>OY992885.1:33113676-33181176 GCA_963921405.1 Cepaea hortensis
GTGTTTTGGTCTCTCTACATTACATGGTTTATTTGCATAGATAATTAGTTAAGCATGTATTTTAGGCGATCTTTTCCTTATTTATTTATTTATTTATTTATTTATTTTTCAATATCCCGTCTAACCTTCCTGGGTTATATACAACTGGCACATAGGCACATGTTATAAGCTATAAGGGGTGTTCATTTGAAATCTGTTCGTGCGGCACCGCGCGTAATTGCGTACGTTGAACATGATTATGTCATAGTCATGTGATAAGTACTGACCAATGAATAAAAGAAGCACGTGCTTATCGTCCCATGATGCATAGGTTCTGTTTCTGACCGTTGAGAAAATGACCGGGTTGATCCAAAATCCGTCCAAAGAAGCTCAAAGAGCGGTGATTCAGTTTCTTTTATTTGAAGGATGTGGCCAATGGACATTCATCGAAGAATGCAGGCAACGTACGGTAACAAATGTTTATCGAAGACAACAGTGACAGACTGGGCACGAATGTTTCGGAAAGGACGTCAGTTCACGACAGATCTTCGACGCCGAATCAAGCGCATATTGTTGCCACAGAAAAAACCATCACCAAAATTGATGCAGCAGTAAAGAGGAACCGTTGTCGAAGCATACGTTCGCTAGCGAAAGAATTTGATGTGTCAACTGGGACAATTCAAAAGGTCGTTCGTAAGAAACTGCAATATCGGAAGGTGTGTTCACAGTGGGTACCACGGATGTTGACCGACCAACAAAAAGAGGAACGCATGGGATGGTGTATGAACCACTTGCTGCATTACAGAGTAGATGTTGATGCATTTCTCTTCCGCATAGTGGCTGACGATGAATCATGGCGTCACTACTTTGAGCCGAGCAGCAAAAGTGAAAGCATGCAATGGAAGCATACTGGATCATCAAAAGCCAACAAAAAAAAATTACAATTACAATTTTCCGCTGGTAAAGTTATGCTGAGCGCATGTTGAGTTGAGTTGTTGAGTTAAGTTGAGTTGAATCAAGAACCGACATCACTGCACTCAGTACATTCCCATACGTGCTCAGTCCCCTCGTTCAACAGCCAGCGAAGAGTCATACTACTAATCGTTCCCACCGCTATCTGATTAAATGTTCTCCTGGTCTTCCCTCTCAGTTTTAAGATTCTTCCAGAACCCCTGCCGATCCCTCGCAATCTCATTCTTTCCACATATGGGTTCTCAATCTGTTCCTCTGCCTTCTCTACCTGGTCCCACAAAAGCGCTCGACCACCTCCCCCTTGTCCATAGGCAAGATACTATCAAGAGGTGCATTCCCTGCTAGCCTATCAGCCTGTTCATTCCCTCGTACACCCGCATGGCCATGGCAAAATATCCACACAATTCTCACAATCTCTGAAGCGACGAGAGCCATTCCACACGAAACATTCCTTTCTCCGCCTTGCTAAGCATATTCTTTGAATCCGCAATGAATACAACGTGTGTTAAGCGCATGTTTTGACCATGAAGGGCTATTGTTGGCCGACTTTAAAGAACCTGGTGTCAATATAAATCTACCCACTACTTGCAAACACTAGACAAGCTGCAAAAAGCCATCAAGAATAAACGACCCGGCATGCTTTCTCGCGGTGGGATTTTGTTGCACGATAATGCTCGTCCGCATGTCGCAAAGATTGTGCAGGAAGCATTAGCAAGGAAGAAGTGGGAAATTCTGCAACAGTCAGCCTATAGTCCTGATTTACCACCATGTGATTTTCATTTGTTCGGACCTCTAAAAGAAAAGCTCTCAAGGAACAACGATGTCACACAGATGCAGACGTAATGAACGCGGTAAACACTTGGTTCAGTGAGCAACCACAATCTTTTTTTTGCGGACGGCATTCGCCGCCTACCAATGCAATGGGATGCTTGCCTGAATGCCTACGGCGACTTCTTCTGACTAATCCATAGTGCATAATTCATTCAAAATGAATGCTTTGTTTAACTCTACCACACCTGCTAATGTTTCTTTCATGCTTTTGCAATAAAGCCATTGGAACGGGTTTCAAATGAACGTCCCTAATATAAATAGTTTAAGCATTCTTTTCGCACATAATTTCCCATATATATTGATTATATAATTTTCAAACACATTTTTCACTTCATCGAATGTAATTTTTGTTTGTTTGTTTGTTTGTTTGTTTTGTGTGTTTTTTTTTTTTTTTTTTTTTTTTTTTTTTTTTGTGATAGCCAATTTATTCGCTACGTTACGTTTTTGAATGTTTGGTCATCGTAAATTTCTGTTCCTTTTGGTGCCTCCAAGCATGCACACCTTCTTCTCGTGTTGGGAAACGTGCATTCAAATTTCATCATGTATTTCAGCCTAGAAACCTCCCGATCATTCAGTTTAATTGTTGTCTATTTTGTGCCAGTCTCTTTAATCCCACAGTCGTCCAAATTAATAGATCGGCGCATGTTATTATTTTTTTTTCGTTCGTTCGTTGTGAACTCAAGCTTAGTCCATACATATTCTGCTTCTTCTAGTAGTACTGAGGAGTGCACTGTGCTGATGTCTGCACATGAATTAGCTTTCCCCATTACCAGTGTCCCTCGTCAACAGGCGATCCCACTCCAGTGTAGGTGTTGAACTATAAACATTTTTATTAGGTATACCCTTTTGCCGCTTTTTTACATTGTTTGACTTTGTAGTAGTATCTTTGGCGTTTCTTCAAGTATTTGTATGTAACGAAAACCTTCGCTTTTTTCCTTTTTTTTCCTTTTTTTTTTTTTTTACAAATTTAGGAAGGCTTCTTTATTCTTTTATGTTTCCGACAACCTCCGTGGCGAAGGCGTTACGGACGCAGTTCGTAGTCCCGCATACCACGTTCGAAATACAACCGTGGGCGATTTGGTAGCAGACCGTCTTGCGTTGTTTTTGTTGTTGTTGTTTTTTTTTTTTATTTACGAAATGGTATGGGTGCCTGTCCTTTCGAAAGCAATGGCAAACTACTGAATGTAAACTTGCCAAGAGATCACAAACATTATTTTTAATGCTGGGGTTGACTGCGGCGTCCTGTAAAGAATAATGCAATTAACTTTTAAAAAAAAAACTTTTTTCCAAAATGAATTAGCTGAGTCAAGAATCGACATAATTGCACTCGAGACATTCTAAACTTACTCCATCCAAATCTGCAACAGCAAGAGAAGAGTCATAATACTAATGGTACCAGTAGCAGTCTGATTATGTCCTCCTGGCCTTTACTCAGATGTTTGAGTGTCGGTCACATCACCTGGTCAATCCCTGCAGCACCAAGCTGACCAAGAAATAAATGTGGAGAACCGTTGAGGCCACTAAGACGATTAAACAAATAGACACACATAGTATTATTTGGCCCTCACAGAAGATGAAGAAGGAAATAGAGATTAGAAGACGCACTAGACAACATAAAATTTGAAAGCTATAATAGTTACCGACCGGGATCGAACCTGTCGCCTCCAAATGACGACGGCACGTAGCTGCAGGAACAAGTGTACTTCGACGCACGACCATCTTCTGCACTACACACGTGTGTTCACTTGTCGAATTTTCAGTCGAATGGTATGGAAACAGTATGTCAAATATATGATATCAGCATGGCAGAAAGACTTAGAGCACTCGGTTTTAAACTTCTCGTTCGCTGACGGCTGGTAATTAGTTGATTCATGCTCTACATCGGTCATGTGAACTTACATGTTCGTTTATAGTTAAGAAAGCAATGGCAAACTACCAAATGTAAAGTTGTCTAGAAAGTAAACATCAATAAATGACTCGCAACAATTTTTAAAAACAAAGTACCCAGCTTCTGAAACAAAACACGTATGATTACCGATGAAAGGTGCACATCAGCTGTAATTATAGAGTACTCTCTAACTTAACTTTTAGTCTTCCACGCGTCACTTAAAATGTTTCAAAAATCATTCTTAATTTACCACACTGAATATATCCCAATTATAATCCACAAGGGTTTCATAGGTTATTACTGGTATAATATAATAATGTCAGGTCTTAGTCCAGTGTTTCCCAACCTTTTTTTGTGCTGTGCCCCACCCAAGCCTTTCTAAAATTCTTATCCCCCCCCCCCCCCCAACATATACATTATTTTTAATATTCAAAAATTGAAATGTTCACTAAAGAAACTTGAATGATAGGTTTTAGGAAGAAATCACTAGGAAATTATTGAGCAAACACAGTAAGTAAATTTTTAAAACATATAATGGAGAACTACAATATACAAAACACTGATTAGACCAATTGTGCTGTATGGCTCTGAAACCTGAAGTACAACTAAAGGAGACGAAGCCTTGTTATAAACCTTTGAGAACAAAGTCTTAAGACGCATCTTTGGGCCCATTAGGGATACACAAAGTGGAGAGTGGAAAAGAAGAAGCAACAAAGACATTTATGATCTGTTTAAGTCCCAGCTAATCACTGGTATCATGAAGGCTAATAGACTGCAATGGCTGGGGCATATAGAAAGAATGGAAGATAATAGGGAAACGAAACTCGCTTACGCTCAAGAAATAAATGACCGTAGACCCCGAGGTAGACCAAGAAGACGGTGAAGAGATAATATACATACAGACCTACAAGCACTTGGAATCAGCGACTGGCAAGAGAAGGTCAACCAGAGAGACGAATGGAGACGGCTTGTATCTGCAGCAAACAGGGCCGGATTTAGACTTGATAAGGCCCTAAGCTATTTGAAATATGGGGCCCTTTATAAGTCCAGATATTCTATGTCAGTGACAAATTACTCACTCGGACAATATTTTTTGGGGCCCCCACTTTCTTGGGGGCCCCAAGCTATAGCTTGTGTAGCTTATACATAAATCCTGCACTGGCAGCAAAGAACCTCAATGGCTCAGAATGCTGAAGAAGAAGAAGATAATGGAGAACATGCAATTCAAGTACACAATAATTTTAATGAAAGATTTTTCTATATTATTTTAATTATTAGTAATTATTTATTATTTAAATTTTGTGAGATCCTTGCGCTTGATGCAAAGAGATTTTATTACAGGTTCCAATGTAGTTAACTTCAGTCTCAAGTCTCCCCGTTTTGTTATATCCAGCCGATTTCTTCCATTTTCGTATTGCCCCCCTTAACAATCGAATCGCCCCCCTGTGGGGCGTGGGCCCCACGTTGGGAAACACTGTCTTAGTCAGATGTGACTGAGCTACCGCATGACAGTAGACAGCATTACCTGCTTCTGTTAGCGCCGAATGTTGGGCGGCGCTTACCAAACTCGACACCCTACATTGTGCCAACGGCTTCGGGCAGAAGAGCGCAATTGGGAGGGTACAAGCCTTATCCTGGTGTGAGGAAATGCAACCTAAAGACCACATGTCATGGCAGACCAGGCCCTAAGCCTTGGTTGGCAACTGGTCTAGGATCGAAGCTCCGACAGGAGGACAGTTAGAGCATTGCTTTGCTGATCCGGCAGCTTCTGCAGCTTGTCTTGTTCCAGACGTATTGGTGTTACCTTTCCTCTGGAGTAAACTAGACAGGCCGAGAAAGGGACCATGCTGCATGGGCAACACATGGTCTCTAAATTCAGCCCTGGATTTGCGTTATGGAGAGATAACCCCATTTTACAAACTATCATCAGTCAAGGCGGCATGGTGCCAGTCAGTCACTGGTATAAATAAATTCAATACTCCAATACATGTTTATTATGTAATTTGTATTTACTAATTTCAGTTGAAGGAAACAAACATAAACGATGAAACACTAATCTTCCATCGTCGTTATAGTGTGTCCTATACTGTACTACAAGACGTTGCAAGCAACCCCATCATTTATTGACTGTTTATAATTCATCATCATCAAGTGCCATGCCGACTGGCGTAGGCTTTCATGACTCTCCACAGATCTCGGTCTTTGGTTTTCTGGATCAACTAGGCAATTTAAAGCATACGTTCAGCAGTTTGCCATTGAATTGCTTTCTGACGGCCGACGTCTCATCCTACCACCAACGCAAGTCGGCCTGCTTCCAAATTGTCGGGGACTGATTTCAATCCTTCGACCTAGTATATCAGAGAAATTGTGAAGCTGCGTTCACAAACCCCTTAAGCAAAGACGCCGTACATTCTACAAAAGTAGACTGAACAAGCATAGGCTCAGAATAACACAAATAAATAGTACTACTAATACTAGTAATACAGAGCTTGGGACACGCCCCCTTCTATGTTGAATGGCCATTACGTATTACAACCAATGAAAGTATCACGATTATCCACTGCGTGATAAATAAAGACGAACATGGCGGCGTTTCCACCTTTACCGCAGGTAGGATTCAGTAAATCATTTACATAAGCGCACTCGTGATTTAAGTAAACGATGGAATGATTGCATGATTAAAGAATAAATGAGATTGTAAAAAAAAAAAAAAATTAACTGTACGTTTATTACATTTTATATATGTTACATATTTTTTTTATTAGTTTTAATTTTTATTTAAAATTACTTTTTGATTTTGAAAGCCGCAACTTAATCATAATGACAATGTTATGTTTGCGTTTAAATATTTCATTATTATTTATTCAATTACTACTTGACTACTTACTTGCTTATTTAAAACAATGTTTTCCCGTGATGAATTTGAATAACGAAGACACAAACAATAGATTGCACGATTTATTGCCTGGCATATTTCGCTGCATCTCGTCAGGTACATACTGCAGAAATCACACTACTTAAACGTGAATTAATTAGATAAATCCTTCAAACTGAAATATACACATGTTCACACAGTAATGTCGATTGTCTACCACGGTAATTTTAAACTGACTAACATGTCTTTCTGCTTGCACAAGGACGGCTTACGGAGGTTGATTATTATAGCTTCAGGAAACTTTAACAATCGACTACTTTGTGTGTTGAACAACACCCGGAAGGCACTGTCTCTTTCAACCACGTGACCGCTCTTGAGCACATGTCTCCCGACCGATGAAGCCGGACTGTTCCGGTGTGTCGGCCTGCCTAGGCTACCATCTTCTGTGTGTAGTATCTTGTCCACCCAATTCGGAATATGTTCCGAAACCCTGCAATGTAACTGTCGCTCAGTTCTGCCTTAGATGGCCTCACATCTGCATGTAAATTGGTAAATACAATTTGATTTGGCGTACAAAGCTACAGGTTCTTTTACTGCTGGGACGGGGATCGGTACGGTTCTGTACCTGATGACTAGAGCTGCAGCACAGAATTGTTCGCTCGACTGCTGTGGTGAGCCGGTCCCGCAGACGTTGCATTACATCATCTCCTCGGAAGGTTAGCTGGATGAATACCTTAAGTTTAGGGACTGTAGTTACTTCTGATTTCGGTTTGGGCTGTTGGCAGTGGCGCTTTATAAATCCTGTGGAGTACCCATTCATGTTTAAGGCATTCTTCAGAGTTTCAAATTCCTCTGTCAGTGTGTCCTGGGTGCATATCTTCCTAGCACGGTCAAACAGGGTCCGTACTAAGCCGTTTGTACTGGACAGGTGCGAAGCTCTGAAAATTTAAGTATTGGCCAGTCCATGTTTCTTTGCGGTACACCGATCTTTGAATTGTGCCGTCTGCTCTACGTCTCATTAGGATATCTAGAAACGGCAACACTTCGTTGTGTTCGTGTTCCATAGATAAAGAGATGTTTATATGTGTCTCGTTCATTGTGGCCTGGAACGATGTTGCTTGTAGCTCGTCTGTGGTGATAATTAATATATCGTCCACGTAACGACGGTAAAAGGCCAAGTTATTGATTTCTGAGGATCTCTTTTCTTCTAAGTGTGCCATGAAGATGTCCGCTAGAATAGGTCCAAGCGGGCTTCCCATGGCCACTCCGTCAATTTGGCGGTATGACTTGTTTAGAAAGTTGAATCAAATTGTATTTACCAATTTACATGCAGATGCGAGGCCATCTACATAGGCAGAACTGAGCGACAGTTACATTGCAGGGTTTCGGAACATATTCCGATTTGGGTGGACAAGATACTACACACAGAAGATGGTAGCCTAGGCAGGCCGACACACCGGAACAGTCCGGCTTCATCGGTCGGGAGACATGTGCTCGAGAGCGGTCACGTGGTTGAAAGAGACAGTGCCTTCCGAGTGTTGTTCAACACACAAAGTAGTCGATTGTTAAAGTTTGCTGAAGCTATAATAATCAACCTTTGTAAGCCGTCCTTGTGCAAGCAGAAAGACATGTTAGTCAGTTTAAAATTACCGTGGTAGACAATCAACATTAATGTGCGAACATGTGTATATTTCAGTTTGAAGGATTTATCTAATTAATTAACGTAAGTTATGTGATTTCTGCAGTATGTACCTGACGAGATGCAGTGAAACTTGCTTATTTTTAAAAAAAATCTACCTTTTTTCCATTCGTTGTATTTTATTTTGAAAAAAAAAAAATCAACTTCTCAATGCTCTGCCTAGAATTGGCAAAGTCTTTGCCAATTGTTGATTTTTGTTGAATTTGCCAAGAGTTGATGTATATTCAGATTTGGTAAGTTTATGTTCAGTAGTTTGCCATTGCTTTTCTGAACGACCGGTACCCATACCCGTTTCGTAAAAAAATCACCGCAACGCAGTCTGCTGCCAATATTTTTCTAACCTTTTTTCAGTAAAATTGTCTACATTGCTTTTTAAATTATGCAACTGAATATTTAAGCCGGCTTCGTGGCTTAAAGGTTATGACTTTTCTCCGTAATCTCGTATACTCTCGTCGGTAACGTGATGACGTTTCAAATCAGCAGTGGTTCGAATCGCGTCGGTAACTTACGGGGTATGTGAGCCGGTCGCTCAGAAAGCAATGGCAAACTACTGAGCGTAATCTTGCCAAGAGATCAACATACAGCTGAAAGATGCTGGTGTTGACAGCTAAGTTCTATAAAGGATATGCTAAAAAAAAAAAAAAACTGAATATTTGGATAACTCTTGACAAATGCAATCTAACGATACCTCATTCAAGCCTTTATATCTAGGGAGACTTTATTCGCAATTCGATTGTGAATAGACACTTCGTTTATTCGCAGTCAAGTTGCGGGAGTTAACAAACATGTACAGCGGATGCTCACTAGTCAATTGTAGTTTGAGCCAGTAAGAAGGTAGTTAATTTGGGGCGATATTCATTTGGCAAATAAAATTCACGTTAAACAAATACATCTATTGGATCCATCAATTCCGACACTTTTGATCACTCCGTCGCTGCCTGGTGGCTGCGCCCCCTCCCCCCTGCAGCTTCCGCAGATCCATAGAGCACACTTTATTCACAAGCTTCGAGTTTATCTGTTCTATATTTTTAGTTCCTAATGTTTAATAGTTTTTATTAAAAAGTCGCTTTCACCTAATTAATTGCTGAAAAATGGAAAAAAAAATAATATTGCCTCCCAGGCGGGGAATCGAACCTCGAGATCCCGCGTGACAGGTGGAGACACTTACCACTATGCTGCCGAGGACACTTTAACAGATCAACACAAAATTTATAATATAGTCCCATGCATGTCCCGATGATGTCATACGTCACGTGACCAGCCAATTCAATTGCGAATAGACACTTCATTACATCTATTCTGAGCTTAGATATTATAAGCAGGTTTGATCATGAATTTCAGATTGGGTATTTACTAATGAGACCACCACAGATAGATAGTCCTTGAAAAACCAAATCTAAGGGTACCTCAATGATGCATGTATGTCAATTCTAAGCGGAGATATTCATATTTGGGTGTCGGGATCTTCAACAACAAAATTTTAATGAAACTCGTTCCGCGCAACTCTCCGGTGTGTCAAAAATTCACGGGTCATAGATGGATATGAAAACTGACTTCAAAAATATGTTCCATCACGTTAAATGATAAAAAAAATAGTAAAATTATACAGATAAATTATTAATAATCTTTAAATTTGTATTATCTTTAACTTTGTATTCTCTTTAACTTTAGTAGTTCAAATTGCATGTTTTGAGTGTTAGAAAGTGTACATGCCAGTCCGATCGATATGCGCAGCCGCCATTTGGGGTTTCCCATTCACAAAGGCTAAACAACATCTTCGCTGACAATTTTTGTTTTCATAACAAAATTTTAGCAAGTTCAGCAATTAAACTTTCCAAATATATGTACAGTTGGATGCAGAATTCGAAGATCCATCTAAAATTAATGACTTTCTATAAACAGTGCCATGGAAAGAATACCATGGACAGACAGAAAAACCAATGACCAAGTACTACAGGAGACCAATGAAAATCGTAAATTGATTAGAGAAATTAGACGTAGACAGTCAAAATTTTTTGGACATGTTATGAGAAGAAATGGATTGGAGAACTTAGTGACAACTGGCAAGATCGAAGGGAACAGACCAAGAGGAAGACAGAGAGGAAAATACCTGGATGGCTTGGCCACATGGCATGGATGAGACAGGAATACTGAGCTGATCCACGATGCTGGTGATCGAGTGAAATGGCGAGTCATGACCGCCCACGCTTTCCGGCATGGCACATGATTGATTTATTGATAAACAGTGTCAGAAAAAAAATTAATTAAGGCAAGTATGCCAAATAATTTTAATTTATTTTAATGCCATGATAATTTCAACCAATTGCTATGCACGGAATATTAGATGGACCTATTCTGCAGAAACCAAGATGGTGTTTGTTATTGTCACATGATATTTGAATGAATGAATGAATGATGTTGAAAGCATGCAGGGTTGTATCACGGCCATTTTTGGGGACACAATCAATCCTTCTGCGCAGGCATGGTTTCCGGTTTCGGGTCAAATAATCGGACTAAACAAAAATGCTAATACTGTATTATATAAACATTAATGTTTATATGTGCATAATCTAAACAATATGTTGCACGATTTATTGCCTGGCATATTTCGCTGTATCTCGTTAGGTGCAAAATGCAGGGTTACATACCATATGAAGTGAATAAATGAATAATACTTTGGCTGAAGTACTTAACCTTTTACAAGGCAGAACGTCCATTTCCGTCCGATCGCTTAAACGGGCGGATCGTCTGAAACCGCCCGATACTATTATGCATTGTAAAAACGCGATCTCTCGGTTTTCCGATACTTCCGACGGCTACTTTCGCTTTCGCCGATAGCTTGACAACGTGGCCACCATTTGTAAGCACCTACTATGAATTTGAACGGACTTTTACGGACTTTGTTTTTGATAGATGTCAGGGTTTTAAGCTTAGTTTTTCACTATGGATTTCAGCGATTCTTCAAGTGATAGCCGAGATTTCGCTAGGTTCAATTTAAGTGACATTAAAGGGCATGAAGTTGACTATTAATCGGAGCTAGATATCAGTGAAAAGCGTTACTTTGCATTAGCAGTCGTGAGTCAGACTATATGATTCTGAAAATGTGTTTGGAAATTGCCGTATAGATGACGGAAAATGACAAACAATATGCTGTATTTCGTAAATATTTGTGTTCATAAATGGATTACCGACAACAATCACGTGAGTAACATATTCTCCATGCTTTTCCCTTCACTAAAATCGGTTGACCAAC
Source organism: Cepaea hortensis (assembly GCA_963921405.1). Taxonomy (NCBI): domain Eukaryota; kingdom Metazoa; phylum Mollusca; class Gastropoda; order Stylommatophora; family Helicidae; genus Cepaea; species Cepaea hortensis. The sequence continues at coordinate 33,125,174 of OY992885.1, forward strand.
ACCTTATTTGTGATGTCTTTACTAACGCAACCCAAAATTTTACCGAACCTGAAAAAATCTTGCCCTTTCAGGGCTAAAAAACGGATAAGCGTCTGCCCTGTAAAGAGTTAAAGCACATAATCACAGATATTGTTCAAATGTGGAGCATTTGTTATCCCCATGGTAATCTCAAATCTAAAACAAACTCTTTCTGTTTGCACAAAATTGCTAAGCCCTCACTATATTTGAGCAGCCCCTTATTGTTCGTTGAATACAGTGTACAAAACACTTTTTATTTGGTTAACTTTATGACTAGTTTATGAGATTTTGAGAAAACACAAAGGCCTGTTGACTTGCATAGGAATTTTTGAAGAGTAATTAACAAGACTGATTAACTATCTCTATTCCCCACTCATACTGGTAAATATACTGGTAAATGTTTGGTTACTCAATTTACTAATTGTCTTTTCATTTTACCTATGTAAGTGAGCAGTGTGGGTGCCAAGAAACATTAACTTATTCCATGTTCTGTACATCTAATTTGCGCTGTAATGCTTGTGGGGTCCTAACTATTGCCATTGTTTTTGTCGTCTGGGCATTTATTTTCATGTTATATTCTTGCTGTTTAAATTTTTTTTGTAAAAAAAAAATAATGAAGTGACTGTTCTATTTCATATAATATGGTCTGGTCATCATCATATTTTATGGTACTAATTATAACATAAGTTTATACAAACATGTTATATTCCAGATTGTGGGCAAGCATGGGGGAGTGTTTGAGGCCTATTACATGCAGGTAAAAAAAGAATCCTATTTGATTCATTTGAGCTGTAATATTTTCATATCTCTTCTTCTTCTTCAACGTTTCGAGCCATTGAGGTTCTCTGCTGCAGATACAATCCATCTCCATTCGTCTCTCTGGTGGACCCTCTCTTGCCAGTCATATCAGCCACAATAATTGTTTGGTCAATTGTTTTTGCATTATAATATAATGTAATGGATTGTGTTTAAATCATCACTGGGATTTCTGAATTAGATATATCATCAACTGCTTTGCCAGTTTGGCATTGGTTATGATAACTTTACACAGTTCCCTTCCCCTACTGCATGCCATGATGAAAGTCTGTCCAACATTCATTCTCTCTCTCTCCTCTCTCTCATGTGTATGTGTGTGGATGAATGGATTGATGGATGGATTTAGTGAGTTTGTGATCGTCAGAAAGTATATGTGTATGCGAGGTCCATAACCACACATGCCGGGCCCTTAGTAGGTCCTTCCATACTTGGTTGGATGTTGACATTTTTCTTTGGTGTGAGATCTCAGACCAACCCTTTTCTAGTAGCCGTTTTTGACATGCTCAGAAGATCAACAGGGTTATTATTCTTTACTTTTCATTTGAGGCTCAGGTAGCACACTGGCCCGGTGAGATACTAATTATAGTAAGCTACACTGGGCAGGAAATAAATAAAACGAGAATACGTTCCGAGTCTTGAAAGTATTGTATACATGCTGAAATCAGACAGTGTTAATTACTCACAGATTCTGTGTTTCAGGCTGATCCCATGGGCACTGGCAGCATTGGGGCATTGGACGCAGCAAATTTTCTGAAAAGATCAAAGCTGCCTGACACTATTCTATCTCAGGTTTGTGCAGCTTCTATACAATTTATTTCAGTATGAAACTGTATTGTGAGGGAGCCGCAGTAGCATTTTGGCTAGAAACTCGCCTGGAGTACCGGTAGTCAGGGGTTTGATCCACGTTTTGGTAGATTCACATTTTTATAATTGACTTGGGGTTCCGGTTTGACTCAGCCTAAAATAAAGTTAGTTGCACATCCTTCACAGGATGTAGCAGTCGGCTCCAGCATCCTTTGGCTGTTTGTTATTCCTGGGCAAGTTTATGTTCAGTAGTTTGCCATTGCTTTCTGGATGACTGGCACTCATATCATTTTATAGAAACCAGTGCAAGGCTGTCTGCTTCCAAATTACCCGCAGCTGTGTTTTGAATACAGTATGCGGGATTACGAATTTCATTCGTAACTCCTTTGCCACAGAGCCCAAAACGGGTACCAGGGAAAAAAGGGGTTTAAAAGTGCAAGAGGATTGACTTCATTGCACCAGGTTTGATCCCACTTGGGATATGGCAGGGCGTCCTGCTAAAAGCGGCACACAAAGCACAAACTACATAGTTCCAGCGACGACCCCCAGGAGCCTCAGAGAAAATCGCACAAAAATATAGGTTAGTAGGGAAAGCTAATGCACACGCAAAAATCAGTCCAGTGCACTAGAAGTAGTATCACATATACGGACTATGCTTGAGTTCAAAGTGAGCTTGTGCAAAAAAAAAAAAAAAAAAGCAGTAAGTTATCCAGTTGGTTCACATATGACAAGAAACAGTGTGTTGACAAAAAGAATCAGTACAGCTCTATCGAACAGTTGTAACATCTGATGGAAAGTACCTTGTTGAGATTAGAACAAGAATTTTTATGACAAAAGTAGGGAAACCTAGTAGATGGAAAACATACTGACCAGTAAACGGTTGTCAGCTGCAGTGAGAAAAAGTGTTGAGATGCTATATACAACATTTACTGTTATATACATGTGAAGCATGGACAGTATGCTAACATGCTGGGAAACTTCTGTCAGTAGGAATGTGATTTGTGAGGAAAATGCAAGGAATACACAGACGGACATAAAAATGAATGAGAAAGGTCTTTGCTGATACAGTTCTATATATGTTATTATACTGTCTTGTTGTCAAAGACTAGAATAGATAGGAGGGAAGACCACCCTGAATGAGTGGTCTACTTCAAGTAGACTAGAGGTAACCCAGTGCCCCAACATGCGGGCAGGGTAGGTGTAGGGAGTAGATAGGAAGGGGAACTGTCAAACAGTTCTCTCATGAGACACGGGAGTGTCAACCAGAGAGTAAGCACTCTGGTCACGGTATAATCACGCCAACGTGATAGACACCAAGAACTAGAATAGAACTCAAGAATAGGCTACTACTCTAAGCGTGTTGAATGATGTAGCACGCAAAAGCCGAAGTGCGCACGAGGTCCTTTCGCGTACTGTGTAATCAGCACGCGGAGAATTGTCAGACGGGAGACAGACTTCGTGGGGAACACATCGCTTAGAGTCGATGCGTATTTCTTTAGATGAGTAGATAGATTTAGCAGTAGGGCTAGGGACGACTAGTGATAGGAAGTTCTGTGTATTCATGTGTGGTTCGTTAGAGACGGTTTTGTGCATTGATGTATTGTAAGAGCCAGTGGCAATAAAAATGTGTAATCAATTCCTCTCGTACGACTGACAAGTCTTTTTGTGTGGTGCGAGAGAAGTTTATCCCTTAATGCCTGTAGCATCGCTTGATGACACTTGTTATTGTTAATACAACTCTTTATCAGTTATTATACTGTCTTGTCAAAACTGATATGTGTACATATTTGCAGATATGGGACATGTCAGACCCTATGGGCAAGGGATATCTAGAAAAAAATGGTTTCTTTGTGGCTCTGAAGCTGATTTCCTTGGCACAGATTAAACAAGAAATGAGTGTGGCTAACCTGTCGGCGGAGACCCCAGCTCCAGACCTTGTAGGTAAAACATGCAGATCTCTGTCTGCAAATAGATATCTAGTTGATAGAATGATTAAACGTCATGTTTCAAACTCCTTGGCCTTCATACCATCCATTCCTGTGTTTTGTCATCTCTGTGTGACTCTACTAACTCATCCAGCATCTTCTTCCTCTGTTGCTGTCTGCATCCGACACCCTCAATTTGCTCAGTTGTCACACCCTTGTCTGTTCCTTTCCTTGTCATAATGTGAACGAGAAAAAATGGTCATCGTTTTGTTCATTTGATGTTAATAATGTGTTTTTCTGAATTTGCATTCTGTAGAAATTCATTGTTCTCTTTGCTACCCTTGGGAACCTCAGCACTCTTCAAAGGAAATATCTAAGTGGTGTCTAGCTTCTTTCTAATCTTTGTGTTCAGTATTTGTGATAACATGCATGCGATAGTGATTGTGGTATTTCAGTTTTGTAGCGAACATTTTTGTTATTTATTAATTGATAAAGACGTGATCAAAATATTCGCTTGTATCTGTGTATGTCTTTCCTTTTGTTCAGCTTCTGAGATGTGTCTTGTATTCATTTGTTTTCTTCAAGGATGTCTAATTTGTAAATGATTAAGATTGTGAAATGTTCAAATTTTAAATCTAGTTGTCAGAATTAATTATTGGATATTTTATAAGCGATGTTTCTCTGGTTAATTTATTAGAGGGATAGCTCATATGGCGATGTGATATGTGTTTGAAGATCGTGAAAACAGATACCGGAGTATAGATAGATATCTGACTTAGTTATGAGCAGGAGAGGTAATGATGACAGTTAAGGGAGCTAACCATTGTCTTATTAAATAAGGGAGCTAACTATTCAGTCTCATTAAGTAAAGGAGCTTTTTAGTCTCATTCAGTAAGGAAGCTAACTATTCAGTTTATTTACGCAAGGGAGCTAACTATTCAGTCTAAGTTATAAGCTGATATATCACATCATGAGAGTAAGTATTGTATGCGCTATCCAGTCTCCTAGCATAGGTCCTGGATAATTTTTAGAATTCTAAGGAAGATTAGATGGCGAGGATGGGAGCTGGCTATCTTATTATGCTGTGGCCAAGAATATATCAAGACCTGACAAATCATATCTCATACTGCAGTCTCTGGAAGCTGCCATAGCGCAGTAGCTAGCACACTCAGCTGTATTTGGATTGAGATGGATCTGTTACATTGACATTAATCAGCCATTACCCTCTTTGATCAACAATCACCTTCAAATTAATATCTTATTTGTGACTGACTCAGTCATAGGATTATTAATCTGAGCCAGGGATGGATCCTAATATAGCTTCTATGTTGAGGTTGAATGGGGTAGGGGTAATGCTATAATCGAATAAAAAAGGTCGACCTAGCCTAAAATGCGGACCATGTGTCTTGGGAAGAAAGGGTGGCTAGTGTGATAGTGACTACATATCCCCTCCAGTGCTGATTGGTCTGTAGAAATATGGGGCCCGCGACATATACCCCTTATGCCTCATGGCATGAAAAAGGGTCTTTGAGTTTACATTATATTATTTTACTGTAGTCTCTACCGTGGAATTACAGCTGTGAATCTGTATACACACATACATTAGTATCCTCATTGTTGCTACATTATTTATGCTGTAATCCTCGTATGAACTAAGTGGGTAGATTGAAGCTCCTGCATATGTATCTGTGTAGTAACGATGTCTAGTCTGACTTTGTGAAGACACATGAAGAGTGTAGCATAGGTGGGAGCGCAAGCGCAATTGAAATACCACTACTGTTATCATTTCTTTACTTATTCAGTCAGTCGTGGAGATTTGTCCGCAACAGACGAGCAATATCTCCGGTGGGCCTATTCTTGCTGGTTGCGAGATCAGCACAGTGGAAGGATGGGAGATTTGCTCGTAACAGACGACCGGCGGGCCTTTTCCCGGTGGTCGCGGGATCCGCAAAAGTCAGGTGGGGAGTCTGACGATAGTGCACGCTTAACACAGGTCCGGACACTTGTGGTTGACAGATGTGCACCCCCTACAGTTTAGGTGCGTACGAGGCCCTCACCTATGGGACTTGGCTGAACGCCTCTAAGTCAGGTCCCTTGGGTTCCAGGGTCTGGCCACCACTCACCACCTGCTCGTGGAGGCGAAGTCTCGGAAGTTTGACGCTGAGCCGCCAACGTCTGCAGCCTACCTTGTGCCAGACGTATTGATTACCCATTCCTCTGGAAAACACAAGGCAAGGCCGAGAGAGGGAATATGTCATTTGGGCACCACATATTTCTCTGAAGCTCTGCCCAGGCATTGTGATGGAATTTTGGCCACATTCCAACTCACATACTTTGGTCTGTCAAGACTGCAAGGTGCCACTCAGTAACGATGGTACTGGAATCACAGACCCATACAGCAAGGATTACTTTTGCCTGTTTTCTATTAAAATGAGTGGTAATATCAATCTTTACATGAATGTCTTTGTTGTATATGCAGGGTCCAGTGGAAGTAATAGACCCATCCAGCCAGCCAGCATTTATAGCTAACATTCCATGGGACATCACAGTAAGTGTTGCTAAAATATTGTACTTACTCCTTTTCTTGCTCATAGCATACCTATCCTATAAAGGAGTCTGTGGCGAAGTGGTCAAGCTGTTTGACTCGTGCTCCGAAGGTTGTGGGTTCGATTCCGGGCCGCCCCCTTCGGTTTACGAGTTAAATGTTTCGGAGACTCCTGTGGGTCGTCGCTAAAAGCTACGGAGTTCGTGCTTTGTGTGTCGCTTTCCGTGTTGCGTAAAGAGACCGAGCCATATGGGATAAAACCCAGTGCAATGAACTCGACTCTGTAGACTTTTTTATACCTATGCTTCTTCTTGTTCATAGCATAACCATGTTTCTTTTTGTTCATAGTATGCGTATTCTTGTTCATAGCATATACCTATTTTTCTTCTTGTTCATGGTATACTTATTCTTGTTCATAGCATACCTATTATTCTTCTTGTTCATAGCATACATATTCTTCTTCTTGTTCATGGTATGCTTATTCTTATTCTTCGTTTGTTCATAGTATACTACTTCTTGTTCATGATGTAATTTTTCTTCTTCTTGTATACTTATTTTTCTTCTTGTTTATGGTATACATTGTCTTCTTCTTGTTAATGATTTACCTTGTCTTCTTCTTTTTTATGTTATTTTTTTATCTTCTTTTTGTTCAGAGAATACTTATTTTTCTTCATTTTTATGGTATACTGTTTCTTTTTCTTGTATACTTAATTCTTCTTCTACTTAATGCTTCTTCTTTTTCATGGTATACCTTTTCTTCTTGTTCAGGGTATTATTTTTCTTCTTCTTGTTAATGGTATACCTTGTCTTCTTCTTGTTCATAGTATAATGTTTCTTCTTCTTGTTCAGTTTACTTTTTTCTTCTTGTTCAATCAATCAATCATGTGCCATGCCGGAAAGTGTGGACGATCATGACTCACGATTTCATGCGATCACCAGCGTCGTGGATCAGCTCAGTTTTCCTGTCTCGTCCATGCCATGTGGCCAAGCCATCCAGGTATTTTCCTCTCGGTCTTCCTCTTGGTCTGTTCCCTTCAATCTTGCCAGTTGCCACTAAGTTCTCCTATCCATTTCTTCTCATAACATGTCCAAAAAATTTTGACTGTCCTTGTCTAATTTCTCTAATCAATTTACGATTTTCATTTGTCTCCTGTAGTACTTGGTCATTGGTTTTTCTGTCTGTCCATGGTATTCTTTGCATTTTCCTCAGAAACCACATTTCTTCAGCCATCAGATGTTTTTCAGCTTGACTGCTCATTGTCCAAGTTTCACATCCATACAAAAGAACAGGCTCTATGTAACCCCTCAACACTTTTTTTCTCGTTTCAATTGACATCTTTTTATTGGTGAGTATGTTTTTCATCTTGCACTAGGCAACCTTCACCATGACGATTCTTGTTCTAATCTCTTCAAGGCATCTTGTTCAAGGTATACATATTTTCTTCTTCTTTATTGTATACTTTTTTCTTCCTCTTGTATACTTAATTCTTCTTCTTTTTCATGGTATACTCTTTCTTCTTCTTGTTCACGCTATACTTACTCTTCTGGTTGTTCATTGCTGAAAATATTTGACAGTCATGCTTCTCAACAACGCTTGCAGCAAATATGAAAATCAATAATGTAGTCACAAGCAATAGATGGTACAGTTTATTGCCTGGAATATTTTGCTTTATCTCCTCATTTACATCTTTGGTATACAATAAAGCAGACAATTAATCCTTGTAGCTGAAATACATAGCATATATATTTAAAGAATATTCTGGTAACCCATATCCAAAGAATAGGAAGAAACCCACATCTGACATTGCACACCATCTGCTGGACTCTGGTTACTACACACAAAGTGGACACATGATTAAATTTGCAGTAGTTTTTGTGATTTGAATGGCTAACTCACCACTTTGTAAACAAAGGGAGTCTCTGTGGTGAAGTGGTCAAGCCGTCTGACTTGGGTTCTGAAGATTGTGGGTTCGATTCTGGGTCGCGTCCTTCGGTGCAAGAGTGCATTTTTTCGGAGACTCCTGGGGGTTGTTGCTGGAGCTACGGAGTTCATGCTTTGTGCAAAGCTTTTGGCAGTTCTGCGGAAAGAGACTGAGCCATTTGGGATACAAACCTGATGCAATGAAGTCGACCCTATTGACATTTAAGTGGCTTTTTAAAGCAACTTTTTTGTAAACAATAATTCATGATAGTCAGTTTAAAACTACCAGGGTAATGTGTGTTCAGCAATGTCGCATATTGACTAGCACCTTGCCATCTTGACAGGTGATAATTTATAAAATGGAGTTATACCTCTCCATAGCACAAAGCCTGGCCTGAATTTAGAGACCATGTGTTGCCCATGCAACATGACCCCTCTCTTGGCCTGTCTAGTTTACTCCAGAGGAAAGGTGACACCAATACATCTGGAACAAGACAAGCTGCAGGATCAGCTAAACAATGCTCTGTCTGCCTGTTAGAGCTTCCATCCTAGGCCAGTTGGAGATCAAGGCTTAGGGCTGTGTGTTGCATATTAACATAGTCTAATTTGACAGTATTCTGTAACACCTCATATGAAGCCACAGGATGTCTAATGATCATCATCCATGCCACACCAATAAAAAAAAACGCCTTCCAGGAGCACAGTTATGAAGATTCACGAGTAAAGCAGCAGATGTTGTTGTTTATTCACTTGCTTTAAACTCAAGCATAGTCCATAAACGTGCTACTATTTCTAGTTACATAAATAAGCACACAAAGTATTGTTTGGTGCTCACAGAAGGAGAAGAAGAAAGTAGAGACTAGAGGACGCACTAGACAACATAAAATTTGAAAGCTATAGTTACCGACCAGGATTTGAACCTGTCACCTCCAAATGATGACAGCGCCTCACTGCAGGAACAAGTGTACTTCGATGCATGACCAACTAGACACTCCAAAAAAAGTGTCTTCATTTGTCATCGTTTATTTCCAGTGTAATACATGTACTGCTTCTAGTGCCCTTCACTGATTTTTTTTGCATGTGGATTAGCTTTCCCAATTACCAGTGTCCTTCGCCATCAGGCAAACCCACTCCAACTTCAGAGGTACTTGTAATTTATGTCCCCAAGGCAAAGATGCGAGAAGTCAACATTGTAGTCCAACTGACCAGTGTAGGGGTTTAGCCCACTACCTCTGGATCAGCAGACCGAATGTTTAAGAATGAGCGCTCTTAACCATTCAGCCATGCTGACCTCAAACAGCGGATAAATATCATCCCTCGCATCTAGCGGGTTTATCATGGCTATCTAGGACGGGTGTCTTGTCTGGTCAACTTCCTCCTTGAGCTGACAGACACCCAAGATGGCTAAGCTGACTGGTCAACCACCTTGATTACAATTTCAGCATTGACTGTTTAAAATACTTTTTATGAAAGAGCACAGTATAATAAACTCACATTTAACAGTAGTGCCAACATGTGAAAATCTCTAGCTCGCGAGCAACAGCCATACAGCAGCAGAATATTGCCTTCCTTTTAGATGCTGTGTCAGTATTACTAATGCTGTAAGGCAGAAATAAACTCTACATAATCATAAACCTCTCACAAAAAGGGTACAGTTAGAAATTGCAGTTTTTACCATTCCAATACAGTAATTAAGCTGTCTATTAATTTGCAAGGCAGTGAGAAAAATAGAACAATTATATGTAAATGTGAGTTATTTATCAATGAAAATAACATCAAAATCTTTCTTAAAGATAAATTTATAAAAGGTAACAAATTGCCTACAAAAGGCAATTGACAGTGCTTCAATGACTAAAATGATTACTAATAAACTACAGACATTCATTAATCTGTGCAGAATAAGAAGACTGAATTTGTATGACAGAATCACCAATGTGGGGCTAATGGAGAGAATTAAACAAATACCAGTGAATCAAGAGGTGAGTTTAAGATGCTGGATAGGACATATATTGAGAAACCTGAGAATAGTATAACAATTGGAGGCCAGCATGGCCGAATGGATAAGCGCTTGCTATTAACCTTTCAGGTGCTGATGCTGAGGTAGTGTGTTCAATGTCTACACCAATCAGTTGGACTAAAATGTTGACTTCTTGTCCTTGTCTTGGAGACTTAAATTAAAAGTACCTCAGAAGTTGGAGTGGGTTCACCTGATGGCAAGGGACATTGGTAATAGGGAACGCTAATCCATATGCAAAAATCAGTCCAGTGCACTAGAAGTAGTAGCAAGTGTATTAACTAAGCTTGAGATCAAAGCGAGCAACTGCCCAACAACAACAAAAAAGGATAGCTATTAAGTCCTTTAAGTGGAACCCATAGGGCAAGCAAAATAATGAATGACCTAACATCACACAGAAGAAAATAAGAGATGAAGACGAGTAATGTGAGGAGTTCAAGGTCACAGCTACTTGAAATAGAATTAGATAGGATAGTGCGAAGTGATTTGGTTGAAGGATAAAGGGTGATAGAAGAAAGAAGAATGCTTAGAGTTCAACAAGTAATAACATTTTTTATACAGAACAGGTCAAGGAAAGCTTGCTTGTCATTTGTTTCAGACATTTCTAATTGGAACTAACCCACTCTTCAAATGCCTTCAGTCTGAAATTATTGACATTTCAATTTGGAACTAACCCACTCTGCAAATGCCTTCAGTCTGAAATGATGGACTTTTCAAATTGGAACTAAACCACTCTGCAAATGCCTTCAGTCTGAAATGATGGACATTTAAAATTGTAACTAACCCACCCTCAGTCTGAAATGATGGGCGTTTCAGTTTGGAATTAATCCACTCTGCAAATACCTTCAGTCTGAAATAATGGGCATTTCAAATTGGGAACTAACCCACTCTTCAAATACCTTCAGTCTGAAATGATGGATGAACATATCTAGAGGAATTTCAAAATGAATTAACTAGCATGTTTGTTGAATTTTATGTTTTATTTTGTGTATTTTAGCCACATATATCTACTCTTGCAACCACCTGGTTGTAGCAATGTATACAGCCTAACTGTGAGCTGTTCTGTGTCCTCAGTAATTTGTTTCTGTTGCTTACAGCTGTCAGAGAAATCCAAGTACGACAAAGTGTTTGACAGTCTTCAGCCAGTTAAGAACATGCTTGGTGGAGACAAAGTCAAGCCTGTAAGATGCCATAGTTATGTATTCTCTGTTCATGTCATGGGTTTTTTCTATTGTCATCGTTATTTTCTGTTGTCATCATTGTTGTCTGATACCATCTACTTTTGACTGATATCATTTGCATTGATGCCATCTGTATTATGGGCTGATGTCATTTCTGTTCTCTGTTGAGGCCATCTTTATTCTCAGCTGATACTTCTATTCCCTCAGTGTTATGATTTCTATTCTCGGTTGATGACAGCTTTATTCTCGACTGATGTCATTTATATGCTCTGTTGATGCCATCTTTATTCTCAGCTGATACTTCTATTCCCTCAGTGTTATCATTTCTATTCTCGGTTGATGACAGCTTTATTCTCAGTGTTATGATTTCTGTTCTCTATTAATGACATCTTTATTGTTGGCTGATATTATGTTTATGCTCTACTAATGTCATGTCTATGCTCTACTAATGTCATGTCTATGCTCTGCTAATGTCATGTCTATGCTGTATTGATTTTATCATTATTCAGTATTGATGACATCATTATTCTCAGTTGAAAAAGGTCAAGCAAAGGACCCTTTTACATACAAGATGATTTATTTCCAACCTGCATTGCTTTGAGGTCGACCCAGCATAATACAAATGAATACTAGACAAATCTAAGAATTTTCTGGGAATTGTGTGGAAAGGAAAGGTGACAAAGAGAGAAACTAGGCACCCCACCTCACAGGTGAGGACCTGTGCCCTAATGGAGGATAAAGGTTGAAAAAGAAAAAGAAAGAAGTAAATATGAAGACCTGACACTTCACACCCCAATGATATGGGACTACCATTATCTATTCTTTTACCTCTGATTTAATGAAATTCACCTTTTGATTGTTTTAAACAACATATCTCTTATGATTAAATTGTTTTCAGCATTGTAATCTATACTCTATTGTTAATAACTATTACATATGTAATAAATTACAGCATGTCTATTATTTTAGTAAAACTTGTGTTTAATGTGCAGATGTTTTCACTTTTAATTAATTCAGATTCCATCAGTGATCAGTAGTATGATTCTGCAGTTATTAAAAGCTCTTGACACTAGTATTTGATGTTTGTACACCCTTGACAGTTTACTCTAAAAGTCTTTACTCGGTCACCCTCAAGGCAACAGAAATAGGGTAAAGTTAGTTGCATGTCCTTTACAGGACGTCACATTCAACTTTTTGGCTGTTTGTGATTTTCTAGATAATTTTACTTTCAGTAATGTGCCATTGCTTACTTAATGACCAGCATTCATACTATTTAAAAAATCAACACTAGGCAATCTGCTTCTAAATTGCTTGAAGCTGATTTTGAACCCGTAATGCGGGATTGTGGATTTGTATTCTCCATCCCTAAGCCACAGATACTGGCATTTCCCCTGTATTTGACTTTTAACATAAATTATTTAGAACTTGAGGAAACTGGGGATTGTGCTGTCTGTTCTTTTAACAGTTAACATTTATGAACAAATATTTGTTAATGATGCAGGTACTCATGAATTCCAAACTACCTGTGGACATACTGGGTCGGATTTGGGATATCAGTGATATAGACAAAGATGGCTACCTGGACAGAGATGAATTTGCGGTGGTATGTTGTTGATGTGTTCATTAGTATTTTGTGCAGTATTGATTTACAATATGAAATATTTCAGCCATGTTAAAAGACATAACACTCTTATAAAAACCATACTGGAGGTTGAAGGCAAGTGAGCAAGAGGCAGACAACGATACTAGTGGGAAGATAACATTAAGAGATGAATGAGCAGCAATCTGACAGAATGTACACTCAGAACGAGAGACAGACAGTGTTGGAGATCCATTGCAGCCAACCTTCTTTGTGGAGACGGCACCTGACTGATTGATTGATTTACATCATCATCATGTGCTCTGTCAACTAGCGTAGGCTTTCATCTCTCCACAGATTCTGGTTCTTAGTGTTCTGGATCAACTCTGCTGATGATATTCCTCCATGCCACTATCTCATTCCATCCAGCATCATTTCTCTCTGGTCCCCTCTGCCTCTTTTCCCACTGATTTTTCTACTTGTCACAATATTCTCCACCACTTTTCTTCTCATCACATGACCAAAGAATGCTGTTTGTCTCTTTCTTATAATTGTATAGAATGTTCAACTTTCTTTAGCTTCTTCCAGGCAATCGTAGTTAGTTACTCTGGGACTAAAAGGTATTCTCAGCATTTGTCTCAGGAACCACATCTCCGTTTCTTCTAGGCTCTTCCTAATGTGTTCATTCATTTCCTTTGCAGTATAAATTTATCTTGTGGTAGGATAGTGGCAAGTACACCAACTTACTGTAGTAACAGGATTTATTTTTTTTTTAAACAAGTATAGTTTTAAATTCATTGTTTGCTTCACTCATTGAGCTACAACTTTTGCTGTAGTATAAACATTTTTTTAATTCAACAATTATAAATAAAACATATTGCTTATATCATCATCAAGTTGTATGTTCTTGTCAGAAGGATACTGTCATCACAGCGCATCTGAAGGACTCAAATCTGTTGCCAGTTCACCGCTTGTTATATTTAACATTTCTTAGATGTCTGTTGTCCACCTTTAATGTGTCTTCTGGAAGCCATGCCTTTTATTACTGCTGTCTAAACAACAATGATATTTCAGTCTGGCAAAAGTGCTTCAATTTCCATAACATGATATTGTTGATAAGCCAGATTTCTTTGATGTTTAGGTCTGGCTGGAATGTCTATAATGGCTGTATTTTCTTGGCTGTATTTTCTTTATTTGGTCCAGAGTGTTCTGTGCATTTTCTATAGTATTTTGCCTTGAAAGTTTTGACTTTTTGTTAATGGTAATGAAATTGTCCATGTATCCTGCCATATTTCTGCGAGAGAGAGAGAGAGAGAGAGAGAGAGAGAGAGAGAGAGAGAGAGAGAGAGAGAGAGAGAGAGAGAATAAATGAACAAACTTTATTCTCTAAAGGTCACAAATTGGGCACACAGACCCGTCTTATATTCGGCTCTTCCAGTCACTCATCTTTTGTACATCAATTATCTATTGTGTGTGTTACATTCACATAGAAAAAACATTGTCAAATGAATGCTGTGAACATAACAGTGCATATTACCATTTTATGAGACAGGCTGGAAGGCAGACATACATGCACACACAGAGACACACACACAAGCATACATACATACATACATACATACATACATACATACATACATACATACATACATACATACATACATACCTGCCTGCCTGCCTGCCTGCCTGCCTGCCTGCCTACTACCTACCTACCTACGGACAGACGGACGCACACACGCATGCACAGACAGACGAACACACACACACACAGAGAGAGAGAGAGAGAGAGACAAAGACAGATACACAGAGACACACACACACAGGCAGATGCACAGACAGACAGACACACAGACAGATAGACAGACACACAGACAGAAACATAGACACACAGAGACACAGGCAGACACACACACATGTATGCACATACACACACACTCTCACCACACACACACATATATCAGTTACACAAACTCTCAGTTATACACCTACTCAATAGCACACAAATACAGATGAGAGAGAGCGAGGGCAAGTATTAATTATTTTTGTTGTGTCAATTTCAGGCAATGCATCTGGTTTACCAGGCACGTGAAGGCATGGAGACCCCAATGCTTCTCAGGCCTGGTCTTGTACCACCTTCAAAACGCAAAGGGGCAGGGCTGGGAGTTGTAGCTGCTAGCATACCTGGTGTGGTCCCTGTTTTACCTGTGCCTGGCTCCACGCCAGCAGCAAACTGGGGCAGGTCCACACCCACCCAAGGATTTAATGGGGTAAGCAGATGAACATTTTACAATTATTTAATGGAAATATAACGTAGGCTAGCTCCATTGTTACCAGGGTGTGAAAGGGATGTCGTAAAAGGTTGACTAAGAATGGTTGGCATGAGAACTGGCTGCCCTATCCCATAGAAAACTTTAGCTGTAGTTGAGTTGAGTTGAGCTAAGAACTGACATTACTGCACTCAGGACATTCTCATACGTGCTCCGTCTCCTCATTCAACAGCCAGCGAAAAGTCACACTACTAATCGTTCCCATCACTATCTGATTGAAAGTTCTCCTGGTCTTCCCTCTTAGTTTTGAGATTCTACCAGAACCCCTGCCAATCCCCCACATTCTCATCTTTTCCACATACAGGTTCTCAGTCTGTTCCCCCACGTTCTCCACCTGGTCCCACACATGCATGACCACCTCCCCCTTGTCCACAGGTAATCGACCACCAAATGGTTTATTCCCTGCCAGCTTATCAGCCTGTTCATTCCCTCACACTCCAACATGGCCAGGGCAAATAATCCATACATTTAGCTGTAAAATTCAGCCAATCATGAACATTAGGAAATGAAAGGCAGAAGAAGGTTATGTAGGCCAATCTGTTATTCTTGGAAATGTGTAGAATTTTGTCTCATCTTTTCACTTGCATCATTAAATATAGGGATGAGGGGGTTCTATTGTATTGTATTGTATTGTATTGGGTTGGGGGTCTTTGCTTTTGATGCATTAGCTTTTGCAGTGATGTAGCATTTAGTATATTACACTAACCCTGACAATAGCATGAGCGTGTGTGGATGAGTGTTTGATGCCAGCTCTCAAAGTTTGCCATGGGAGGGACAGACTAGCCACCTCATCCTCCATGCACTCAGGCCTACAAAATGTGATGGTCTTAACACTGCACATATGCTTAGCAGGTTCCTCCTTTGGAACATGTTTTTGTTGTTTAAAAAAAAATATGTTTATTTAGTGCTTCCAATTCATGTTTCTTAGAAAAGTTAGTTGTATATCCTTTACAGGGCGATGTAGTCAACCCCAGCATTTTTTGACTGTGATTTCTTGGCAAGTTTACGTTAAGTAGTTTGCCACTGCTTTCTGAACAATCGGCTTTTATACCATTTTATACACACCAACGCACAGAGCAGGCATGTTTCTTAGGAAATGGTATTTCTCTATTGTTTCTTAACCCTATACTGGGCAGACGTTTGTCTGTTTTGTAGCCCTGAGCGGGCAAGAAGAATTTTGAGGTTCGGTAAAATTTCGGGATTCATTAGTAAAATCATCACATAAAAGGTGTTAGTCAACTGATTTTACTTAAATAAACAAAAATGAAGTAAAAAGCATACAGAGTATTTTACTCATATGAATGTTCCCAGTAATCCGCACATGAACACAAATATTTACAAAATACAGCATATTGTTTGTGATTGTCGGTCATTTATACGGCAATTTACAAACACATTTTCAGAATCAGAATCACTTTCTTTAAAGTCCGACTCACAACTGCTAACGCAAAGTAACGCTGATCACTGATATCTAGCTCTAATTCAGTCAAATTCTTGCACTTAAATGTCACTTAAATTGAACCCAGCGAAATCTCCACTATCACTTGAAGAATCGTCAAAATCCATTTGGAAAAACTAAGCATAAAAACCCCGAAAACTATAAAACAAATCCGTTCAAATTCATAGTACATGCTTGCAAATGGCGGCCACGTTGTCAGCTATCGGTGAAACCGAAAGTAGACAATCGGAAATCTCCGAAAGCCTCAACATCACGTTTTTACAATGCTAATAGTAGTTCGGCCGCATTCAGGTGGTTTGCCCGTTCCAGGGTAAAGATGCATTTGGACGATTTGCCCGGTAAAAGGTTAATCATTTTGCTGGGTTGTATTGTATTGTATTGTATTGTATTGCATTGCTTTGCGTTGCACTGCATTGTATGAATCTAGAGTGGTTCCCAAGCTCTAGGTGACCACCTGCACACCTTCATGTTTACTATGTTAGGCAAGACGGGCTGAGACGATGCCACGGAGGAACATAAACAGCATTTATTCAGAACACCACGGAGTGAGATGTGCAGAGATGCATGAATATTTATGCCAGTTGGCAGGGGACAAGTTGATGGTGAAGTTGGGCAGGGCTCTAGTAGGTGTCTGGCTGTCCTGGAACTGCCACCAGATGTGCAGATGTTTGATGAATGAAACTTGCACCTATGATACATGATATTATTTTAGACAATTTTGTCCTGCTCACAATTTGAAAATAAGAACCTGATCTTGCCATGAAAGTTGATTATTATCATTTATCATGTTGTTTACATGGCCTTTTTTCATTCATCTCTGAAAGAAGCTTTAACCCTTTACAGAGCACAGCGGCTGAAAACGTCTTTACTCCCGAACAGGCAAAACGCCCGAAATCGTCCGTGACAACTAAGCGTTGAAAATACATGATCACGAGACTTCCCATTGTTTATGTCCAGTGTTGTCGATAACTTGATAACATGGGTGCCATTTGCAAGCATTTTCTTTAAATTTGATCGGATTTTTGTATAGTTTTCAGCGGTTTTATACTTTGTTTTGGGTTCCAAATGTTGCTGTATGTAGCCGAGGCGCGGTGTTGGGGTGAGCGCCCAACATTGCTCAAATACCTCAATGGCTCGTGAATACATAACCTATGCAGCAAAAGTCCAACTCCTGGCCTTCACGTGGCGGACCTGTTTAAACTAACAGGAGAAGGGGCGACGGCGAGTCTCTGGCGCCGGAAAATAACCAGTATGCTCTAGATGTGTATGCACGTACATGCATGCGCAGACAGGTGTGTGCGCGCGTACACATCTACACTCGAGTGAGACCACAGTCTGCTCTAGCAAAGAAAGGTGCTGAAGACGGAGGCAACCAGCCAAGAGGCGCACCACAGAAATCAGGATGCCACGCAATCACGCAAAATGGAATATGTCGACTACTGCTAATCGTTATGGTGCTCGCCCTGCTTTGGACCCCCAGGCAGGTGCAGTGCCGGGCCCTATGTCTCGAAAGGGTCCAACCCCAACTACTGGAGGTCCTTCTCAGATGTCCTGTGGAGCCAGGGGACATGAGAATAGGACGACTGGCCATACTAAACGAAGACTTAAAATAATGCACTGGAATGCAGAGGGAGTCAGCAACAAAAAAATAGAATTAGAAAAAATCTTGGACCAAGAAAAAGTAAGCATATGTTGCTTGCAAGAAACTCACCTCAATGAAAATATAGCCTTCAAAATCAGAGGCTACCAGTGTTACCGATCTGACCGAAAGAACAGGCGAAAAGGTGGGATACTGACCCTTGTAAGAAATAACATCATGGCTTCCCAATTCAAAGTCTACATGGAAGGGGCTGAGTATCAGACACTTAAACTTAAGACAGGTAATACAGATCTACATCTGATCAATTACTACTGTCCAAGTGACCGCCCACAGGCACTGGACACTCTACCACTAAAAGAAAAAATGATTGTGTGTGGCGATTTCAACAGCCACTCGCAGAGCTGGGGCTATGATCACATGGACCAGAGAGGAGAGAGACTGGAAGACTGGCAAGATGAGAATAGATTCATGTTGATTAACAAGCCGTCCGACCCACATACTTTCTACTCGAGATCATGGCACTCTACAACTACACCTGACCTGGCTTTTCATTCACCAGACCTGGAGTGGAACATTACACGAACTGTTGGGAAACAACTTGGTGGCAGTGACCATCGGCCAGTCTTTCTAACCGTAGAAAATGAGCTTGTAAGTGAAAGCAGCACCCTCTCGAGGTGGAACTACAAGAAAGCAGACTGGGCAATGTACAAGCATCTCACCAGCATACTGGTTAGAAACCTGAACACCGAGAAAGACATAAATAAAGCAGTTGAAGAGTTTGGGAAATGCATACTACAGGCAGCGCGAGAAACAGTACCAAGAGGAGCCCGTAAACAATATAAACCCTACTGGAGTAGTGAACTGGAACAGTTGCATAATGTTGTTGAAGTGTGTAGAAAGCAAGCAGAGGCCACACCCAGCCAAGAGCACCACAATAAATTCCAGCATGCAAAAGCCAAATTTCAAAGGGCCAAGCTGCAGGCTAGACGGAAAAGCTGGCAGGAGAAAACGGAGTCTCTGAACTTTGAAAGAGACACAAGGAAATTGTGAAAGCTAATAAAACAGCTTAATGACGAGGGCACAGGGAGAAACTCAAAAATTGCACTACATAAAGATGGAAAAATCTTAACAAGAAAGCAAGCAGCTGACCATTTTGCGGACTCGTTCGCACAAGATAGCAATATCAAAATTAGTCCAGAGAAACAAGAGATTCGAGAGAAACGACAACATACAGGACAGAAGGAAATAGTACATGAGGTTCTGGAGGCGCCCATCACAATCAGCGAACTGGAGCTAGCCATATCAAAACTGAAAATGAGAAAGTCACCAGGAGCTGATGGTATCTCCAATGAAATGATCAGGAACCTAGGAACAGAGGCCAAAACAAAGCTGTTGCAGATCTTCAATAACAGCTGGACCTTAGGCAGTGTTCCACAAGCCTGGAGAGAAGCAATCATGATACCCCTCCTAAAATCAGGGAAAGATGGTTCCATTGCCTCTAGCTACAGACCAATTAGCCTCACCAGCTGTCTCTGCAAAACACAGGAGCGCATCATCAATCACAGACTGCAGTGGTACATTGAAAGTAAAAACATCCTTGTGCCACAGCAGGCTGGCTTTAGGCAGTGCTACTCTACGGAAGATCAGACAACCTACCTCTCTCAAGAAATTGAGGATGCATTCCAAGAGAAGAAGCTGGTACTTGCGGCTTGGATAGATCTGAAGAAAGCCTTTAACAAAGTCTGGAAAGAAGGTCTGATGAAGAAACTGAGAAACTGCAAAGTCAATGGAAGAATGTACAAATGGGTGAAAGCATACTTGCACAACAGAAGAGCCCGAGTACAGATAGACGGACTCAAGAGCAAGAAAGTACTACTGCGTCACGGTGTCCCCCAGGGCAGAGTCTTGTCCCCCACACTTTTTCTAATCTTCATCAATGATCTTGTTGCTCACCTACCGCATGGAATTAAAGTGGCAATGTACGCCGATGACCTGGTTCTATGGAGCACAAATGAATATGCATCAGTGGCCACCAGATTGCTACAAAGTGCTGTAGATACATTTGCTGCATGGGCAAATAGATGGTGTGTCAGCATAAACACTGACAAGTGCAGCACCACCCTATTTACCCTCTCTCCAAAACAAAAGGCAGGGAACATCCAGATAAATGGAACACCCCTAAGAGAAGATAAAGAACCAACATACCTTGGAGTAACATTTGATGGCAAGCTGACATGGAGAAAGCACATCAACAAAGCAGTAGCAAAAGCCAGAAGGAAAATAGCCATCCTGAGAAAGCTAAGTGGAACCACATGGGGAGCCAGTACGAAAATACTTAGCAAAGTTTACCAACAGAGCATACGACCACACCTGGAATATGGGTCAACTGCGTGGTGTTCAGCATCAAATACCACACTACAAGAGCTGGACAAGGTGCAAAATCAAGCACTTAGAGTCACCACAGGAGGGATGAGATCAACCCCTATAGTGGAAATGGAGAAGATGGGGAGGACACAGGCACTGAGTGAGCGCAGAGATACGAAAACGCTAATACAAGCAGAAAAGTTCCTCAGCTTGCCAGGCCACCCTATGAAGAACAGATTTGAAAACCTAGCTATGGGGCGGTTGAAAAGAAGTAGTTTTATCCACCAGGCCAAACGACTCTGCAGAGAAACCACTGATATGCCCACAGTTGGTATCCCCCTAACAACTATTCCAGAGCGAACTCCATGGAAAGATGAGCATAGACTATCGTTACAAATCCAGACAAAAGTGAGAGGAATATTTGACAAGGAAGAACAGAACAGTGTGCAGCGCAGAACAGCCACTCTCAGCTTCCTTGATGAAGAATACCCACAGGACCTCTGGATCCGAGTCTACACAGATGGGTCAGCACAAAATGCTGTTCGAAATGGAGGAGCGGGAGTGTACATAGAATACCCAAATAATACTAGGGACACAGCCAGAGTACCGACAGGAAAGTACTGCCATAACTATGATGCCGAAATTGAGGCAATCAAGATAGCAACAGAGAAATTACTAAATAACAGCAATGGTACACAACCTGTGGTGCTACTAACAGATGCAAAATCAGTACTCGAGGCGCTCCTCTCTGGGAAATTGCCAGTACTAAGGACACTACTTTCTGAACTTAGCAGTCAGCATAAAGTCACCATACAGTGGATACCATCCCACTGTGGAGTTCCCGGAAACGACAGAGCTGATCAATTGGCTAAGGAAGGAGCCAAAGAGGAACAGCCTGATGTGCCCGTTACATACCACCAAAAGAAAAGAATGATCAAATCAGTCAGAAAGCCACCAAAACCTGCTCAAGATGACTACCACATTATGGACAGACCAGAACAAGTCATTATTCTGCGCCTCAGAACAGGACACAATAGATTACGCAACCACATGTATACAAAATTCAAGATTGGTGAAACAGCCATGTGCACATGTGGATTGGCGTCGCAGACAGCAGAGCACATACTCCAAGACTGCCCAAAATATAACATATCTAGGCAAACCTTCTGGCCTAGAGAGACGACAGTGGAAGATAAACTCTATGGACCACTGTGTGAACTGAAAAAAACAGTTCAATTCATGCAAGAGACGACATTGCAGATATAGACATATTTCAAGCGAACGAAAGAAGAAGAAGAATACTTTGTTTTTCAAAATGGATTTTGACGATTCTTCAAGTGATAGTGGGGATTTCGCTGGGTTCAATTTAAGTGACATTGAAGTTCACAAAGTTGACTGAATCGGAGCTAGATATCTATCAGTGATATCAGCGTAAGAAGTGTACACATTTCGGATATCTCAAAGACTTTTAAAACGATTGCCAATCAAACAAATGAGTATGGTAGACAAAGAGATCGAACAAAACTTGGTGGAGTATTGATGCATGACAAGGCAGACGTGGTTGCTGCCTTGTGGGAGCACATGTACACCTCGGAGGAGCAAATGGATCACCATGGTCTGGCAAGAATGAGACAGCGAGGAGTAACGAGGGGATCTGGCCAACGCTCAACGCTCAGAGGAAAGGTGAGACGGACATATAATTAGATTGCTACTGGAACTATTGGTGTTGGAACTCTTCGCTGGCTGCTGAGGATGGGGACGGAGCGCTTATGGGAATGCCCTGAATGTTGTGATGTCGGTTCCTAAATCAATCAATCAATCAATCAGAGATCAAACAGATAAATGATCGAGCATGGGTTTCAACAAATGCAACTGAAATGCAGGCAACATAGGATTATTTATTATTTCACGTGTGAGTAAAATGCATTAGTTTTCCTTTATTATGTATTTTATTTAACAAAAATCTTCTCACTAACAGCTTAGATTTGATGGTTTTGCTAACATAACCCTAAATCTGACTGACAACCTGAAAAATGTTACTTCTTCAGAGCTACAAGAAGGAAAAACCTGTGCCCTGTAAAGGGTATAACTCATTCTGTACAAGCAAAGCGTAATGTGTAATTGTCTCTTCCTTTTTAATCCCAACCACGATCTAATGTGTTCTGCTAAGGACTCAGAAGGGAACACAAAAGCTAGTGTCAACAGCCACACATTGTGACATGTTAATCACATCATAACTTTCAAATCAGCCAACCCGACATCATACTTCTAAGTCACAAATCCCATATCATACTTCTAAGTCACACAATCCCATATCATACTTCTAAGTCACACAATCCTATATCATACTTCTAAGTCACACAATCCCATATCATACTTCTAAGTCACACAATCCCATATCATACTTCTAAGTCACACAATCCCATATCATACTTCTAAGTCACACAATCCCATATCATACTTCTAAGTCACACAATCCTATATCATACTTCTAAGTCACACAATCCCATATCATACTTCTAAGTCACACAATCCCATATCATACTTCTAAGTCACACAATCCCATATCATACTTCTGAGTCATATCACCTAACATCATATTTCTAAGTCACATAGCATGATATCATACTTTTAAGTCACACCAACCAACATTGTAACTCTTGATTCACATGACCCCACATCATATCTCAAAGTCACACCATCCCTAAAAGTCACACCATACTACATCACACCACCCCACATCACACCACCACACATCACACCACCCCACATCACACCTCTAAGTCACACCACCCCACATTACACCTCTAAGTCACACCACCCCCACATCACACTTCTAAGTCACACCACCTGACATCACACCCCTAAGTGACACCAACTCACCTCACAATACACCTCTTAGTCACACGATCCCACATCACAACTCTAAGTCACACCATCCCACATCACACCTTTAAGTCACACCACCCCACATCACACCTCTAAGTCACACCACCCCACATCACACCTCTAAGTCACACCACCCCACATCACACCTCTAAGTCACCACCCCACATCACACCTGTAAGTAACCACCCCACATCACACCTCCAAGTCTCACCACCCCACATAACACCTCTAAGTCACACTACCCCACATTACACCTCTAAGTCACACTACCCCACATTACACCTCTAAGTCACACCACACCCATCACACCTATAAATTACACCACCCCACATCACACCTCTAAGTCACACCACCCCACATCACACCTATCACAACACCCCACATCACACATCTAAGTCACAACATCCCACATCACACCTGTCACAACACCCTACATCACACCTTTAAGTTACAACACCCCACATCACACCTCTGTAACAACACCCCACCTCTAAGTCACAACACCCCACATCACACTTCTAAGTCACACCACCCATAATCACACGTCTAAGTCACACCACTTTAAATTAAACCTCTAAGTCACACAACCCCATATCACACCTCTAAGTCACACCACTTTAAAACCACCCCACACCACATCTCTAAGTCACACCACCCTGACAGAAATGCCTATTGAAATTTAATGCACACGGCCACAGATCTGACAAACAGTCCAACATACTTTACTTTATGATGTTATACTGACATGTTCTCATCAGTGACTTTTTCTGCCTGTTGTATTTCTTTCAGTCTCAGGTGCCGTGGGTTGTAACACCTGCAGAAAAAGCCAGTTCTGATGTGATATTTTGCCAGCTAGACACAGATCATGACGGGCTGGTCAGTGGTGGAGAAATCAGAGATATTATGGCTCAAAGTGGCCTTCGAACAACAGTGTTGGCCCACATTTGGTGAGGATCAAACTGTATTTTGATTATTTTGTTGTTTCAGGATTTGAAATTTAAATATTGAGCACAACCCACTACTGGCAACGCTGATCGTATTCTGTTATGAACCTAAGGCCTATCCACGTCAATATGGAAGCACTATACTCGAGTTTCGCTCTCGTTTGAGCTTGTCAATAGTGCATATCCCTGACCAGTTCCGGAAACAAGCTTCCATAGTATGGTATAGTGCTAGGCAGGGGGCCAAAGAAGAATAGTCATCCAACATAGAACTGGTGTCGTCGACCTCAACACGCTAAGGGAGATACTGAGGAGGGGTTCCAAGCACTTATGGGCTAAATCTTTCTATGTTCAGCGAGGATAATCTGATAGCTAACTAACTAAGGCTGAAGAAGAAAAGACTTGAAAACAGAAGCAAAATTGTGAACAATTACCAAAGGTACCACTAAAATAAACAGAAGATAATGTGGCAACATTTTGGAGGTAGTAAGGTGAAACTGTTTTGTTTATTTTTAGAGATGGGGAAATCGTGAGAGTAATAGTGATCAGCTAAAATATGTAGAGAAAATTAATACAATGCTTATCTAAAATGTGAGTAGTTCATGCTAAATCAAACCAGACTAAATCAGCAACAGTAAATGTAAAGTCATCACACCAAATGATGTTTCTACAAGTATAAAGCTGTACAGTAAATAATAACAAAACGAAGAAGAAAAAAGTTTCAAAAAAATTATGTCATATTATAACCAAAAGTCCTTTTAGTTTTAAAAAGATGAAATCCTTGCCTATATTCTACATGGTAACATTGCTGGTTTATGCTAAATGCTGAAACAGGAAAATGAACGGTTCCTGTAATTTTTTACCTTTAAAAGTGGTGAGGAGCGTGTGGCAGGGAGGGGTGAGAATGTCCACCTTACACTTTGTGAGATATATGTTCAGCCCTTGGTAAGGCTTCAAAGTTTCCCAAGAGGAAACCCTTGCCTACATACTACACAGTGACTGCTTGGACAAGCTGCATTTATTCCTCAGCCTAGAAAAACTGGCACAAACTAGCAAAAATGGTGAGAATGAACACATAGAAAATTGGTTGTAGATGGGATACTGCTTTGTTGGAAGGTAATTTGATAAACACAATAATCTGCTTACTGACAAGTCAGGAAGGTATTTTAATAAACACAATAATCTGCTACTGAAAAGTTGGGAAGGTATTTTAATAATAAACACAATAATCTGCTTACTGAAAAGTTGGGAAGATATTTTAATAATAAACACAATAATCTGCTTACTGAAAAGTTGGGAAGGTATTTTAATAATAAACACAATAATCTGCTTACTGAAAAGTTGGGAAGGTATTTTAATAATAAACACAATAATCTGCTTGCTGAAAAGTTGGGAAGGTATTTTAATAATAAACACAATAATCTGCTACTGAAAAGTTGGGAAGGTATTTTAATAATAAACACAATAATCTGCTTACTGAAAAGTTGGGAAGGTATTTTAATAATAAACACAATAATCTGCTTGCTGAAAAGTTGGAAAATTTTTAATAAAAACAATAATCTGCTTGCTGAAAAGTTGGAAATGTATTTTAATAAACACAATAATCTGCTTGCTGAAAATTTGGGAAGGTATTTTAATAAACACAATAATCTGCTTATAATCTGCATGTAAACATGATCCTTTAATTTAATTTCTATATCAACAAAATAGTCGGAATAGAGATAACAGTATGTAGTTAAATACAAGACAGGAGAGGCAGAGAAAAAGATA
The DNA here is from genome assembly GCA_963921405.1 of Cepaea hortensis. Classification (NCBI taxonomy): domain Eukaryota; kingdom Metazoa; phylum Mollusca; class Gastropoda; order Stylommatophora; family Helicidae; genus Cepaea; species Cepaea hortensis. The sequence continues at coordinate 33,151,327 of OY992885.1, forward strand.
AAAATATGTGTATGGAAAACTGAAACAGCTGGGTAACAAATAATACTTTAAGCAATATTGTCATCAAAATGTGAGGGTTGATGAGGCTTGTTAGTCAGTCTGCTATCTACAAGGCACCTGAAAAAGAAAAAAAATTAGATAAATTCTAACATTTTAAACAAAAATAGGGTACAATTATGTTCAATAGATTATAGTTTCTTGTCTATAGGTCTAATTGTGATTATTTTTAATGACCCGCTGTGTGAGCTCAACAAAGTCTGTTTTTATTTATCTTAGGGGGCTTTGTGACAGCCAGTCAGTGGGCAAGCTTACAACTGAGCAGTTTGCCCTAGCCATGTACCTCATTCAGCAAAAGTTGAAAGGTGTAGAACCCCCAGTACAGCTGACTCCAGAAATGATTCCTCCATCATTAAGATCTGTAGCAGATCCAGCAGCTTTTGGAGTTCGGGTACATTCAGTTTTCACAAACATCACCATTAATGATAAAGTATTGGAGTTGAAATGTAGAAATAACTAGACTGTTTTATCAGGCAGGCTGAGTAGTTTTATACTTTGTTATTTAGATTAATGGTGGAAATGACCACATGTTGACATGCACCCACTGTAAAGGAACATTTACAGCGCGAATTGGCCTTATCAGTCACATTCGCTACCACCATGGGTAATAGTTATTATGCCTTTTTGAAGCACAAACTATCCTCTGTCAAGACGGCAATGTGCCAATGATGAATGATATTTAGATTTCATACATTTTCTTATTGATATAATTTCCTTCATAGATTTATTTGTTCAGAATGAATATTTGCTTATGATGCATTAAATTGTTATGAGTACCAAATACTTTCAGAATAAACAAAATAAATTATGAGCAGGTTATAAATTCATAAGACAAGACACAACTTTGTATGTGCACCAACCCCCGTGCTACAGATAGCTCAACTTGCACATGAATGGCACTTTGCCATCTTGACAGATGATAGTTTGTAAAATGGAGTTATACCACTCCATAAAGCCTGGGCTGAATTTAGAGACCATGTGTTGCCCATGCAGAATGATCCCTCTCTCGGCCTGTCCTGTTACGAAACGTAACACCAATATGCCTGGAACAAGACAAGCTGCAGAAGCTGCCGGATGAGCAAAGCAATACTCTAACTGTCCACATGTCAGAGCTTCAATCTCTGACCATTTTCCGACCAAGGCTTAGGGCCTGTTCTGCCCTGCCATGACATTTAGTCTGTTGGTTGCATTGTCTCACACTAGGGTTAGACTCATACCCTCCCAATTGCACTTCTCTGCCCGAAGCCATTGGCACAATGTGGGATGTCGGGTTTGGTGAGCACTGCCCAACATTCGGTGCTATCAGAAAGCAGGCAGTACCGTCCACTGTCATACTGTAGCTAAGTCATCTTAACATAGAGCTGTTAAAAACATAATAAAATGATTAGTGCTATATGTTTACAATAAAGGCTGTTGTACAATTAAAGAAGCAAATACTTTATAGCTATCTTATCTGTGTTTATAGATATCTGATACATGTTTATAGATATCTGATACATGTTTATAGCTAACTTATCTGTGTTTATAGATATCTGATACATGTTTATAGCTAACTTATCTGTGTTTATAGATATCTGATACATGTTTATAGCTAACTTATCTGTGTTTATAGATATCTGATACATGTTTATAGCTAACTTATCTGTGTTTATAGATATCTGATACATGTTTATAGCTAACTTATCTGTGTTTATAGATATCTGATACATGTTTATAGATATCTTATCTGTGTTACAGAATGGCATAAACTCTGGCCCTTACAGTCACGTAGCAGATTTCTCAGCTGTTAGAGAGTTGGACCAAATCAGTAAGGAGATAGACGATATTAAAAAGTGAGTTGTTTACCTCAGCTTACTTATAGCATTGTTATTTGTTTACTGTCATAACATTCCTGTATTGCTTTTTTTCAAAAGACACATGTGGATTATATGCATCAAACAAACATCAGTACTAAATAGACATCATGTGTTTTCACATAAAATAGACAGGAACTTTACATATGTGGATACAGAAGTTATCTTCATCATTATGCCCTGCCAGATGGTACTGGTGTTCATATATTTCCATTGATCGCAGCGCCTGGTATAAGTTATACACTCTTCCTCACCTGACTTCAACTTCCTTCCAGTATGGCTGATACAATATCTTACATACTTCTGGTCCAATATGGTGGATAGGTGATTCAGCTGTTAAGGCCTCTGGATTGTTTTTGCTTCCAGCTACGGCTTGCTTACGCATTTTCCTCATGTTGGACTGGTAGTACATGGTTCAGTCGCCCAGCTACTGAGTTAAGTGCTTGGAGTGACACTGTGAGCTGTGGATTTCGTGTGGAGTGCTTTTACATCTGTCAATGGTGGTTTATTTTCTGAACTGCATATTCAGAAAATGGCAGCGACTGGTTGCTAAATTAGCTAGTTTTGCATTATGCAGTAATGTGTGTGAAGCTGCTGTATTTCTAGTGACTGCCGCTTCCATCGACGATGAATTGTAATTTTCATGGCGGACTGTTGTGTTGGCATTCTGACAGTGGCCTTATGGATGTACTTGCCTGTGCGTGCTGTTGGGTTGTCGGTTCTGCTGTCTGTTCCACTCTTCACATGGGAGGGACAGTGAGGAGCATTTTATATGATATTCGCTGGCACAGGAACAGAGGATTAATGGGAGTGACACTTTGCCTTAAAGTTGAAACCGCAACTAACCGACTACCTAACATACATGTTTTACGCGATGCCTGTATATCAAACAGATATACTTTATTAATATAACTAACTATATAATATCTTACAGATATATTTAGCAAAGGTAGTTAACTATACAATAACCTTGCAGTGTAAGATTGTGTTGGTGTTAGTATATTTCTATTGATCGCAGTCTCGTGTTCTGGATCATTTCTGTTGGTGTTACTCTTCCATGCCACCATCTTAAGCCATCCAGCATAATTCCTCAAGGTCTTTCTCTGCCTCATGCACCATTGATCTTTCCATCTGTCAAAGTATTTTCCACTGCCTCTCTTCTCATTGCATTGTTTGTCCCTGTATTATAGTTGTATATAATGTTCTACTTTCACGATTCAAAATTGCATGCTGAAGTAGTTGAAAATATTTTAGGTCTGTGTTTTGTAGGGCGCTTGCCCGCAACAGTGCTTGTTTTTCGTAATGCTGGCTGTGGTTCAGGCAGTATATTTAGGGTTAGAATAACAATAATAAGAGTACTAGGAACATCTACACCCTAGAGTAGAAGAAGAACAATTTAAGAAAAATAAATGTGAAGGAATATTTACATCTCAACAGTAGAACAAAACGCTTTACACCATGGAGTTTGCCCTGGGCATTGAGTTGAGTCTGTTGTCAATGAATTACCTAAAACCTATTGGGGAAACATTGTCAGCCTAGCTTTAATCCTAGCCAGTGTGTATGTGCTGTGCTGAATGTGAAGTCCCAGTACTGATCTTTGCACACCTTGCAGCTTTCTTGAGTTAAGAGGTGTATGCTGTACCTCACAGCCACTCCATCGCCTTATTCTATCCATAGTTTTAGGTTCCTATATTATTTTATGCTTGGATTTTACAAGCATATAACTTCTATTTTTAGTTAAACATCATCATCAGCAAGTGGCTTGTTGACTGGCATGGGCGATCCTGCTTCTCCACAAATTGTGGTCTCCGGTGGCTTGAATCAATTTGTGTGTTGTCTCCCTTCCATGCCGTGTCACAAGACTCAAGAATTTTCTCTCGTTGTTTTTCTCTATCTTTCCACAAATGTTTCCAGTTTTCACATTTCCAGTTTTTGTCTTCTCATAATGTGGCCCCAAAAAATTATGAATGCCTCTTTCTGATGTTTGTGAAAAGTTGTCTTTGCGATTTAACCGCCCTTAAAATGTCCAGTTTGCTCATTTTGGCTGTCCAATGAATTTTCAGCATTCTTCTATAAAACCAAATCTCCAGAGCTTCTAGGGATTTTACGCCTTATAACTGATTGTTCAGGATTCACAGCCATTGATAAAACTGTAATTAAACATTAGAATTAAAAACAGTTCTGTGTGTCAGAACTGGAAATTAACTGAAGAATTCACTAACTATGATAAAAGTGAAAGGTAATTAATGCCTAAGTGTTACTGGAGCCAGTAAGGGAAGCAAAGAATTGTAACACTGTAACTTATCGTGCAGGCCGTAAGAGGTGACTGAAGAGGGGTGGCCTTGGATCTGGCTTTTCTATTCCATAGAGCACTTTAGCTGCAAAATCCAACAAACTATGAACAAGTCTAAAATATGATAAATGGATTCACCATTGTGGAGCCCATTGAGAGAAGAAAATAAATACCAGTGAATCAAAGAAAAATACTGTAAGGAATCACCAGTGTGGAGCTCATTGAGATTACTAAACTAGTACCAGTGAATCAAAGAAAAAATCCTCCCATGTGTTGCCGGGGCCCATAAGGGAAGCAAAGAATAGTAACACTGTTGCCTACCATGCATGTCGTAAGAGGCGACTAAGGAGACTATGGTTCCGTCGCCCTGCTACTGAGTGAGTGCGTGGCGCAACACTGAGCTGTGAGTTTCGTGTGAAATGCTTTTGAATCTGCCAGAGGTGTTTTGGAACATGACTGCATGTTCGGAGCAATGGCAGCTGGCTATGTCCCAGAGTTGACTGGTTTTTGCCTTATGCAGAAATGCATGGCTGCTGGGCTTCTGGTTGACTGCCACAACCATCTACGATGAACTGTATTTTCGTGGACTGTGTGGGTGAACATCTAGGAAAGATCCAGATGGGAAAATGACTGCCGATTCCATCAGAGATGAACTGGGTGTTTCGTGTGGGACTGGTGTGTTGACATTCTGGCGGCGGTACTATGCACAGTGTATCTGTGCGGGCTGTTGTTTGTCGAGACTCCTGTCTTTTCCACTTTTCACATTGGGCAGTGGGGAGCGTTTTGTGTGATGTTCACTGGCACAGGAACAGAGCATAATGGGGACAACCCATTGCTGTGAAGTTGGAACCGCGACTAACTAACTAACTAACTAACTAACAAAGAAAAATTCTTGCGCTGGATAGGATACACATTGAAAAAACCTGAGAATAGTATAACTGGAAAGTCTGTTGACTAGATCCTGCAGGGCAGTGTAATAGAGGAGACCTAAAATAACACAGAGAAGAGAATTAGAGACAGATGAATAATGTGGGGAGGGCATGGATGGAGCTGCAGGAAGATAGTAAAAGATAGGACGGCTTGAAGAGAGTTAGTTGAGAGAAGATAGTAAAAGATAGGACGGTTTGAAGAGAGTTAGTTGAGAGAAGATAGTAAAAGATAGGACGGCTTGAAGAGAGTTAGTTGAGAGAAGATAGTAAAAGATAGGACGGCTTGAAGAGAGTTAGTTGAGAGAAGATAGTAAAAGATAGGACGGCTTGAAGAGAGTTAGTTGAGACAAGATAGTAAAAGATAGGACGGCTTGAAGAGAATTAGTTGAGACAAGATAGTAAAAGATAGGACGGCTTGAAGAGAGTTAGTTGAGGACCTATATTCCATTGGAAGATAAAGGGCAGAAGAAGAATTGACGTCAAAGAATAATGATACAAGTTAATGTAAATGGGAATAAAGATATGTTTGCCTGCTCCACATGATATGGTACTTAATTATGATAATGTATACAACATTGTATTCTACTCTACATTATATGGAACTTGATGAGGATATTTATACAGCACTAGCTGACGACCCGGCCCGGCGTCGCCAGGCACCTGGCGGGAAGTGTCTCATTGAATTCATATAAGTAGTCATTATACATTCAAATACATTTCTCTAAGTGCACAGAGTATGCGTTCGGCCCTTGCTTCCGTTCCCGTTGCTCGTCTGTTTCTGATGCTCCCGTTCCCATTCCCGTTGCTCGTCTGTTTCTGATGCTCCCGTTCCCGTTGCTAGTCTGTTTCTGATGCTCCCGTTCCCGTTGCTCGTCTGTTTCTGAAGCTCGTAATGCCTTTTTCTTTCATGTAAAAATAAAAAATTGATTTTAAACTAACTAACTATTTCAGTTGGATCCGCGGGAGTGAGAACAACATCTGTAGAAAATTTCATCTTAATCAGATGGACCATTTGGGAACGCATAAAGGACACACAAAGAAACATTTTCTTTTATATATATAGATTGCATTTAGAAAAAACCCTGATAAAGTAGTGGTTAACAACATCTTAACATGTTACTTTCAAAACAGGTCAGGAATTTTTAATTAGCATCTCATTAGAGACGCCTTGTTGTTAATTTGCATACATTGTAAATTAGTTTGGAGATAGATAAATGGTTTTATGTTGTCCTTTTGGTATTCTGTAGTTTAGTTTATGCTTTGTTAAATGACTGTTGAGGAGATGTGTTCTTGTTGAGCTCAAGATGCTTTCAGTTATCATTGTTTGGAACTGTTTCAGACTTATTTATTCTAAATTGGGCATTTTCCATAGAGAAAAACTACATCTAGAGAGTGACAAAGCTCAACAGGAGGCCGACATTAAAATCAGGCAGAGTGAAGTGCAGGTCTTGCAGAAGGAGTTTGACTCACTAACTGCAACCCTGAATCAGTTAGAGTCACAGAAGAAGGAAGCACAAAAACGGCTGGATGAATTAGATGATAAGGTAAGAGGCTCTGTGTGATTAAGTTCTGTTGATATGTTACATCCTTTGTGTTGGTTGTGTGGCTTTAGAGCATTGTTGTAAAAATAGAAAAAGTCACTTGTCATATTCACAATCAAAGTTGGCTGCAATGGATCTCCAACACTTTCTTTATCTCGCTCTGGTGGTAGGATCTGGTTTGGTGTACAGTCTTATTCTTTTAGGGTAGCTTACTTTTGGTTCATTTCTGACATCCAGCTCTCTCCTGTGACTTCTAGTGGTTGTCAGCATGCGACAACAGCCACCTGCCAGTTAACAGCTTTGATAGACTGGCTAAACCCTGGGAGGATAGCCATTCTGGTTATAACCATTTAGTGAGTTAGGGCATGTCCACACAGCATGTGAAGACTGATAGAAACAATCCTAGAATATCATGGACCATGAAGAACAACATTCTACAAGAAAAGAAGAAAACTGGCTCATTAACAGCATAATGTCTGAGAAACTGAAATACTGAAGCCATTTTAAACATCACAGTGGTTTGGAGAGAACAGTGATGGAGAACATGGCTCCTGAAAGAAGAGACAAGGGTAGACCACCACAAAGCTGAACACAGGACATGACAGACATCTGGGGCATGAGGCAAGAGAAGTGGCCAGAGGTTGAGATTGCCTAGTTGAGAGTGATGTTTTGCAAAGTACCTGCCACATGATGATGATGACCTTTATTTATATGAGTGTCCACATCCTCTGACCAGAATCAAGTACACTATGAGATGATGGCCTTTATGTGTAAACAGGCATATTACAGAATATGGCTTAGATATTAACATCCAAAATACACAAACTATGATAATAAGCAGTGGAAAAGAAAGGTCATCAATGAACATCACAGTAAACAGGGAGATACTAGAACAAGTAAAGTTTCTCATATCTTGGACATGTAATAACAGATTGATGGCAGAAGTGAAATGGAAATAAAATAGAGAATAGGAAAGGGCAAAAATGCTTTCAGTATTATAGAATTAGTATTAACATCAAGATCTAGAGAGATTAACAATGCATTAAAAATGAGAATTGTCACATGTTACATATATTGAATACTACTATATGGCGAGAAAGCCTGAACTTTGAACAAGCAACTAGAAAGTCAAATAGAGACCCTGGAGATGTGGATATACAGAAGAATATGTCGTATTTCATGGAAACAAAAACAATCAAATACAGAGATTCTAGAAAAACTAGGTATGAAAAGAGAGTTCTTCTTCTTCAGCATTCTGAGCCATTGAGGTTCTTTGTTGCAGATACAAGCCATCTCCATTTGTCCCTCTGGTTGACCTTCTCTTGCCAGTCGTTGATTCCAAGTGCTTGTAGGTCTGTATATATATTATCTCGCCACCGTCTTCTTGGTCTACCTCGAGGTCTACGGTCATTTATTTCCTGAGTGTAAGCGAGTTTTGTTTCCCCATTATCTTCCATTCTTTCTATATGACCCAGCCATTGCAGTCTATTAGCCTTCATGATACCAGTGATTAGCGGGGACTTAAACAGATCATAAATGTCTTTGTTGCCTCTTCTTTTCCACTCTCCACTTTGTGTATCCCTAATGAGAGTTGATGAAAGAAATAAAAAAATAGGCAAGTGAAATATTTCGGCCATGTTAAAAGACATAATACTCTTATAAAAACCATACTGGAGGGCAAGCGAGAAAGCGGTAGACGACGATACAAGTGGAAAGATAATATCAAGAGATGGTCGAACATCAATCTGACAGAATGTACAGTCAGGGCGAGAGACAGACTGTGTTGGAGATCCATTGCAGCCAACCTTCATTGTGGAGACGGCACCTGATTGATTGATGTGTGTTGTTTATTTCAGCTATAAGGATTTAATTTTTATTGTCTCTTCTGCCTCTGGCTTTAGTTGTACACTCTGACTGATTGCTGCTGTTCATGAATGTCATGTTATGTTCCCACTTGTATCATTGCTTACCTCTATCCTTGAATGTGCATTATTTTTTTTCCTCAGCGCTCTACCTTAGAAAGAAATGTTAAAGAGTTGAGAGGCGAGACAGACAAAGAATATGCTGAGGTATGTTTCAGAATTTGTTTCTTTGTTGGTCTTATGTGTGCTTTGAGGTATTGTCTAGATCTGTAATTGACATAAGAATTATGACCAAATTCTGGGAAGATATGTTTAGTTTTAGCTTTTACCAAAATTGTTTGATGGTTTGTTGAAAAACATGGGCTGATCTAAGTCCTGTCTCATCTAGGACATTTACTAACATTATTATAATGTTCTTGTGTCATATAAAATCATAAATAACATATAAAATGTATTGTAAGAATAAAGTTAGTAGCTTCAGATCAATATAGAATATACAGTTGGGATATTTTACGTTTTCTGTATGATTAATGCAAATACTATTATCAACACATTAAGAGAATAAAATAATAATAAATTATTGAGAAAACTGCTACATTTGCAAAGAGTTAGCATCACATAAAAAAAACAGGAGATAACAGTGACCTGCATAAAACTGACCAAAGAAAACCTCATGTGCCATTTGGTCACATAAATAATGCTTTGATGGATAGTAAATTAGCATTTTTTTTTACATTTAACTTTATTTGAAAGCCTTGTGATAGTAGTGTAGGGAAACACAGGATAAAGATACAAATATTGTTTGCTATGTTAATTAAAAATTAACCATCACAAAATTTAGAGAAAATATATAAAACCCTGCTAAATCCTCCCTTCACATTTTGATTTGAAAGCCTTGTGAATACATTGCAGTGAAACAAAGGAGAAAGATACAAATGTTTGTTTTAGTGTTTTTTAAATAACTAAAAATGTAGGCAAAATTTAGAGAAAATATATGAAACCCTGCCAAATCCTCTCTTCATATTTATTTGAAAGCCTTATGAATACAATGCAGTGAAACATAGAAGAAAGATACGAATCTGTTTGTTACATTATTTAAATAACTACAAATTTACAGAAAATTTAGGCAGAATTTAGAGAAAATATATGAAACCCTGCCAAATCTTCCTTTTTCATTTTTATTTGAAAGTCTGTATGACAATGGGAGACAGATACAAATCTCAGATTTCTTGAGGTTTAACTGACAGAAAGCTTAAAGATTAGATGTTGAAGGCTGAACTTAAAGAATTGATGCTAAACCTTGCCAAACCCTCCCTCCCAGCTTCAATACTTTTCTGTATGTATTCCATCTTTCATGAAAACTTGAAATCTAAACCTGACTTTTTTTGATGAATTTCTGATTGGTTTGTTGGAGTTAAATTTTCAATTGGTTTGTTGGAGTTTGTAGTTTAAGTAGATTTGGATGAGGTGTATAACATTGATGGACATATTAACCTGTAGACACATTTGTGTTGAAACTATAGTAGGGTGTCATGTGTGTAGAGTGGTTTCTTGCAGGTAGGTGTATTAATTGCTTTGTATGTGCATGTCTGTCAAATGTTTATGTTACGGTCGTTTAGATGCTCTAGAAATATTAACAAATTATGAGTATGTTCATCCATGTGTTATTGGGACCTATAACGGAAGCAAAGAAAAGTCACACTGTAACCTACCATGCATGTCATAAGAGGCAATTAAGACATATTGGCATGAGACTGGCTAACTCATCCCATGAAAACTTTAGCTGTAAAACCTAAACAATTATGAGCAGGTCTACAAAAGGCTTAACGTGAGTTTCCAGGAGAGGTTTCTCCTGCATGAGGAATAAAGAACCATAAAGCTTGGATGCAGCAGAGATGCATAATGTGAATATCTTGGGCAGCCAGAGTAACTAACAATGATTGCCTGGAAGAGTTTAATGGAAGTAGAACATTGTACACAACTATTATAAAAAACAATGTTCTTTAGTTATATAATGAGAAGAGATGCATTAGATAACATTGTGGCAACTGGATAGATCTGCAGAAGAAGAGGCAGGAGCAGATGGAAAAAAGTGATGTTTGGTTGTCTAAGATGATGCCATGGAAGAATGTCATCAGAATAATTGATCCAGAGCACCAAGAATCAAGATTTGTGAATCTGCGGGGCACATGATTATGATGATGAGGAACAAAGGGTGAACTTATTCAGAAAACAGTTGATAGTATAATATGGCTAGGGAGCTTCACAAAAAAAAATGAAGACATGTTATAGAACCTCCAAAGACATTACAGGCTGCAGAACCTCTTCTATGAAGAGACAATTCTACTGGAGCTGTCACTGTGGTACAGGTTTTCTGAAGGGGTGCCCTCATGCTCCGGAAGGAACTTATCATGAAATGGAGATAATGCAGTTGACATTCATGGTTTTGAAGAATTGGTCATTGTCGAAATGTATTCCCATATTGTCACTGTGAAAATTGAGAGCTCAATGAATGTAGCAATGGTTTTTTCCCAACCAACCCTGAGAAAAATGCTACATTTTTGTCTTAATACATCTTAATACCTACCATCTATTAAAAGAATATTTTTTCTTAACAATGTCATTGTACATTATATTTTACAGTCATTGTTGAGACACATGACATCATAATTTTCTGTTAAAAATGCCCAAAGTAGTGAAGACATTTTCAAATGATAAAACTTGCATTTGTTGAATGTTCTGAATATTGGAAATAGTTCAAAGTTGAGATAAATAGTTGATAGCAGACACGTATGTTATATAAATATACTGTTACAGTTGTCTATGGTGTCGTAATGTAACCATTACTATACTAATTAGAACCAGTGTTTGATCATAACTATAGGTGCTCAATCTCTACATAATATATTGATTCACACCCACACACATCATTTCCTGTTGTTCACTGATTGTACGTATATTTGCACTGGCGGCACTGACGCTTTTTCCTTTCACTGCCATATTAGATGAGTCCACAGTCTGAGTCTTGTTACATTAATTGCTGTGTAGCTAGTTTTCTTAACCATTGTTCTGTAATATAAAACCTCATTAGTTTTGTGTTCATTGGCTTCAGAAAGAGATCATGCATATGTGATTGCAATACATAATTGTATTCCCCAGGCGACAGCTTATTTGAGCATGTTTATCTGTCATTGTCTGTTCTTAACTTTATAACTCTGCGCTACTCAGGTTCATTATATTTAGCATTTCTCCTCAACCCTCTACTTTTTTCTGGTTAAAAAGCTTGCTATCACTATCCTGAAGCAGCTGACATGTCTGTCTGCTTGTGATCAAGTGTAACCAGTTTCTTCCAGCAGCTTTCATTATCCTTTGAAATTTTTATGTATCTGCCTTTTTAGTTAGGGCAGCTAGCCTTGTTTGATTATTGGAAATACCTGGTATCAGCAATATCCAAGAAGATTATGGATGTGGAAGTCTTTATAACGTCAGAAATCAGATTGGCTACACCTTCACTGACATATTTCAGAATGCTTTAAAAGTTAACATAATCTGTATCAAAGGCAGACTGCTGAAATGATCATAGATTAGTTTTAGGAACAATACATCTACATTTACAGTTCAGACTAAACCAAGAAACATTCAATTACATATGCTTGTGGTGAAGATTGAGAATAAGATGAAAGAAATATTCAACATAGAAGGGAACAATGCATTACCAGGCTTTTAGGCAAACCCACTCTGACTTCTGGGGTACTTGTAATTTATGTCCCCAAGTTAAGGGCAAGAAGTCAACATTTTAGTCTAACTGATCAGTGTAGGGGTTGAACCTGCTACCTCACCATCAGCACATCAAAGTTTAAAAGCAAGCGCTATTATCTATTCAGCCATGCTGCCTTCCTGACCTGTTCTACTATTTCTGTAAGAGTAGAGGTAAAATAGCTTATGGCCTTGGCATTTCCTGTTTGAAACTTTAAAAAAAAAAGATTGATTCACTCTAATATTTATTCCAGCTTGTTAGTTTTGTCTTGTTAATATTGGAGATCTTTGTCTTTGCTTCTTTCCAATCTTTGCTAATTTTGTTTTGCTTCTATTTCCTAGTATTATTTAAAGTAAAGTGATGACTATCAATTTTTTGTTTCCATGATGTAACCCATGACTGCACTTTCAGGTTAACAAAATGAAATCTCTGCTGAGTAGTAGGCAACTGGTGATAAAGGTAAACAGCTCCTCTGTGAGCTATTCTGGTGCTGGATTTGTTTTTTTACAATCTTTATTTTGTTTATTTTCCTGTCTTGCTACTAACAATTCGTAGCACTTGTAACCATCTGTATAACTTGTAACCTTTTGTATAAATTGTAACCATTTGTATAACTGTGATTTCCCCCATATTCTTAACACTTTGCATATATTGTAATAATATTTGTATTATAATTATCTCTTTCTGTATGTTTCGCCACTGTCTGGGGCTTGTGAGTTTTCAGATTTGTATGGCTGTCTACTCTCAGTGGCTCAGCGTAATTTTATTTGTTTTCTTGTTATGACTCACAATTTTTAATTAATGAATATGAAAACCCAGTGTTTAATGTAGAATACTAGAAGATTGGAAATTGCTAGATTGTAGGTGAGTATATTGAGTCTCGTTTTTGTGGAAATAAAGAATAGTAACACTAAACCTCCTGGCCATATCACAAAATTAGACTAAATAAGGGTTGGTGTGAGACTGGCTGTCTCACAATGTAGAAAATATCAGCCAGCATACAACCAGCCATGGACTCGCCCACCAAGGCTTAGCATATGTAGAAGAAAAAAGATACTGAGACTCGGTAATATGGGATGGTTATGAGGCATATTGCCGGCTCTGTGGTGTAGGGATTACAAATACAATTCGTAATCCTGCATATCGCGTTCAAAACACAGCTGCTGGCAATTTGGTAGCAGACTGCCTTGCATTAGTTTTCATATGTGGTATTAGTGCTAGCTGTTCAGAAAGCAATGGCAATCTACTAAATGTAAACTTGCCAAGAAATCACAAACAGTTAAAAAATGCTGGGGTTGACTGCGATGTTCTGCAAAGGATATGCAATTCACATTTAACTAACATGCGGCATATTAACAGCTGTGGAGTAGAGAAATTAGCCTTATGTGAGAAAATACTAGGAAAGAGAAGCGGAGGAAGACAAAGGAAAATATATGTGGAAAGCTGAAACAGCTGGGTACAAAATAATAGTATAAGCTACACCAACATAGTAAATATCAGATGAAAGTGAGAGTTGGAGAGTCCCGGAGGTCGATGTCTGTTCAAGACTAGGCACATGAAGAAAATGAATACATCATATCCTGATGTTGTAGGTCAGCATGACCGAATGGATAAGAACACGTGTTCTTAAACATCCGGTGTACTGGTGCTGAGGTAAGAGGTTTCAACCCCTACACCGGACAGTTGGACTAAAATGTTGACCTATCGTTCTTGACTTGAGGACGTTAATTGATAGTGAGGGGCACTGTTAATAGGTAAAAGCTAATCCACACGCAAAATTCAGTCTTTCTCTACTAGAAGTAGTGTGTACGAACCACGCTTGAGTTGAAAGTGAGCGAGCGAGTGAAAAATATAATCCTGATGCAGAATAAAAATATTCTGATGGTTTGAGTCATTTATTCAGTAGGAAATGAAGACTGATGAAGGGTATAATTTTAGACCTAGAGAGTAAAAACAGTTAAAGGATTTTAATGAAATGCTGGTCAAAGGGTAAAAAGAAGGCAGAGTAAAGAGTAAATAACAAAATATGTATACCTCTGATGAAAATAACATCAAAACAGCAGTTGTAAAAGGATAACATAAGAATTGATACTAATATGGAATCAAACCTTGAAACGAAGACTCGCATACAAATTGTTGAAAGCTGCAAAAAGAATATGCCAGGTGACACATGAATTAACAATTCACAATTCTTTGCTTCTACTTGGAATAGCATATTTTGCATTGAATATACAGAAAGAAAGAAAATCAAGTGGTGTGGACATTTAGCCAGTTATGTCCTCAAATTTACCAGCTTCACAAGCATATTGCAACTGGGATAGAAGCAGTAGAGCATGAGGGAAGCTGAGGAAGAGGTAGGTAGGCAGCAATAGATTGGACTCAGGTTGGATTCAACAGAAATAACTACTCTAATCTGGCCCATTTGCTAGTTATTTAGTTGCAGTTCCAACTTCACAGCAAAGTGTAGCCCCATTATGCTCCGTTCCTGTGCCAGTGAATAGCAGACAAAATGCTCCTCACTGCCCCATGTGAAAAGTGGAACAGACAGGAGTCTCGACAAACCAACAGCCTGCACAGAAATATGCATAATGCTGGTGCCAGAATGCCAACGCAAAAGTCTGCCACAAAAAATACAGTTCATCGTCTATGGAAGTGCCAGTCACTAGAAAACCAGCAGCCACACATTACTGCATAAGGCAACCCATCTAGTTCAGAGATCGCCTGCCGCCATTTTTCTGAACATGCAGTTCACACTACAAATAACTGCACACAGATGTAAATACTATGCATAAATACATCTGGCCCATGAGAACAGGCTGCACGTCTATCATACATAATGAAACAATACTGCAGTGAGGTGGGTATGCCGCCTGCATTGCACTCCACAGGTTGTGGGTTCGATTTCGGGCTATGTCTGTTGGTTCATTAGTGGAATTTTCTTGGAAACTCCTAGGGATCATCGCTGGAAACTCTTGAGTTTGTGCTCTGTGAAACACTTTCAGAAGGTCGCATTACGGAAAGAGTTCAGGCCATGTGGGATAAAACCCAGTGCAATGAAGTCGATTCTCTTGGTTTTTCCACTCTTAAACAACCTTGTGGAAAATGACAAAATAAGAAGAAAGATACCACTAAGGGAATGTAAGAATCAATGCAATAAACCTTAGACAATGGGGAGAAAATATTTTAGATAGCCCTAGAGATATTCGAAGCATGTTTAAGCTAGATGAGAAAACAACAGGGTAAAGCAATTTAAGAAGACACACACACATAGATAGATAGATAGATAGATAGATAGATAGAGAGAGAGAGAGAGAGATAGATAGATAGATAGATAGATAGATAGATAGATAGATAGATAGATAGATAGATAGATAGATAGATAGATAGATAGATTAGATAGATTAGATAGATAGATAGATAGATAGATAGATAGATAGATAGATAGATAGATAGGAGATTGTATGATATATACTTCAGTAAACATATGTGAGTGAGAGCTGCAGTTGCCTAGTGGCTAGAAAATTGCCTGCCGATCTAGTGGTCATGGGTTTGAATCCTCATTGAGATTGATTGTTGTTGTAATCCACCTGGGTTCTCATGGGCACTGGAAATGTCTTGGGACATAAAGGAGGCCGAGATGATACTTGGACCACATCACCCACCGAATGCTGAATGGTCTGTACAAATATGGGTCTAGAACCACATGGGATAATTTGCTATTTACCACTGATCCTAGATATGTAAAATGTTTTACTATCTTCAGTTCAGCATTATCAATAAAGATTGATGTTACCCCATGTGCACCTTGTGACATAATCTGTGTCTTCGTTTTGCTAATTGTTAAACCAAATTCAGAACAAGCATTGGAGAATGCAGATAGTAGACATTGTAATTCTTCCTCAGAGTGGGTCGTAATTGCAGCATCATCTACAAAAAGCAGCTCTCTGATCAGTACCCTCCTAATTTTGGCCTTAGCCTTCAATCTCTGAGCATCCGCCATCTGAGTGTGAGTGAATGTATATACCACCATCCTGATCACGAAAGGCATATTTCAGTAGAAGTGAAAAGATGTTATATTTTTGTTGTTGTTGCATATCCCTTACAGGACATTGCAGTGAACACCAGCATTTTTCAGTTGCTGTTGATGTACTGGGCAAGTTTTACGTTCAGTAATTTGCCATTGTTTTCTGAACAACCTGCTCACATATCCCCTTAAGTTACCAGCGCGGTGCGATCCGCTGCCGAGTCTCGCGCAGTTGTTACCCCCACGTGGATATACAGGATTATGAACAACATTGTTAGCCCCTTGGCTATGTTGTTATATACTTCAATAAAAAAAATATGCAAGAGTTTATATCGTATATACTTCAATAAACATATGCTAGAGATATCTTATATAAACTTCACTAAATACTTGCAAGAGATTATATTTTATATATTTCAGTTAGTTAGTCATTAGATTATCCTCACTGCACATTGAACCACTCAGTCCATAAGTGCCAAGATTCCCTCTTCAGTATCTCTCTCAGCGTGTAGTGTCTAGGAGTCAAGGACACTAGTTCTGTGTTGGTTGACTATTCTTCTTTGGCCCCCTGCGAGGCACTTTTGTCTGGATTGCCTCCTTTGACCTGATATTCTTGCAGTCTGGACAAGGTTGCAGGTTCACAGTAGTCTGTTCATTTAAAGCCCTGCCTCTCTGAAGACATTCACTGTGTCAGCCAGGTCTATTGCTAGTTCACTTTCCACAGTGGTCAGATTGTTCATTTCCTCTTATACCCGTGTGTGGCCTGGCAGAAAAATGAACCTGATTTTTGTCAGGTTTGTCCTCCACAAAGACCCCACCTGCTGTCTTTGAACCCAGCCGATCTCAATCTTCCTGAGCTTACTCATTGAGTTGATACTTCAGTAAATATGTGCAAGAAATTATATATTATAAAATTCAGTAAACAAATGGAAGAGATTATATATTATAAAATTCAGTAAGCATGTGCAAGAGATTATATATTTAAAAATTAAATAAACATATATACAGGGTTATTTGGAACATACTTTGTCAGAAAACATAGACAAATTATGAGACTATATGATATTTACTTCTGTAAAAATTTTGAAGATATTATATATACTTAAGTAAACATACAAGAGATTATGTTATATATATATATATATATATATATATATATATATATATATATATATATATATATATATATATCAGTAAAATTATGTACAGGATTACATGGTATACATTTCAGTAAACGTATTAAAGATGTATGTAGTATACACTTCAGTAAAAATATGTAAGTGATTATATGCTGTATTCTTTTACTGTGTGGGTATGTGTTGGTATGTATGCATTTATATAAAAAGTACTGCTGTAAAGTTCAAAGGGAGCATGACAATGTTGTAGGTTATACTGACAATAGAAACTAGAGATGACAATGTCGTAGGTTATACTAACAAAAGAAACCCGAGATGACAATGCCATAAGTTATACTAACAAAAGAAACCAGAGATGACAATGCCGTAGGTTATACTAACAAAAGAAACTATAGATGACAATGCTGTAAGTTATAATAACAAAAGAAACGAGAGATGACAATGTTGTAAGTTATACTAACAAAAGAAACTAGAGATGACAATGCTGTAGGTTATACTAACAAAAGAAACCAGAGATGACAATGCTGTAAGTTATACTAACAAAAGAAACCAGAGATGACAATGTTGTAGGTTATACTAACAAAAGAAACCAGAGATGACAATGCCATAAGTTATACTAACAAAAGAAACCAGAGATGACAATGCCGTAGGTTATACTAACAAAAGAAACCAGAGATGACAATGCCATAAGTTATACTAACAAAAGAAACGAGAGATGACAATGTTGTAAGTTATACTAACAAAAGAAACTAGAGATGACAATGCTGTAAGTTATAATAACAAAAGAAACGAGAGATGACAATGTTGTAAGTTATACTAACAAAAGAAACTAGAGATGACAATGCCGTAGGTTATACTAACAAAAGAAACCAGAGATGACAATGTTGTAAGTTATACTAACAAAAGAAACCAGAGATGACAATGTTGTAGGTTATACTAACAAAAGAAACCCGAGATGACAAAGCCATAAGTTATACTAACAAAAGAAACCAGAGATGACAATGCCGTAGGTTATACTAACAAAAGAAACTATAGATGACAATGCTGTAAGTTATAATAACAAAAGAAACGAGAGATGACAATGTTGTAAGTTATACTAACAAAAGAAACTAGAGATGACAATGCCGTAGGTTATACTAACAAAAGAAACCAGAGATGACAATGCTGTAAGTTATACTAACAAAAGAAACCAGAGATGACAATGTTGTAGGTTATACTAACAAAAGAAACCCGAGATGACAAAGCCATAAGTTATACTAACAAAAGAAACCAGAAATGACAATGCCGTAGGTTATACTAACAAAAGAAACTATAGATGACAATGCTGTAAGTTATTATAACAAAAGAAACGAGAGATGACAATGTTGTAAGTTATACTAACAAAAGAAACTAGAGATGACAATGCCGTAGGTTATACTAACAAAAGAAACCAGAGATGACAATGTTGTAAGTTATACTAACAAAAGAAACCAGAGATGACAATGTTGTAGGTTATACTAACAAAAGAAACCAGAGATGACAATGCCATAAGTTATACTAACAAAAGAAACCAGAGATGACAATGCCGTAGGTTATACTAACAAAAGAAACTAGAGATGACAATGCTGTAAGTTATAATAACAAAAGAAACGAGAGATGACAATGTTGTAAGTTATACTAACAAAAGAAACTAGAGATGACAATGCCGTAGGTTATACTAACAAAAGAAACCAGAGATGACAATGTTGTAAGTTATACTAACAAAAGAAACCAGAGATGACAATGTTGTAGGTTATACTAACAAAAGAAACCCGAGATGACAAAGCCATAAGTTATACTAACAAAAGAAACCAGAGATGACAATGCCGTAGGTTATACTAACAAAAGAAACTAGAGATGACAATGCTGTAAGTTATAATAACAAAAGAAACGAGAGATGACAATGTTGTAAGTTATACTAACAAAAGAAACTAGAGATGACAATGCCGTAGGTTATGCTAACAAAAGAAACCAGAGATGACAATGTTGTAAGTTATACTAACAAAAGAAACCAGAGATGACAATGTTGTAGGTTATACTAACAAAATAAACCAGAGATGACAATGCCATAAGTTATACTAACAAAAGAAACCAGAGATGACAATGCCGTTGGTTATACTAACAAAAGAAACTAGAGATGACAATGCTGTAAGTTATAATAACAAAAGAAACGAGAGACGACAATGTTGTAAGTTATACTAACAAAAGAAACTAGAGATGACAATGCCGTAGGTTATACTAACAAAAGAAACCAGAGATGACAATGTTGTAAGTTATACTAACAAAAGAAACCAGAGATGACAATGTTGTAGGTTATACTAACAAAAGAAACCAGAGATGACAATGCCTAGGTTATACTAACAAAAGAAACCAGAGAAGGTAGAGGGGTCTCCATGGTGAAGTGGTTTAGCCGCCTGCCTCAACTCTGAAGGTTGTGAGTTTGATTCCAAACTTCGTCATTCGGTTCATTGGTGCATTCTTTTCAGATGTTCCTGGGGGTTGTCGCTAGGGCTACGGAGCTCGTGCTTTGTGCGACACTTTCAGCAGGCTGCTCTGTGGAAAGCGACCAAGCCATATGGGTTAAAACCTGGTGCATTGATCCTACATCTTTAATAAAAGAAGAAGAAAAACACTCTCCATACTTCTCTTAACATTTTCTTTCAAAGATAAACTTTTTAATTCTGAATATTAATAATATTTTAAATTAGAGTAAACAAAAACAAATGTTAGTTTGATCATTTTATGTTCATTTCCTTATACATTTATAAGTTAGCAAGTGAATTTTAAATGTTTCGACCAACAATTTTGAACACATACAAGAATCATATTTGCGACCATTTTCCATGATTGCAACTCGCATTGCCAGTTTTTACCAACCTGAATTACCTTGCTGTGGATAGATTGCTTGTGCTAGAAGTTCAGAATGGTTTGTTTTAATCCAGGTATTCTAGAATTAAAACATTTGTCTACAGTAGCTTTGTTATTTTACATTCTCTCAGACTTAAGTCTGTATGTCAGGTTAATTTTTGCTCAGTTCAGTACAACCTGCAAGGCAGGAATCATTTAAAAATTAACCTATGCTCTCAGGATTTTTGTGTGTGTGCATTTGCTCGCTTTAAACTCAAGCTTAGTCCACACATGTGCTACTAATTTTAGTGCATTGACTTTTGCTTGTGGATTAGCTTTTCCCCTGTTACCAGTGTCCCTCACCATCAGGCGAACCGAACCCACTCCGACTTCTGAGGTGCTTAAAATTTACGTCCCCAAATCAAGAATGAGAAGTCAACATTTTAGTCCAACTGACTGTTATTGGGGTTGAATCTGCTACCTCGGCATC
This sequence comes from Cepaea hortensis, assembly GCA_963921405.1. NCBI lineage: Eukaryota > Metazoa > Mollusca > Gastropoda > Stylommatophora > Helicidae > Cepaea > Cepaea hortensis. The sequence continues at coordinate 33,172,134 of OY992885.1, forward strand.
AGCACTCCAGATGTTTAAGAACAAGGACTTTTATCCATTTGGCCATGCTGGCATCCGAATCTCAGGTTGACCCACTCTAAAATGGGTATGAGGATATGTAAAGGAGACCGAAATTAAATTGACTGCATTAGCCATCCAGCGCCAGTTGGTGTATACAAATGTGGGACTATCACTATACTCCATATATGCCAGTGTGAAAGTGGGCCCTTGCTATTTTTATTTTCTGGTGTGAAATACAGTTATGTCTGTTTCAACAAAATGTTGTCATTTGATTGTGTTTTTGCATTGAGTTGTCAGTGGAATGTTGCTGGGAAATTCTGTGATTTGCTATTCAATGTAATTATTATCTTTTGTGAGATCTTTAATCACTGCCTTTATTGTGGTATTTATTTCATTGTCGGTATTTTTATTCTGGCTTCCATTTGAACACCAGAATGGCATTTTTGTGTGTGTAGATATGTTTTATATGACAAAGAGATGATTCCATGAGGTACGCTAAATAATCCATCAAGAGAAGATCATTGGACACCTCAGATCATTAAATAACAATGTCAAGACCAGGCCTGGGGATTTTCTACGGCTTGACTTGTAGTGACATTCGAGCAAAGACAAAACAATTGTGTGTCACAGTAGGGTAGTGGCTAGACACTTGCCTGCTGGATAGGGGTCATAATTCAAATCCTCATTGGATCAAATTAAAACAAACTTTGACTTGGGATCCCAGGTTAATATGGGTACCAGGAAGTGTCTTGGGAAGCAGAGGTGGCGGGCAGGATACTGACCACATCACTCACCGATTGCCAGTTGGTCAGTAAAAAAATATGAGTCTAGCATCACAAACCCAGTGTGCTTCACGACATGCAAAAGGGAGTCTCCGTGGTGAAGTGGTCAAGCCGTCTGCCTTGCGCTCCAATGTTTGTGGTTCGATTCCGGGCTACATCTTTCGATTCACGGATGCATTTTTCTCAGAGACTCCAGGGGGTTGCCGCCAGAGCTATGGAGTTTGTGCTTTTTGCAACGCTTTCGGCAGGACGCTCTGTGGGAAAGAGACAGAGCCATGTGGGATAAAACCTGGTGCAATGCAGTCGATCCTCTAAACTTTTAAGACTTTTTATACAAAAGGGTCTGTTTCTTTTTACAAAACAATTTTATATGAAACATAAATTAACTGCAACTGGCTATCAGATAGTCTAACTTTATTGGCAGAAAATTATAGTTGTGCTCTGACCGTCAAATTCATGTGGTCAATCAGTCTCGGTATGGTTGCCCAACTTGATTTGAGCAAGGTCAGTTTCCCAGCACCTTCATCTGCTGTTCAAAACTGGTCTCACTTGTAAGCAGTCTACATTCGCTGCATGTCAGCACACAAAACTGATTCCTCACAACTTTTCTGTCACCTAAACCGGGCAACCTGGTATACAGAAAACAATTGAGTTGTGGCAGAGTTTCACTTTTCACTTGGCATATGTTTTACAGTAACATTCTTTTACCTTGTATAATACATACATCCGTATCCCTTGCAATCCGTATCCCTTGCAAACCAAGAATTGACTCTCACAAAAACTGCTTATGATTTGCTAATCGACAAATTCAGCTTGCATTATACATCACAAAAGCTAATTGAAATAACCCTTCAAATGTCTAATCCAGGTTTTTTTTAAAAACCGCACTTGTGTAAAAAGTTATTATTAATAACCCTGTTATAATTACATTATTAATAACCCTGTTATAATTACATCTACTGATTTATCATTCGTACATTGTATCTATGAACATATAATAAATTCATACTAACAACATATCATTCAGACTGGCAATACAAAATACTGACCAAGATCACCTTCTTGGTAACTGAATCTGGCACTGAGCCATCATGATAGTTTAATGTCTTTAGCTTAAGCTATATGCATTTCTAATCAGCTTGTTTAATTCAAAAAGTCAGAAAACTATAACCATGGACGAACAGGATTATCCAGCTTTTGAGTATTAGTTTTCTGGCAGTTGTGGTTGTTGAGCCTGTCCTAATGCTGGACAGTAACCAGAGACACAGAGAAACACATGACAATTGGAGACATGTGGTTTCTGAGAAAAATCAAGAAAAAGCCTGAGAAAAAGCCTTGGGCGGCAACTAGTCTTGGATGGAAGCTCAAATGGGTGGACAGTTAGAGCACTGCTTTGCTAATTCGGCAGCTGGTCTTGATGTATTAGTGTTACCTTTCCTCTGGAGTAAACTAGGCAGGCTGAGAGAGAGAAATCATGCTGCATGAGGTGCCAGTCAAGTTAGCTCAGATACAGCATATTGAAACTAATGAAACCTTTGGCCAAAAAAATGTGTGTTTTATTGACAATTCTGTAACATTGACAGTTACTATGTGTTATGACATGTCAAGTGCGCCAGTCTGAAGACTCGTATGAAGTTTCTGAACAAGTCCCTCCTCCATTCTAGATTTATGATATGCTCATAAACTTGGGAAGTGTGATGGCTTCCCCTTGTTTCCACTTGGGTGGTTGATGACTTCCACATTTGATAGCAATTTCTAGATGTCAGAACAAGTGAGTGCTCTTCTCAGGTAAAGAGTTGACCACTTATTCTGGTGGATAGTCTCCTGAGCTGCATTTGCCACAGTTTTGTAAGTTTCCCATTTTCCACCACTTTGCGGTGTAGTTGAAAGTTTTCCTTGATTGAGTTGGGGCCACGAGGATATTTCACACACTTTCCAGTATTTAAAACGGACATGTATAGTAAAGTCCTTTATTTTATTATTGAATGAATTCCATTTCTTCACTTGCATGTCATTTGTGTATCTTTGAGTATGGTATTGCTTCAAGTAAACAACATTTAACACACTGCTGTGTTTGAGTCTGCAGTATAAGCAAATGTAATCTTGTATATCACATTGAAGTTCCTCACTTTGTTTGCATGAACAGACATTAATGTATATAATATACGGAACTACTAGTAATGTGTAAACTTGAATGCTCCATGAAGACACTGAACAGAGGGAGTTGGAGACATATTGATAACCAGCCTTCAGTGTGGGAATGACACTTGTTGATGATGATGAGGCCATTGACATAGTATAATAAATAGATTTATGGGTGCTGATTGGCACTCACAGAAGACACAATTAAAACATAGAGATCAGAGTGCAGGCTAGCCATTAGTCAGTTGCATGTCCTTTACAAGATGTTGCAATCAACCCCAGCATTTTTTGGCTGATTGTGATTTACTAGGCAGTTTTAATGTTCAGTGGTTTGCCATTGCTGTCTGAATGACAGGCGCTCATACCATATAAATCAACGCTTGGTTAGCTGCAGCTTAATTTGATCCCTCAGCTTGGTATGTTGAAAACATTGTGAAACACACTCACTGAACTCTCAAAAATATTGAATGTTATTGGCACACTAGGAGGCTGTGGGTTCAGATCCTATTGAAATATTGAAGTACTGTTTTATTTCACATCCAGGCTACATTTATTATAAATATATTGGAAACTCCAACAATAGTTTTTATACACTCACTCTATACTGTGTTGCATTTTATGGTTCATTCATTATTACATAGTTTTTTGTTTGTTTCTAGCTGTCTACAAAAAATACTATAAATGGTAAATTATAAAATTATAAGATTTTAAATGATCAAAACATACTGTCATCTTTACATGCTAGAGAAGTCAATAGAATTAAAAATTATATCATGACTCCAAAAACTTGTTTGGAAGCTTTTAAACAACCATTTTTAGAAAACTGGAAATTACGTTTGCATTTATCTATTTGTTTTTTTTATGAATACTGTAGAATTCTCAGTTTGCAACACCAAGTTTATGTTATGCTGTTTTGTTGTTGCCAATACTGTCTTTGTGGTTTATACAGCACCTTAGCACTAATTCAGATTGGCAACTCTATTTAATATCCTCTGTCTGCAGGACCAGGAAGCAGAACTAGAAAGGTTGAAAGCAGAACTGTCTCAACTGAAGGAAGAGGAAGCTAGAATGGCAGAGATAGCAGATTCCAGCAGACAGCAGTTAGAGCAGTTAGCAACCTCACATGGGGAAATCAGTAGTGAGATTTATGTGGTAGGTTTTCCCATTCTTGTCCACCATTATTTCATTATTCTCATTCTATAAATACGTTTTTATTCAAGCTCTGTAAATTCTTATTCATGTGGTATTGTTACTTGTGTCTTGGTAAATCCTGGAAAGTTGCTAGGCTGTAGAAGATTAAGTGACAGAAGTTATTTGAGAAAGTGAGAGAGCAGAGGAATGCTGCTCAGAAATGGGTAAAGACCATTGTTGAGAATAAGGAGCGATTGTGTGAAGTGCGGCAACACCTGAAGAGTAATTTTTGAGTCTCAGCTGTGGATGGGTTGCAAAGTAGGCAACATTGCAGCAAAGAGTGTAACATAGATGCAGAGGTCGCGACAGAGGTCAAATGGACAGGAGAATGATGTTGGCTTTCTCCTGGCCAAATCAAAGGTACCATATGAGAAGGAAGTAGACTATGGAGCGGGTGCATGACGCTGGGCTTCCTGAGGGCAGGATTGCTGTCTAGTGGGCAGACATAGCAGCACATGTTTAGTTTAGTTGACGGATCAACATCACGGCACACGGGTGTAACCCATAAGTGCTCTGTTCTACTCCTAACTCAAGCCTGAGTCAGGAGTATCTCAGCTCAGCGTACAAACTCAGTAGCACCGCCAAGGATCCTGAAATACTTTGGGTAGATTTTTAACTCAAAATGTTGCCCGGGCAGCGCCATTAGGCTACTCTTTTTCGATTTCCAACTTCCAAGGAATATTTTATGTGCGCAACAGTACACACCAGTGTCCGATTGAACTACCCAGAGACCAGGGGAAATTGTGTTACTAGAAGTCCACATGGAAAAATCCAGGCCCTCAAAAGGGCTTTAACCCGAGACCTCCAACACTAGGCAGACACCATACCTTGAGACCACTCAGCCCCCCGCCCCCCAGAAGCACATTTCACTGTTGATGGGGAGTTGTGGTAGTGTAGTAGCTAGACGCTCATCTGCTGGCCTGGTGGTGATGAGTTTGATTCGCATTGAGGTGAATTCCATATTTTTTAAATGATCTAGACTCCCAGGTCAACCCTGGCTTAAAATGAATACCTGGAAATGTCAAAATGTCATGGAAAGTGAAGCAGCCACTGTGCTGCTGACCACATCTCCCACCGAGTGCTGACTGGTCCATAAAAATATGGGTTTAGCACCATATACCAAGTGCACGTTAGGCGTGTAAAAGGGTCCTTTACTTTACTTACATTTCGTTACTGTCATTACTGTCATTTACTGCCTACATAGTACCTTGCTGTAGAGTCAGGTCTTAGTCAGATATGACTGAGCTACCGTATGACAGTAGACGGTACTACCTGCTTTCTGTCAGCGCCGAATGTTGGGCGGCGCTTACCAAACCCGACACCCCACATTGTGCCAACGGCTTCGGGCGGAAGAGCGCAATTGGGAGGGTACTAGCCTTATCCTGGTGCGAGGAAATGCAACCCAAAGACAAAATAAGTCATGGCAGGGCAGACCAGGCCCTAAGCCTTGGTTGGCAGCTGGTCTAGGATCGAAGCTCCGACAGGCGGACAGTTAGAGCATTGCTTTGCTGATCCGGCAGCTTCTGCAGCTTGTCTTGTTCCAGATTATAGGTGTCAACTTTCCTCTGGAGTGAACTAGGCAGGCCGAGAGAGGGATCATGCTGCATGGGCAACACATGGTTTCTTTATTTTAGCCCAGGCTTTGTGCTATGGAGAGGCAATAACTCTATCCCTGTTCACTTCTACTGAAATATGCCTTTCGTGATCAGGATGGTGGTATATACATTCACTCATGCTCAGATGGCGGCCTCTATAATGCTCAGAGATTGAAGGCCAAGACCAAAATTAGAAGGGTACTAATCAGAGAGTTGCTTTTTGCGGATGATGCTGCGATTACGACCCACTCTGAGGAAGAATTACGGCATCTACTATCTGCATTCTCCAATGCTTGTTCTGAATTTGGTTTAACAATTAACAAAAAGAAGACACAGATTATGTCACAAGGTGCACATGGTGTACCATCAATCTTTATTGACGACGCCGAACTGGAGATAGTAGACCATTTTACATATCTGGGATCAGAAGTAAATAGCAAATTATCCCTCGATCAGGAAATCAACATCAGGATTGGCAAGGCAGCAACAACAATGAACATGTTAGCAAAAAGAGTCTGGGAGAACAGGAAGCTTACTGCCAAAACAAAAGTCCTCGTCTACCAAGCCTGTGTCCTTAGTACTCTTCTTTATGGCAGTGAAACCTGGACAACTTACTCACGCCAAGAGAAACGTTTAAACAGCTTTCATATGCGGTGTCTGCGAAGAATACTTGGTATTAAGTGGCAAGACAAAATCACAAATACTGAAGTATTGGAAAGATCAGGTTGTGTGACGGTGTATTCCATGCTCAGTCTTCGTAGACTTAGATGGATAGGACACGTTAGGAGGATGGATGATGGTAGAATACCAAAGGACATCTTTTTTGGTGAATTACAGACGGGTAGGAGATCTCAGGGTCGGCCTCTACTACGATACAAAGATGTGTGTAAGCGGGACATGATTGATACAGGCATTGATAATGCACATTGGGAGCACGTCGCCGCTGAACGTTTTGCATGGAGGGCAACTATCAGAAATGGAATAAAGACAAAGGAGAAAATGATTGCAGAAAAAGCACACACAGAGCGTGAGAGACGTAAGATGGTGCAAAATAGTGGAAGTGACCATGTTTTCACATGCACGTACTGTGGGCAAACATTTGCAGCAAGAATTGGCCTTACCAGCCACACTCGCCACCGCCATGGATCGTAGTTATTAAGCCTTTTTGAAGCGCAATGTACCAAACTATCGTCTGTCAAGACGGAAAGGTGCCAATGAGTACCTTGCTGTGTATGGTGGGGGGGGGGGGGAGCCTGAGGAATTAAGGCTGCCTGTCTAGTGCAGTCACTTCAAAATGTGCAGGTTAGGGTGTTCTTTTTGCCCCCGACAGAAAAAAAAAATCGACACCTTACCAAGGATTCAACCCCGGGTCTCCTGGAGGAGAATCCGGAATTCTAGCCGCTCAGCCGCTCCTCCTATATTTCATTGCTGCATGAAATATGTCACAAAGTGAATGGACAAATTGTGTTGGAGAAGGGCAGATGTCGGGATAGCCTTTAAAGCAGTAATGTCCTGAAGTTTATTGAAATACCACTGCCATGATTTTGTGTTATCTTTGGTTATGAAACAGGCCAAGGCACGCCTTCAACAAGTGCAGTACCAGTACCAGGACACTGACTCTGGTTTTGCCAGTTTTCCAGATTTCAAGGCTGATGTTTCCAACGGAAATGATGCTGTTGGCATGGCTACAGCTGGATCAGATTTTACCATGGTATTTATGATTGTTTTGTAGATGTCATTTAACATGTATTTGTGATTGTTTTGTAGATATTGTTTAGTATGGTATTTGTGATTGTTATGTTGATGTCATTTCACATGGTATTTGTGATTGTTATGTTGATGTCATTTCACATTGTATTTGTGATTGTTGTGTAGATGTTGTTTAGTATGGTATTTGTGATTGTTATGTTGATGTCATTTCACATGGTATTTGTGATTGTTGTGTAGATGTTGTTTAGTATGGTATTTGTGATTGTTATGTTGATGTCATTTCACATTGTATTTGTGATTGTTTTGTGGATGTTATTTTGCATGGTATTTGTGATTGTTATGTTGATGTCATTTCACATTGTATTTGTGATTGTTGTGTAGATGTTGTTTAGTATGGTATTTGTGATTGTTATGTTGATGTTATTTCACATGTTATTTGTGATTGATTTGTAGATGTCATTTCACATGGTGTTTGTGATTGTTATGTTGATGTCATTTCACATTGTATTTGTGATTGTTTTGTAGATGTTTAGTATGGTATTTGTGATTGTTTTGTAGATGTCATTTCACTTGGTATTTGTGATTGTTTTGTAGATGTCATTTCACAGTGTATTTGTGATTGTTTTGTAGATATTGTTTAGTATGGTATTTGTGATTGTTATGTTGATATCATTTCACATGGTATTTGTGATTGTTTTGTAGTTGTAATTTTACATTGTATTTGTGATTGTTGTGTAGATGTTGTTTAGTATGGTATTTGTGATTGTTATGTTGATGTCATGTCACATTGTATTTGTGATTGTTTTGTAGATGTCATTTCACATGGTATTTGTGATTGTTTCTTAGATGTAATTTAACATGGCATTTAGGGTATTTTTGTAGATGCCATTTAGCATGGTATTTATGGTAGTTTTGTAGATGCCATTTAGTATGGTATTTATGATAGTTTTGTAGATGCCATTTAGCATGGTATTTATGATAGTTTTGTGGATGCCATAACTAAAGTTTGACTCTTCAACTCTTTCAAAGAGCTTATCTCAAATAGAAACAAAGAGAATAGTTTATCACATGTAGTGATGCCAATTGAGGGCTTCTGCTCAAATGGTGGATAGAGGGAAAAAGAAGAAGAAAGAGAGGAAAGATCTGTTTTTAGTCCCCAGTTGTTGTTGTTTTTTTTTCCCCCTATCAGTACAGTACCAAGCCTAATAAAACCTATACCAGATGATATTTCCTAATTCTTGTTCTTCTTTTTCTTCTGCGTTCATCCGGAGAGTTTTTTTCGGACGTGATTGCGTTGTGCCTGTTTACAGCAGAGCTGCATTCTTGCGCCATTAGGCCGACACATCCAACTTCTGCGGTTCCTACTTCTGGAAGCTGGAAATGAAAGGCAGTAAGGAAGAAAGTTGTCACTGGACATCTGGCTGCATGTATATAAAAATTACGATTGGCAAATCATCCATTGTGCATATGTGGATTGGCACACCCAGACAATCCAAGACTGGCCCTGATTACAACATATCAAGGCAAACCTTTCTTCCCTAGAGAAACAACAGTTCAAGCTAAACTTGATTGACCACTTAGTGAACCAATCAGATACAGTGAAATTATTTTAAGATACAAGAG
>OY992885.1:33186176-33536176 GCA_963921405.1 Cepaea hortensis
GAAAAAAAAAATACAACGGTACCTTATTCAAGTCTGTAGGTCAATTCTAAGCGGAGATATTAATGTATGTGTGTCAGTTTATCATTTAATATGAACAAAGAGCAAAATACAATGTTGACCTTTTCACAAAGTGTGACCTACCTACACACTCATACAACTGTTGGTAACACAGACGCCAAGAGAGATTAAAACTGCCACTGCCTAACTCAAGGAAAGATAACTGCTGCCAGTTTATATATACACACACACACACACAAATATATACACCTCCACGTCATGCTGTGATGATGCCAAACCGCGCACGGTCTCCTCGCGTGCTCTGTCAGTGAGAGGCCGCCAGCGTAGATCTACTTTGACCACAGAAGTCTCGTTGGAAAGTTGCAAAATTATCAACGATGTGATCTGTGTAGAGTGATCAAAAATTACACATAAATACTATAATGGGTGTTGAATGCAAACATGCAATCATTGGCATTACAATTGCTATGAATATTCCATAACAATATTAAATGTTCATCGCTGGATATGACAGTGAAAACGCTTGCTATGTCCCACCATTGAAATACCACATTACAGCATGCCATTTTTATAATTTCAGTTTGAGATGGGATTGCCAACTCTAATAGTCGAAAACTACAAAGTATAGGTAACAATGGATGCTAAATTGAATAATACATACTGGAACAATGCAGAAAGTCTAGTTAAAATGGAATTTACGGGTCTACTTACGTCTTATAAAGTCAGTCTGTACTTCTGTCCAGGAAACAAATTTGAGAAGATGAGAGATATAGATTTGTAGTGTGTGGAGGGAAAAACAATATCCAGCAAACAGTTTCTGTTTTAACTCGATTTTGAAATAATCGGGGAATTTAACATCATGATTACTCTAAATCTCCTCCGATCAGAGACAGAAAAAAAAATAGTTGCTGGATTTGTGATGGAATAACATCTGAACTCTTTCAGTCCCAGAAGCTTTCACAGTATGCACTATGGGAGGAAAATATTGAAATATCACCAGTGACTTACTTTCCAAGAGGCTAAATACACAGGGGAAGTAGCATTATAGAAGTTAGATTTCTTTAGCATCCACTAACAAAAGACAGAAATACCAATGAGCATCCTACAAGAAACAGATGAACATCGGAGTGACATGAAAATTGCAACGAGAAAAGGAGTGTTGGAATGCTACATAAAACCTGTAGTTTTGTATGGATGTGAAACGTGGACAATGAGCTGAAAAACATCTAATTGCAGTGGAAATGTGGTTTCTGAGGAAAATGCAAAGAATACCATGGATAGATAGAAAAACCAATGACCAAGTCCAACAAGAAACAAATGAACATCATAAACTGATTAGAGACATTTAGGCACGATATGAGAAGAAATAACTAGAGAGCTTGGTGACAATTGGTTAGATTTAGAAGAAAAGAACACGGGGAAGGTAGAGAGATAGGTATTTAGATGGCTTGGTCACATGGAATATTCAAGATAAAAAGACAGAGCTGATCCTTGACTCTGGTGATCGTGTGAGATGGCGAAACATGACCATTCATGCTTATCAGCATGATACAAAAGAACTAACTCAATGTGTAAAGCAAAAAAAAAAAAAAAAAAAGATTGCACACAGTTTAAAAATGACCCCAAGACTTTAGAACACGAGGTAAATGGTTTGACCACTTCACCATGGAGACACTGCTCATTTCCTGCAGTTAAAAGTCGCTTAAAAGTCGAAAGGGTTGACTTCATTGCACCGGGTTTTATCCCATATGCATCATAACTGCATCATCCCTGCAGTTATTTATGTAAAATGAAGAACGTAAAATATTACTAGGCAGCTTTCAAAAGAAAGATAAAGATAAAAACAAGCGCTTTGACCAATCTTTTTTTCTAAGAGCCAAACACAGAAAACAACAATCACATCTTGAAAGCAAAAGACAGAAGTATCACAATCCCCAAACAAGTAATCCAAACATCACATTTAAACAAAAGTAAACACCACGCCATGTTTTAATTATTTATGTTTGCTTTGTACTTCGATTTTCAGAGTGGGGATGCATTTGGTGTCAGCTCAGACCCGTTCACTGAAGTGTCCCACTCTGAAAAAGATACTAGTGCATTTGATGCATTTGGTGTGAGCTGGAATTCAGGCACTTCCTTTAGCCAGTCTAATAGTGTAAGTCTTGTCTGTACTTAATGTGGAGCATGTGGTGATGTGATGCCAGAATCACACATTGTGTGTTGTGTCTTCTGTTCCCAGAGATTTTGTATATTGGAGGTGAGAGAGAAATCTCAGGAGCACGTGGCTGAAGTGTTAGACACCAGGATCACACATTGTGTGGTGTGTGTTCTAATCCTGGGGATTTTGTATATTGGAGATGGCAGAGAAATCTCAGGGGAAACATGGTTGAGAGGTCATTGTGTCCTCCTCAGGCTAAGAAAATACCAGGTTCAAATCCCAGCCTAGATATGGGAATTTTTCTAGGAACCGTAGGTATCTAATGATATAAGTCATCCTGATCTCTTAGGTAGTGAGATCAGATATCTTGCCTTCTCAGATAATTATGAAAAACAGGAGGTCCTATGTGCAAGTTTTGCAAGCTAAACATCCCATGGCAGTTGAAAGTTTCACAGAGTGGGTCGTAAAGCTGCAGTCCTGGCAAAGTTGCTAGAGGAACAAACCTACCCACAGGTAGCTAGAACCCATTGCCTTGAATGGAATCTGTCTAGAGGAAATAAACTTTACACTGACACATACCAATGTCGGACACACTGACCAGTGCGGTGTGTAACTATGTGTGATGCACTCCCCTTGAAAGAGGAATGAAGAAGAGAGAAACATTCCACTCAGCCTGTGAGCTGCATGGAAATTGTGCCAGCAGCCCATGTTGCTCTGCTAGGAACACCCTTCCTGCTAATGCAGCAGTGTTGCAGATGCTGCAATGATATTTGTTCCTTTAGCCAGAACGGATGTTCCACATTCGAGCAATACCTGTGACTGTGGTTTAATTGTTTCAGCTTAAGTATTATTCATTTATTCACTTCATATGATATAGAACTTTGCAGTATGCTCCCAGCGATATGTAGTGACATGGTCAGGCAGTAAATCATGCAACATATTATGTGTGGCTTCGCCTGTATTTAAATTCACTAAGGAAATATGTTGTTTTGAATTATAATTGTAGTGTTCAATAAAGGTTAACAGGTTAAAGATGAGAAGATCAACTTCTTTGTGCCACGTTTTACCCCAACTGGCTCAGGCTCTCTCTGCATAACAGCAAACAACCTGTTGAGAGCATCACATAAGGCACGAACTCTGTAGCTCCAGCGATGACCCTCAAGGGTCTCTGCAAAAATTGCACACCTGGTCCGAATGACAGGCTGACTTTGAACTCAAGACCTTCAGAGTGAGAGGCTGACCATTTGACCACTTCACCATGGAGACTGGAAAGGGGTTATGGACACAGTTTGTAATCCTGCATACCGCTTTCAAAACACATCTACAAGCGATTTGGCAACAGACCGCCTTGCATTGGGTTTTTTATAAAATGGTATTGGTGCTGGTGGGTCAGAAAGCAATGGCAAACTACTGAACGTAAACTTGCCAAGAGATCTCAAACAGCCAAAAAATGCTGTGGTTGACTGCGGTGTCCAGTAAAGGATATGCAACTAACTGTTACATTTCTTCTTGGAAGTCTTCTCTGTGATGATATGTTGTGTTTTGTGTATGTATTTGTTTGCTGATGAAGCCTAGGGTTCGCAGCATCCTATGTTTTCCTTAATATGTTCTGTAAAGCGGCTGGCCGAGTGGCTAGAACGCCGGACTCTCATTCGGGAGACCCGGGTTCGATCCCTCTGTAAGGTGTGGGATTTTTTTTTCTGTCGGGGGCGAAAAAAGAAAATTCAAACCTGCATAGTTCGCGGCGACTGCACTAGCCAGGCGGCCTTAATTCCTCAGGCTCAAAGACCCCTCTGCCATACACCGCAAGGTACTATACTGGCAGTAAATGACAGTTTTGAGTTGACAGTTCTTTAAAGCTGCATAACTGTGTTATTTTATATTGTTTACATTTCCACAGCTTCACCGCAGCTCCACTAATTGTATTCATACATTTCTTGGGAAGCTTGTATTGCTTTCATTTGCATAATGTGGAGCAGAATTAACATTTTAATTGAATATTTTTTTCAATCCTGTATTTGGACTTTTATGTAGTGTACATTACATTTTGGATTATGTATTGTAGTGTTATGTTGTTTGTGCTAGATTTACATACCAGTTTAAATGGAACTTGTGGGTGCATATGTTCCTTATTTTGCTTCTTAAAGTACTTGTGTGGTTTGTGTGTTGGTAAAGTCTTTTTCAACTGACATCCAAGCTTGCAAGTCTTATGTTTTACTACCTTATGTTAGGAATTCATTTTTATGAAGTTATTTTTTTCTCCTGTTTGCTTGCTTTCAACTCGAGCATAGCCACGCTGGACTGATTTTTGTGTGTGGGCAAGCTTCCACTATTACCATTGTCCCTTGCCATCAGGCAAACCCACTCTGACTTTGAGATACTTGTAATTTACATCCCCAAATCAATAATGAGAAGTCAACATTATAGTCCAGCTGTCCGGTGTAGGGGTTGAACCCGCTAACTCACCATTATCACACTGAAAGATCTCTTATCCATTCGGCCATGCTGACCTCCACTGTGAAGTGATAGTAAACTCATCATCACTAAGTTATCCGTCTGCAGACCGGTGTTGATGTCTCTGATCTTGTCCCTCCACTGTGAAGTGATAGTAAACTCATCATCACTAAGTTATCCATATGTAGACCGGTGTTGATGTCTCTGATCTTGTCCCTCCACTGTGAAGTGATAGTAAACTCATCATTGCTAAGTTATCAATCTGCAGACCAGTGTTGAAGTCTCTGATCTTGTCCCTCCACTGTGAAGTGATAATAAACTCATCATCACTAAGTTATCAGTCTGCAGACCGGTGTTGAAGTCTCTGATCATGTCTCTCCACCGTCCACTACTCTCAGCAATGCTTTTAAGCCTGAGCCCAGCCCCCTTTGCTTGCTTCTGTAGAAGATTTGTGCAGTCATATTTCATGTAGTTTACACTCATTAATTGTCATTGCCAACTTTTTACTTTGTTTGTTCTTATTTCCAGAAATCCAGTTTTACTAATGATCCATTTGGCGGCACATCACCGACATCAAGCCTTAGTTCTGCACAGAAAAAGGCTCCTCCACCTCGCCCTGCTCCACCAAAATCCAAAAGTCCTGTTCCATTTGGACCCGTGTCACCGAAGCTGGCAATTAAACCCTTGGGTGCATTTGATTCTGACCCATTTGGAGCCGGTGACCCTTTCAGCAGTGCAGCATCTTTAAAAACAGGTGACAGAAGTAGTTCAGCAGATCCATTTGCCAACTTTGCAGACTTCAGTCCTGGGAAGGTAAGATTGATATGTGTGGTGAGATTGATATGTGTGGTGAGATTGATGTGTGGTGAGATTGATAGGTGTGGTGATATTCATATGTGTGGTGATATTCATATGTGTGGTGAGATTGATATGTGTGGTGAGGTTGATAGGTGCAGTGAGATTGATATGTGTGCTGTTCTCTTTCCTTTCCATCTTTCATAACCTATAATGGTTGTCAGCAATTTCCCAAAAATGGCAGAGCAAGCACTATCCAAGCGCAAAAATTCAGTTCATACTGTGCATATTCTATTCTGCTGTGTATCCAGTTTTCACTTTCGAAATTTTTGCCATGGCGTTCACCGAGAATATACTTGGGATCTCTGTGACAATGTGGTTAAACCACCTGCCCGGAGCTCTGAAGGGGTAGGTTCAGTTCTTGACTCTGTCATTTGGTTACGAGTGCAGTCTCAGAGACTCTTGGGGGTTGTTGCTGGAGCTACAGAGTTTGTGCTTTGTGTAGCACTTTCGGCAGGCTGCCCTGAGAAATGAAACTGGGCCATATGGAATAAAACCCATTGCAATGTAGTCAATCCTCTTGTCTTTAAAATTTGGATATAACTGGCAACTTTATTTCATTTCATCTCTTCTTTCTTTACTTCCTTCCTTCTCCCATAGCCTAGAAGATTGTTGTGTGCCAAGGACATATTTTGAGACCTAATGAAGCACAACCTATTCCAGCCACCAGAATATTTTGTTCTGAGTAGATTTCCCACTTTTGACATTGTGCCAGGGAAATTACTGTTGCAGTTTTCAACTGTAAGCTGCCGAGTTCCTCTTTAAAAAACAATAATAATAGTTTTGGAAAATATTGTCCTTGGCTTTATTTCAGTCTGACACTTTTCAAGACAGAGGTGGACACTAAACTTCTGAATCACTCTGTCCCCTACAATAGATAGGAAATGTTAACTGTATTTCTAAAACCACTCTGATCCTACAATATATGGGAAATGTTAAGAGGTGGACACTGTATGTCTAAAACCACTCTGATCCTACAATATACAGGAAATGTTAAGACGTGGGTGGACACTATACTTCTGAATCACTCTGTCCCCTACAATATATAGGAAATGTTAAGAGGTGGACACTATATTTCTAAAACCACTCTGATCCTACAATATACGAGAAATGTTAAGAGGTGGACACTATATTTCTAAAACCACTCTAATCCTGAAATATAAGGGAAATGTCAAGAGATGGACACTATACTTCTAAACCCCACTGATCCCTACAATAGAATGGATGTGTTAGATGTGGACACTGTACTTCTAAATCACTCTGATCCCTACTAAAGAGGGAACATGTTAAGAGATGGACACTATAATTCTAAACATAAATTAAATAGTCTTGCATTGTGTGTATAACAATCATTTTTCATTAATTGCGATTTTTTCATGTCCAATGCTGCATTCATTATAAGCTTCTTTTTTTAGCTTGTTGATTTCTCTGTGTGCCATGTCCTTTCTGGAGTTTGAAAATTCCAACAAGCTCACTTTGGAAAAGGGCCTTTAACTAATTTAAACTTCTATGAAGCTGTTGATATGCATAATCTTGTTGATAATTTAAATGCTTTGCTACTCACATGTTTCTGTAGTAGCTCCTTGCAAACCTCTTGACCCCTTCATAGGTTACATGTCAGCATTTATATTCATGGTTGTATTGTGTAGCAGACACACTGATGTAAAGCTTAGAATGTTATGCTGACAATTGCATAGGTGCAGCTGGATGAAGGTCTGATGCCAGCTCTCACAGTTAGCTTCAGAAGGGAAAGACTGGCCAGCTGTTCCTTCAAGTGCTCACATCCTTCATGCTTCACATACCCTCAGCAGTAATGTGTCATCATCATCATTAAGTGCCCTGCCAGCTGGCGTAGGTGTTTATGGCTCTCCACAGATCTCAGTCTTTGGTTTTCTGGATCAGCTCTGCTGCTCATATTCCTCCATCCCACCGTCTCAATCCATACAGCATCATTTCTCTTGGTCTGCCTCTGCCTCTCTTCCCTCGATCTTTCCAGTTGTCACGATGTTCTCCAATGCCTCTCTTCTCATCACATGACCGAAGAAAGATGTTTGTCTCTTTCTTATTGTTGTATATAATGTTCTAGTTTCATTAGCCTGTTTCAGGCAGTCATTGTTAGTTACTCTGGCAGTCCAAGGAATTTGCAATATTCGTCTCAGGAACCACATCTCTGTTGCTTATGTGTGGCTGCTGGTTTTCTGGTGACTGCCGCTTCCATCGACGATGAACTGTATTTTTCATGGTGGACTTTTGTGTTAGCATTCTGGCAGTGGCCTTATGCATAGTATGCCAGTGCAGACTGTTGGTTTGTCAAGATTCCTGTCTGTTCCACTTTTCACATGGGGCATTGAGGAGCGTTTTGTGTGATATTCACTGGCACAGTAACAGAGCATTGTGGAGACGACCAGTTGCCATGAAGATGGAACCGCAACTAACTAACTTACTAACTAACTAACTAACCCTTAGCAGGTTCTGCTACAATTTTTTTCTCAGTTGTGTATGAAATATATATATATATATATATATATATATATATAGTTATATATTGTATTTCTGTTTTATTCAAGCAATAATGCCCTTCTCTCACACAGTTCACCACTCCAGATGATGATGATTTCTTTGGTGGTGGAGGACCCAGTACTATTAGCATTAAAGACTCAAGCCTAACACAACCTCAACTGGCAAGGCAGAACGTTAAGTTAACTAGTAACACTTTTGGATTTAACGATTCTGAAGCCTAACACAACCTCAGCTGGCAAGGCAGAATGTTAAGTTAACTAGCTCCTCTTTCGGATTTAACTAATCTTATTCCTGACAGTCTGTGAAACCATGTTATATCATGGGAAAGCATGTTGTTATGTACATATTTCAATTCACAAAGTATTATATTGTAAACATTTTTAACATTATTATTGTACTGCATTCACATGTGTTTGTAGAAATGTCCTCTAGAAATGTATCACGGTGTAATTATGACAAATTCTTGGTGTATATTGTGTGTGTAGTTTGCAAACTTTTATCGTTTGGTAAAGTTGTAGCGGCATCTGTCATGCATTTCTCTGCCTATAATTCCATTTGTTGTGATTATATAGACTTGTTTTGTTGATTTGTTGTTGTTGTAATGTGAGACACAATCAATCCTGGTGTTTGTATATATTACACATGCTTTCATGCTAAAAGCGAACCACGGTGGTGCATTCATTTGTGATTGTTTTCTTGTAAGGCGAACCAGTCCACTTTCCGTGTTTGTTGATTTACACATTGATTAATGCATTTACTTGCCATCACAGTAGTCTAAGGGTCAATCCTCATAAGTGGTCAGATTGTTTTATTTCTTTCTGCTGCATACTTTCAGAATAGAACCCACTCTCCTATAATTTCTTTTGGCAAAAGTGACTAGGAAGGGGGGCCTGTCACTCCACCTCATGCTGTGACTTAGTGTGTGTGTCAGTACGACACTTCAGAACTCTGCAGTTGCACTGGCTATAGAATTATCTGAATCAAAAATCACAACCAACAAAGAAGAAACTAAACATGTCATATACCAAATTCTTTGACCCAATAGTCAACATTGGAGGAAGAAACATCAATAACATTAGATATGCAGATGATACAGTATTGATTGCAGACAATGAGTAGGATCTGCAACACTTACTAGATGCCGTTGTTGCCCACAGTGAACAACTAGGGTTAGAATTAAATTGTAAGAAGACACAGATTATGGTCGTTACTAGGAAGAACGAAATACCACAATGTTATATACAAGTAAAAGGGAATATTCTTAAACAAGTTATTCTGGAACAGTCATAACATCTGACGTGAGATGCCTTGAAGAGATTTTAAAAAACATACCAATAAAAAGATGTCAATTGTTACGAGAAAAAGAGTTTTGGGGTACTACATAGAACCTGTTCTTTTGTATGGATGTGAAGCGTGGACAATGAGCAGTCAAGCTGAAAAACACCACCAGCAAACAAATTTAACTAACGTGTGAGAACATGCGTATTTCCTGGGACAGCATGCAGACGTGAGTCTTGAACCATGTCACAGTCACCGCAGGAAAAAATCTTGAGAGAATATCGTAGGCCAAGAAGAAGACAAATACTGACATTCTTCAAGGCCTGAGCATTGAAGAAAAGAGATTCATAAACAGAATAATGTCTCAGACACCAAAATACTGGAGCCAGCATTGGGGATGCAGTCACACAAAGAGTGGCAAGAAGAGATCTTCACACAGTCACACTATTAACTACAGTTAACCCTTTGCAGGGCAGACGTTTGTCCGTTTTTTTAGCTCTGAACAGGCAAGATTTTTCATGTTCAGTACAATTTTGGTTAAGTTAGTAAAAACATCACATCTAAGGTGTTAGTCAACAGATTTTAGTGAAATAAAAAACAAAATGAAGGAAAATGTATGCAGATTATTTTACTCACGTGAATAAATGTTGCTGGTAATCCACACATGAACACACATATTTACAAAATGCAACATATTGTTTGTGATTGTTGGTCATTTATACGGCAATTTACAAACACATTTTCAGAATTAGAATCACTTTCTTTAAAGTCTGACTCACGACTGCTAACACAGATCACTGATATCTAGCTCCGATTAATAGTCAACTTCATGCCCTTCAATGTCACAAAAATGTTCACCCAGCGAAATCTCCGCTATCACATGAAGAATCGTCGAAATCCATTTTGAAATACAAAGCGTAAAACCCCCAAAAACAAAAAAAGAATCCATTCAAATTCTAAGTACACGCTTACAAATGTCAGCCACGTTGTCAAGCTATCTGCGAAACCAAAAGAAGACAATCGGAAGTCTCGGAAAGCCGCGAGATCGCGTTTTTACAATACTTAGTAATCATGAACGTTTTGGGATGTTTTGCCCATTCCAGGGTAAAAACGTTCTCTGACATTTTGCCTGGTAAAGGGTTAATACTTCACTAAGCAACATGGCTTATAGTGAAGAGTTGTATTATATTTGGTATCTATTTTATGAGATTAGGTACATCAACTTTCTTATCATGCTGATGGGAGGAGGGAGGAAGGGTGTGCGTGCACGCATATTTTTCCCCCCTTCCTATTGTCGCTACTGAGGATTGGACCCCAAGACCTCTGCGTTGCAAAGCTAGTGTATACATGTTGTATAAGATTGACACTATTCACATGTTTGCCACTTTCACTTGACTGACTGGGTGGGTGAACTGTTGCCTATTTCAAATTCATGTGTGAGTACATTCAATCCACTTGATGTAAATCCCATGATACAAATCCCATGATACAAATACTGTGACACAGCTAAATAAAATGCTAAATGAAGTCATTCTGTATAAACAACTCATCACACACTGAGTTATTGAAGTTACTTGTTGTCTATTGTGATGTATATATATATTATATTTGTATATATATGGTTGATGTAAATGTAATGTGTAGGCTTTTTCCACTCATATGTAACATGGACCCGTGGTTGCACAATCGCTAGCATGCTTGTCTGTAGGCCCAGTAGTTTTGGGTTTGAATTTGCATGAGATGGATATTTTAAATTGACCGGGTGCCCATGTCAGTTAGTTAGTTGCATAGCCTTTACAGGATGTTGCAGTCAGCCCCAGCATTGTTTGGCTGTTTGCGATTTCTTGGCAAGTTTTACGTCAAGTTTGCCATTGATTTTTGAACAAAGTTAACCAAGATGTCAATCCAACATCAACCTGAACTAAAATGGGTACTAGGAAATGTCTTAGGAAATAAAGGCAGCTGTTATGATATTGACCTTATTGGTATAATATTGACCTTATTGGTATGGTATTG
This sequence comes from Cepaea hortensis, assembly GCA_963921405.1. NCBI lineage: Eukaryota > Metazoa > Mollusca > Gastropoda > Stylommatophora > Helicidae > Cepaea > Cepaea hortensis. The sequence continues at coordinate 33,197,476 of OY992885.1, forward strand.
ACCTTATTGGTATAATATTGACCTTATTGGTATGATATTGACCTTATTGGTATGATATTGACCTTATCACTCCTCGAGTGCTGATTAGTGTATAGACAAATGTGGCTTCCCTCCGAAGTTGGAGAGTATCTGCCTGCATGGTGAGGAACCACCAGTCTGCACACCTATAAGCCAGACATGGGACAACGGATACTCACGCAAACCTCAAGTCCTAAATGACATCACACTGATGTTGGACAACAGGATGTCTTCATCCGACATACAGGACTTCACGCTGGAGTTCACAGCCAGCGAACACAAGCAAGCATAAATGTGGCTGTCATACGCCCAATTCCCCCACATTTTGTGATAACTGCTATGTATATGTACAATGGGGTTTCAAGTGTACACCTGGAATGTTTTTGTTTTGTTTGTGTGTGAATATATTTCTGGAAAAATAATGAGCACGTATCATTTTTCGATGTGGTCACCACTTCACACAATGCAAGTCCTCCAGTACCGATAAGGTGCTTGGATTCCTGAAGAAAGAAATTATTTTGGTTGTGTGTTTAACCTTTCATGCACCACCTGCTGTACCTCTTCATCAGATTAAAAAGTTTTGAAACTTCCTACTCCACTTGTACATTTGCTGGACTGACAGGCATGTGTCACCATACTGGACTTTCATTCGCCGATGAATTTCTGTAGGTTTCACTCCTCAACTGATAAAAAAAAAATGGATAACAATGCTGCTCCTCTTTGGTGCATGTAAAAAGTGGGGTGGCCATCTTTAAGCTGTCATTATGATGTCAATGTGTCGTCTGCACCATGATGCCACATGCTTAACACTCTTGACATCTTTAACAACAATATTGACAGGTTACATGACAATGGCATGGTTATTTAAATTTCTATCACACTTGTAAAGTTTTAATTTGAAGCCCCCTGGTATAAGAGATCTGGCTTGTTAAATCATAATGTAATTGTTTAAACGTGTTAATTGTATGACATGTTAATAACATGTATGTTAACTTCATCAGGGATTAAAAACTAACAAAAACCACATACACGCAAATCATGCGTCTTTTAGTTGACTACACTAGAGAGCGTCATATTTGTTTATTTGTGAACACATTTTGTGATGTGTTTTTGATTGTGCTAAAATTGTCGATAGCGTGCACTGTTGGACAGTGTTATACATAAACAAACATGGTACACTTCAAGCTCAGTAAGCCGCTGGTATTTGATTTGTGTGTTTTGATGCCTGACGAAGATGCTAGGAATTTCCTCGAAACACATTCTAACATATTTTATTACATTGTGAGTGAATAGGCCAGATTTCATCATATATATATATATATATATATATATATATATATATATATATATATATATATATATATATATATATATATATATATAAATTAGGCATTAATTAAACCCCTTGTGTCCCAGGTACAGTTTTTTTTTTTTTAGTTTTGCTATTTCAACCCCTTTCTTAGTTATTTTTTTAACTCCTGTCAAAGAAAATTAATCTCTTATCTCATTTGGACACAAATAGGTATGCAATAGAAAGTTAATTTTCTGGAACACTCAACTCTGTATTTTGGTATTTCACCCCGCTATTTCCCTGTTGTTAACTTCTGTCATAGAAAATTATTCTCTTATCTCATTCGGACACAAACAGGTATTACTTTAAAGTAACAGCTGTATGAGACGCACAGAGAGAGTTAATTACCTGGACTCATTCTAACTTCCCAAGTTGGCAAACATGTTTTGCTTACTCTATTCTTAATGCTTAACATAGTTTCTTTTAGAAAGTCCCAAATGAAATTCAAAAAAGACTGAAGCTCAGTGACAGGAAAAACACATATAGATACTTGAGAACATAGCACCTGAGTCTTTAACAATGAAAACATCAACAAACAGGATTACTTCTCTTGGGATCTGAAATTAGTCTCATTAACATGAAAACTAGGAACTCTCCTGTAGAGAGTCCAAAACAAGAACTAAAAAGATGATTGAAGCTCGATGACACGAAAAAAACACACAGATACAGGCAAGTCTTTAATAATGAAAAAGAAAAAAACAGGATTACTTCTCTCTGAAAGTAGTCTGAATAACACAAAAACTAGGAACTTTCCGGTAGAAAGCTGACATTGTCTGGATCATGTGGTGAGTTATTCGCCAGCATGTGACGATATTCTTTGTATCAAAGTAAGTCAATGAAAGAACCCCATGTCACACCATGAGGCACATTCAGTTTGTAGTGTCAGTCCCATATTGTTAGACCAAATGACATTTGATGGGCGATGTAGTCAGTATGCTGCCGACCATCTTTACTTCCCAGGATACTCAATTTACACTGGGTGGACTTGGGAGTCCAGGTCTGGGAATAAAATACCCTCCACTAGAGGGATTGAAACTCATGACCACCAGCTCCGATTCTTGGAGTAGAATGAGTTAAATTTGTATCTGTAACACATCTATTGAGTGGGTAAGTGATCAGATGAGGCTGTTATCTGAAAATATGATAAACTAGTCACAGTATCCTGCACAATTGTATTCTTTAACTGTTTGAGTATTTATGTTCCATTTAGGATTTCAAACAGCCACATTTGTTGTCATAATTATCTGCCCTTGGTGTGAGTAAATGCAGTTATTTTCAATTCTGGAAATGGTGAACGGCATCTACATCTGAGCAGCGAGTTGCTGCTTTAGAATTATGTTATTTATTTAATTCCCTCATTTTCCCCAGACAAATATTTCCTTTTACTTATTTATGAAGTGGTGAAAATGACACCATTTGTAACAACAGTATACATTAAAGTGAGTATGTGCATGTATGTAATTGTTATTTACTCTCTTTTATATATTTTACTCACAGTAAAATTGTCAGTCTGAAATGCTTATTGTTGATTGGATAATTGAATTGTGTGTTTTTTTTTAAGGTAAACATGGAGTATGCAGTATTGAGGTTGTGACAAGATAGCTGTGACTTTCAGTTACTGTTGTCAGTGTGAAATATTGTTTGTTGTTGGTTGGATGATTGAGTTGTGCATTAATAGTAAAAACAGAGCAGTCAGTGTAGTAGAAGTTAGTTAGTTGCATGTCCTTTACATGGCTTTGCAATCAACCCCAGCTTTAATTGGTTGTTTGTGTGGTGGTAGTAGTAGTAGAAGTGGCCAGATACTCACATAAAATGTCAATCTGAAATGTTCGTTGTAGCTTGGATAATTAAATTGTGTTGAATTGTAAGGAAAGCATGGATTATGCTGTGTTGTGGTTGTGATAAAAGAACAAATGCATCCATACTTCAAGAGCTGAATATTGAAGAGGGATGGCTATTAAAGACGATAAAACAAAGAAAATTGAAATATTTTGGTCACTTGAAACGTCACACAAGTTTGGAGAGAACAATAATGGAGGGGTATATGCCTGGGAAGAGAGGAAGAGGAAGGCCAAAGAGAAGATGGGTGCAGGATGTGCCGGATGATCTCCAGATGGGTGTATCGAACTCGGGACATCTTGCTTATGATCGAGAGGTTTTCTGGAAGGTTGTTATGGGAGCGAGATTCCGCAAAGGACATGCTACTGAATGAATGAACGAATGAATGAATGAATGAAATGTGTTTGTGAGCAGATAGTTGTGACTTTTACTTTCAATTATAGTTTTGGTGTGAAATTTTGATTGTTTGTTCTGTGGGTGATTGAGTTGTGCATAAATAGTAAAAGTAGAACATTCAGTCTAATAGTAGTTAGGTAATTACAAGCCATTTACAGGGCATTGCAATCAACCCCAGCATTTATTGGCTGTTTGTGTTGTAGTAGTAGTAGCAGTGAGCAGATTTGTTTTGCTCTGACTTCCATTTACAATTGCCAATTTAAAATGCTCATTGTTGATTGAGTGATGGAGTTGTATTGATTGATAAGTAGAAACATAAATATTCAAGATTGTAATAATTTCCAGTTTGGAAGTATTCCATTTGGTTTGGGGTATTTAGAATACTTTTAAATTAAATCAAAACCTGATTGCATTTTTGCAGTGTAATGCTCTTTCAGTACGTGACAGTTTCACTGATGATGATATACACTATAAGAGACGATGCTTCGGTTTTAATCAAGCATATATAGGAGGTCTCTGAGTTAATCTGGGTTCTGTTATTTTGCATTGTAAACTGAAATCCATTGTAAATTTTAACTCTGGCTCCACTGGCCTGTGTAGGTTGTTTCAACATATCGGGATCAATAGTGCTGGCATTGATATTGACACTTGTGGCTTCCCCTTGCCCTTGAATGTTGTGCAAAACATTCCTTTCTTTAAAGCTATAAAAATAGTCATTGCTAGCATTAAATTCTTCGTCACAAGACTCTCCATTTGTCTTCAGCACGTTTTAAATAATTGAAAAGGCTATATGCCTTACCCTGTATCAACCTTGGGTTAGTGGGAATATGCAGGTGAGTCTGGTCCTTCAGCCATGTTGTTAAAATACTGTCTTATCTCAACATGATGAGAGGTTCACATCTTAGAGAAGATGGTATCTTGCGATGGGTAGCTTTTGTGATATGTTCAGTAATTCTTACTTTATTGTAGAAGGTCCTTGATACTATCGATCTACTCTATCCTAGCCGATGTTTGTTGGAATCTGACTTTTTTCAATTCTTTTTATCATTTCCAGTTTGACTTCTAACGTGACTGTCTTTTCCTTTCTACTCTCGCTATTATCACTTCTGCTAGGTACATGCTCTAGAGCAGTGGTTCTCAACCGGTGGGGAATTCCACCACCCCACAAAATGTAATGGCCCTGTCACATAACAGATTCGAGCAGGAAACTGCTTCAGGATGAATTTTTAACACATTTTTTTTGTGTATCAGCATTAGAAATTTTGTATTAGAAAATCTGGATTCAGACTATGTGTGAGCAATATCTCTGTTTTAATTGTGTTTTCACATTATCATATCATTATCATATAAGTGATTGAGTTCAGAGATGGTATAAAATTTTGAGCAAGTCACTCCACTATAAATCTAGCGTTTTGGCTGCCCATAGACTTAACACTTGGGAAATTAATGTTGTGGTTTCCCCTTGACTTTTGTTTCATGACATTAGAATATCTATAAATGTGAAAAAGTTAAGGTCCCTATGACACGCCTAAAGCACATTGGTCATGTGGAGCTAGACAGTTATATAACAGACCAAACAGCACTCGGTGGCTGATGTGGTCGGTATCCAGCTGGCTGCCTTTACTTCCCAAAACATTTCATGATTCCCATTTTAAGCTGGGTCAACCCGGGAGCCCAAGTCAATGTGAACAATTTGAAAGCACATTGATGGGGATCGAACCCAAGACCATCAGTATGTCGGGTGAGAGTCTAGCCTCTGCGCTACAACTGCTCCCCAGAATATCTATACATAAGCATTATCTTAACATTGTATTGTTGGTTGTTCAGTATTATTTTATCATAATGTCCTTATTTAAGGTTTTCTTGCATTTTTTTTTCATTTTCCTATAGCACTAAATATCTGACTTCTGTGTCCCAGAGAATATACCTTCAAAAACTTACATTTTTGGTGTGTTCATTGATGGTATATTTGGACAGTATGCCAAGCCATTAAATGTTTCTCCTATGTGACCTGTTTTGCTAAATAGATGTTTGCATAGACATTTAACATTGATAATTAATTTCTTTATTTGAACATTTTGGGTGTGCAATGTAGGTCTATTTTTGTGTTCAAAAAGGAAATTAGAAATCACATTATATTCATACTTATTTGTGTGTGTGTGTCCTAAAAGATCCATGATTGCTGCAAACTTTTTTTGCATACTACTTGTTTAGAAAATGATTTTGTTTTGTTCATCATCATCATCATGTGCTATGCTGTTATTGTTAACCATGGGTGATAATTGTTTACCATATCACATGATCACAGAGTCTTGGATCAGGTCTGGGTTATTGTGTGAGTTGAGTTGAGTCAAGAACCAACATTCCAACATGTGCTCCGTCCTCATCTGCAACATCCAGTGAAGAGTCCCAATACTAATGATACCATTTGCAGTCTTATTATGTGTCCGTCTGGCCTTTCATTAGAGTTTTGAGTGTTGGTCAGATCCTCTGCTCACTTCCAGCACCATTCTCTCCAGGCCATAATGATCTATCTATTCTTCTGCACTATACACATGATTTCAAAGGGCACTGACCACATATTCCTTACCATATGCTGATACCCCACCAAGGGGTACAGACCCAGCCAATCTGTCTACCAGCTGGCTTCCCACCACACCAGCATATCCAGGGGGGGGGGGGGGGATCCAATAGATGCTCTTATCTGACTTGTGCCATTTGGTCAAGCAGTCTAGAAACTTATAATTTTGTCTTTTTTATCCAGTTTGCTAGTTGTTACTAAGTTTCCTCGACTGACTATACCTATTTTCTGTAATCACTGTATGATTTCTAAGTGTTTGTTTAAGGTATACATTATTTGCTTTTCTGTCCATCCCTTGCTCCTCAACTTGTCTACTTAGTGTCAATTGTTCACATGCATATAGCAGTAGAGGTTCTATATATCTGTCACTTCAATAGTCTTTTTCTCACTGCATTGACACTGTTTTATTAGTATGTTTTCCATCTTGCAAGAGGCTGGTTTCCCATTGCAGCTCATATTCTAATCTCTATAAGGCATCTTATGTTAGCAGTTAAGTTATTTGTATAGACCAAGTGACAGGAGATGGGTGATATCCTCATATTTGTATAGACCAAGTGACAGAAGATGGGTGATGTGGTCATATTTGTATAGACCAAGTGACAGGAGATGGGTGATGTGGTCATATTTGTATAGACCAAGTGACAGGAGATGGGTGATATCCTCATATTTGTATAGACCAAGTGACAGGAGATGGGTGATATCCTCATATTTGTATAGACCAAGTGACAGGAGATGGGTGATATCCTCATATTTGTATAGACCAAGTGACAGGAGATGGGTGATGTGGTCATATTTGTATAGACCAAGTGACAGGAGATGGGTGATATCCTCATATTTGTATAGACCAAGTGACAGGAGATGGGTGATGTGGTCATATTTGTATAGACCAAGTGACAGGAGATGGGTGATGTGGTCATATTTGTATAGACCAAGTGACAGGAGATGGGTGATATCCTCATATTTGTATAGACCAAGTGACAGGAGATGGGTGATGTGGTCATATTTGTATAGACCAAGTGACAGGAGATGGGTGATATCCTCATATTTGTATAGACCAAGTAACAGGAGATGGGTGATATCCTCAAATTTGTATAGACCAAGTGACAGGAGATGGGTGATGTGGTCATATTTGTATAGACCAAGTGACAGGAGATGGGTGATATCCTCATATTTGTATAGACCAAGTGACAGGAGATGGGTGATGTGGTCATATTTCTATAGACCAAGTGACAGGAGATGGGTGATATCCTCATATTTGTATAGACCAAGTGACAGGAGATGGGTGATATCCTCATATTTGTATAGACCAAGTGACAGGAGATGGGTGATGTGGTCATATTTGTATAGACCAAGTGACAGGAGATGGGTGATATCCTCATATTTGTATAGACCAAGTGACAGGAGATGGGTGATGTGGTCATATTTGTATAGACCAAGTGACAGGAGATGGGTGATATCCTCATATTTGTATAGACCAAGTGACAGGAGATGGGTGATGTGGTCATATTTGTATAGACCAAGTGACAGGAGATGGGTGATATCCTCATATTTGTATAGACCAAGTGACAGGAGATGGGTGATATCCTCATATTTGTATAGACCAAGTGACAGGAGATGGGTGATGTGGTCATATTTGTATAGACCAAGTGACAGGAGATGGGTGATATCCTCATATTTGTATAGACCAAGTGACAGGAGATGGGTGATGTGGTCATATTTGTATAGACCAAGTGACAGGAGATGGGTGATATCCTCATATTTGTATAGACCAAGTGACAGGAGATGGGTGATGTGGTCATATTTGTATAGACCAAGTGACAGGAGATGGGTGATGTGGTCATATTTGTATAGACCAAGTGACAGGAGATGGGTGATATCCTCATATTTGTATAGACCAAGTGACAGGAGATGGGTGATATCCTCATATTTGTATAGACCAAGTGACAGGAGATGGGTGATGTGGTCATATTTGTATAGACCAAGTGACAGGAGATGGGTGATATCCTCATATTTGTATAGACCAAGTGACAGGAGATGGGTGATGTGGTCATATTTGTATAGACCAAGTGACAGGAGATGGGTGATATCCTCATATTTGTATAGACCAAGTGACAGGAGATGGGTGATATCCTCATATTTGTATAGACCAAGTGACAGGAAATGGGTGATATCCTCATATTTGTATAGACCAAGTGACAGGAGATGGGTGATGTGGTCATATTTGTATAGACCAAGTGACAGGAGATGGGTGATATCCTCATATTTGTATAGACCAAGTGACAGGAGATGGGTGATATCCTCATATTTGTATAGACCAAGTAACAGGAGATGGGTGATATCCTCATATTTGTATAGACCAAGTGACAGAAGATGGGTGATGTGGTCATATTTGTATAGACCAAGTGACAGGAGATGGGTGATGTGGTCATATTTGTATAGACCAAGTGACAGGAGATGGGTGATATCCTCATATTTGTATAGACCAAGTGACAGGAGATGGGTGATATCCTTATATTTGTATAGACCAAGTGACAGGAGATGGGTGATATCCTCATATTTGTATAGACCAAGTGACAGGAGATGGGTGATGTGGTCATATTTGTATAGACCAAGTGACAGGAGATGGGTGATATCCTCATATTTGTATAGACCAAGTGACAGGAGATGGGTGATGTGGTCATATTTGTATAGACCAAGTGACAGGAGATGGGTGATATCCTCATATTTGTATAGACCAAGTGACAGGAGATGGGTGATATCCTCATATTTGTATAGACCAAGTGACAGGAGATGGGTGATATCCTCATATTTGTATAGACCAAGTGACAGGAGATGGGTGATGTGGTCATATTTGTATAGACCAAGTGACAGGAGATGGGTGATATCCTCATATTTGTATAGACCAAGTGACAGGAGATGGGTGATATCCTCATATTTGTATAGACCAAGTGACAGGAGATGGGTGATGTGGTCATATTTGTATAGACCAAGTGACAGGAGATGGGTGATATCCTCATATTTGTATAGACCAAGTGACAGGAGATGGGTGATGTGGTCATATTTGTATAGACCAAGTGACAGGAGATGGGTGATATCCTCATATTTGTATAGACCAAGTGACAGGAGATGGGTCATGTTGTCATTGTCATGCCAGCTGCCTTTACTTCCCAGGATCTTTCATGGTACCTAGATTAGGCTGAATCTGCCTGGGAGCCCTGGTCACTTTGTAAACATCTGACTCCGTGGAGATTTAAATGCATGACCACTGGAACGGTAGGCTGGTGTACTAGCCACTGGGCTAATACAATTCCCAAAGTCCCTAGACATGTATTTTAAATGGATTTACATTAAATATGATTAATTTTAGTGTTTGTGTGGCTTATTTTATGTTTTAAGACATTGGTTAATTAAGTTAATGACTCCATTTCTTTACCATGTGGAACATTGAAAAATTATGGCCCATAATTTTGGACCAATCAGCCCTGTTAATTAAGTTATTGACTTCATTTCTATACCATATGGAACATTGAAAAATTATGGCCCATAATTTTGGACGAATCAGCCCTCAATGGGTCGTGTTGTCACTATCATACTCACTGCCTTTTAACTTCCAAGAACATTTTCTGGTAGCAAATTTTATGAAGCTTGCTCAAGCCCAGAGGCATAATTCCGTAACAACAGCCCATTTCGAGGCAACTTAAGCCAGGACTAGAGGGCTGGTAAGTGAACTAGATAGCTATTGTGCTGCAGTGATGTAGTAATGAAAATGAACATGGTTTAAAATTTCTGTTAAGCGTGACAAATGACAGTGGTGATGTCTTTAAATCATGGTGATAAGTAATGCAGAAAGTAGTTCACGGTTCATACCATAAGATGGATTCAGTGTTTGGTTAAGAATGGTGGGAACACAGAGGCTATCAGGGTAATAGATAAATTAAAACAAAGGTTAAAATTGATGTTAGTAAATTGATGTACATTGTTGTTCTTGGGTTTGCTTTGAATATGTTGATATCATTTCTTCAATCAATCAGTCAATCAAACTGATGCTAGTACATTAATGCATTGATGTTGTCCATGGGTTTACCCTGATTGTTATGATGTCAATTCTCCAATCAATCAGATCAATCAATCAAACATTGATGTTAGTACATTAACATGTTGGGATCTGCAGTGGCCAGAATGCTTGCCTTTTGGCCAGGTAGTCGTTGGTTCAAATTCATATTGAGGCAGATTGTTCACATTGACCTGGGCTGCCAGGTAAACTGTGTCTAAACTGAGTACCAGGAAATGTCGTGGGAAGTAAGGCGTGGCTGGCATGATATTGAACATGTCAAGTGCCGATTGGTCCATACAAATATGACATTAGCACCATATGCCCAATGTGGCATGTTTTTTTTTTTTGGCGCTGACTCACTTTGAACTCAAGTGTGGTTCATACACACTACTTCTAGTAGTGCTGGACTGAATTTTGTGTGTGGATTAGCTTTCCCTATTAACAGTGTCCCTCACCATCAGGCGAACCCACTCCGGGTTCAGAGGTACTTATAATTTATGTCCCCAAGTCAAGGATGATAAGTCAACATTTTTGTCCAACTGTCCGATGTAGGGGTTGAACCCCTTACCTCGGCATCAGCACACTGGATAATTAAGAACGTGTTCTTATCCATTCGGCCATGCTGACCGACAATGTGGCATGTAAAAGGGTCCTTTACTTTACCAACATAAATAGATTAATGTTGGTATGTTAGTAGATTGATATTAGTAAAGTAAAGGATCACATTTATATGCTATCACGACTAATTGGGGGTAGTTCTAGGCCCATAATGTTTTGACCACTTGATTGCGGGTGTGGTCAGCTTCCTGCCAGCTACCTGACCTCCAAAAAAATGTTTTGGTTCCCATTGTTTAGGACGTACACCAGATTAAATTATTGCAAATAACTCATGGCAGAAATGTGAACCCTAAATACCTGGCCTGCAGGTAAGGTTATTAACTATAGCAGGTGAGTTCACTGGCTATTATGCTGCTGTACTTGAGTGAGGTTGTAGTTTCTGAATACTTTACATGTTTTTGCATTTAAAGTTCATTATGCATATTTATATCAAAAGCACGCTTTTAGTCATGCATGTATCCCCTTGGATATTTTTATACTGTAAACACCTTATTTATAGAGATGTATTTATATGTCATAGCTGTTATAAATTTTGCTTCTTATGATGTTGGCAGAAGCTCAATGCTAGTGTTTACAAAATAAATGTGCGCTTTATATTTTCCAATAATGTACAGTTTCTTGTTGCTCAATGTGATGAACGAGTTTCAGAGTTTGTAAACATATAGAATAAATATAATATACATATAAAGGATAGGCCTCTTAGCTCACAATTTAACATGCAACACATTCATTGAACAGTCAACTCAACCAAGCACTAGATTTTCTTGATTCATTCAATAATTTGAAGCTTATTACATCTTCATAGGTTACTTCACACATTACTTGCTTTTCTTCAGGGGACGGTGTTTTGGAGATGTGGAGGGTAGCTGAGCAACCTGCAGTGTTGCTTGATGCGTATGTAAGAGGTTAACATGTTGGGTACTATTTCAGTATTTTTGTAAACAATCAAGCAATGGGAATGTTAAATTCCTGCCTACAGCTTCCAGCACTGTATGTAGTGTGCAGATAATGTATGGGCATTAGTGTATTTAATGTGCAGATATGTTAGGGGCTAGCTATGTAGGTGTTTTTGTGTATGTATTTTTGAACACTACATGTTGCATTGTTGGACATTTTAACAGATGGATACAGCCTATCGAGAGTGTATTTTACACACACACAATCAGATATACACAAGCACTTACACACACAGACAGATACACACAAGCACACACACCATCAAATCTCACCCAACCATTCACTCAAGTAGATCTCTGGTTCTCATGAAATACTATGATCATTAGCCTACACTGAGCTATGTCTGGGTTATGGGTTTGAATTTTCATAGGTACAAAATTAAACTAAAACAAAGATGATGGGAGTGTAACACAGTGGCTAGATGCCCACCTGCTGGACACTGGTCATAGGTTTGAATCTCCATTGGGGTGGATATTTTAAATTCAGCTGGGCTCCCAGGTTGACCCAGTGTAAAACGGGTACCAGAAAATGTTCTAAGAAGTAAAGAAGGTCTGTGTGATATTGATGACATCGGCCAGCTGCCCTCACTTCCCAGGAATATAACCATTGTTTGTGTGGTTAGCTTACAACTATGAATATCAGTATTAAGTTGTGTACTCTGTTTTAATGACTGCATTAAGCTGTTTTCAGACATACATTGTTTGGAATTGTTTATAAATGTTTTCATCATTGACGGTATGGACTAACCTTTTGTGACATGAATTTCTTTAAATATAACTGATATTGTGTCAAATTTGTTGTTATTTTACAACTGTGAATGTCAGTAGTACATTTTCCGTACTGTTTTAATTAGAAGCAGTGGCAGAACAGTGACTAGCATGCTTGCCTGCCAGCTCCGGTGATCTTATGTTTGAATCCCCATTGAGCCGGGTTTTGTGATTGTAATTGACCTGGGCTACCAAGTCTAAAACTGGTACCGGGAAATGTTCTGGGAAGTGAAGGTGATATTGACCACATCACTCACTGAGTGTCAGTTAGTCTATACGAATATGGGGCCAGGACCATATACCCATTATACCTCCCAGGGTGAAAAAAAAGGGTCCTTGACTGGACTTGCTGTTTGTAATGTATGTTGTGACATAGAATAATGTTAATGATGTGAAATAGAATAACTTTAATGTTGTGAAATAGAATAACGTTAATGTTGTGAAATAGAATAACTTTAATGTTGTGAAATAGAATAACTTTAATGTTGTGAAATAGAATAACTTTAATGTTGTGAAATAGAATGACGTTAATGTTGTGAACATCACAGTATGGTTGCCTGGTTGTATTCTTTATGATGAACTACATCAAGTGCTCTTGTGTCAGCCTTTATTGTGTGATATTATAAGTGTGAATTGCTAGAGTTTGTGTCCTGTACTGAGATTCTACTTATGTGAACTATGGGAGGGAACTGGAGCATGCATGGAGGCATTTGTAGACAGTCAGTGATCCTTTACAAACTGTAAATGTCTGTAATGAGTTGTTTAGATTTTTAATTGTATGTCTTTGAATTACATGTCTTTGAATTTGTCATATAATGATTAGAGGCGTATTGAAAAACATTGTGACAACTGAAAAAAATCAGTGGGAGAAGAGGCAGAGGCCGATTGAGAGACATGATGATGGATGGACTGAGATGGTAGCATAGAGGGGTATCATGAGCAGAGTTGATTCAGAAGATAAAGGACTGGGATCTGTGGAGAGACATGAATGTCTATGCCAATTGGCAAGGCTGATGATTGTGATGGTGATGGTGAAGATGTCCATATATCATTGTTTAGTAATGTAAATGATATCATATTGTCTGATATGAAAGATTTTTTGCCCACATTTTTAATATGATGTATTTACTTGCAATATCTGTTCACTAAAAATGGTTGTGTTGAAAGCAAACATATCCAACAAATTGAAATTCTATTTGTTTCTTCTTTGTGCCAGAAAAATTTTATACAAGTTTAAGAATATTGTTTTAGAGAAACCAGATCCACAGCTGTGTGAATTCTTGTAGCAGTTGAGAGAAGTGAATTGTGAAACTTGTCAGAATTAAGTAGTTTAATCTTATACTTCTTCTTCTTCTTCTTATAGTCCATGCCATGTGACATTGGTGATTATAACTGTCCACAGTTATTCATCTTGAGGTATTCAACATTTAAGTTCCTTAACACATCTTCCATCTGCTGTTACTAAAGTACCCAAATACTTAGACTTGTTTCTGATTGGCCCCATTTTCTGTGATGTTGCATTTGGGAAAACATGACTTCTGTGTTTCTATTTCTCTGACTAAGTCCTTAGCAGCTGAGAGAAATGAAATGCTGTGAAACCAATCATAATAAATTGTTCAGTCTTATACTTCTTCTTATAGTCCACACCGTTAGGTATTGGTGATCTTGTCTGTTCACAGCCTTTGTCTCATGTATGATTGTATGTTGTATGAAATCAGGAACTGGTGATGGCATGGTTCCATCCCAGTAACCAGGCAACACACTCATTCCCATCATGCTTTAAGCTCTCCATATGGGGTGGGGGGTGCAAGATGAGGGTGTTTATTATCTATTTCCATCATGGAGAGTCATACACAATACATTCCATCAGATAGCCTTAACTCCACACACATAAAAAAATACATTCCATTTGATGGGCCCCAACCCCACACACCTATTCTATACATCCCATCAGATAGGCCCCAACCCCACACACCTATTCAATGCATTCCATCAGATAGGCCCCAACCTCACACATATACCCAGAACGTTCCATCAGATGGGCCCCAACCCCACACATACACCCAGTACATTCCATCAGATAGGCCCCAACCCCAAACATGCACCCAGAACATTCCATCAGATGGGCCCCACCCAACCCCACACATATACCCAGAACATTCCATCAGATGGGCCCCACACATATACCCAGAACATTCCATCAGATGAGCCCCAACCCCACACACCTATACATCCCATCAGATGGGCCCCATCCCCACACATATACCCAGAACATTCCATCAGATGGTCCCCCAACCCCACACATATACCCAGTACATTCCATCAGATAGTCCCCAACCACACACATGCACCCAGAACATTCCATCAGAAGGGCCCCAACCCTACACATATACCCAGAACCTTCCATCAGATGGGCCCCCATACACAAAACATTCTCTAGATATGACACGACCCCAACTGAGAGACTGAGTAAAGTCAAGCACCCTGTTCTGTGTCTTGAGGTGAATTGGGTATAAGGTGCTGGTTTCCTGTTTCTATAGACCAAGTGTCATGTGATGGGTCATGTGATGGGTCCTGCAGTCAATATCATGCTTGTCCCCTTTACTTCCCAGAGCAATGTCTCATACCCGTGTTAGGCTCAGCCAACCTGGCAACACAGGACCAGTTTTAATAACTCCCTGCCTCAGGGATTTGAACACATGACCTCTAGGCTGTCAGGCAGGTTTGCGAGCCACTGTGCTACCACAGCTCAGGTGAGAAACTAGAAACTCGTCATTCAAAGAGCTCAATATTCTGATATTTTTATAACTGTTTTATTGATCAGACAAAGCCTCTTTGGGCCGTAATGGAGGTTGCACCTTTTATATATTGTTGTTGAACATTTTTGATGAACTGTAAATTCCTACTTTCATTTTGAAGACTTGCATGCTGAGAATTACAGGCGAGAAAGTAGTTATTATGAAAGCTCATTGACTGGTTTATTACATGTTTGGAAGAATTCTGGTCTGTCCAGTCATATTGAAATAAGCATTAATATACCTATCCCTGTCATCAGAGAGCTGGCTCTCTCTATTCCTTCCCTCTCTTCACCACCCTCCCCTTTCTCTTCACCTCCCATCTCTCACCCTCTCTCTTCTCACCCTCCCTCCCTCATGTCTCTCTTCCCCCTCACCTTCCCTCCCTTTCTCTTTCCTCATTCTCCTTCTTTTTCTTTCACTCACTCTCTGCTTTTCTTTCTCTCTTTGTCTGTCACCCTCTGTCTGTCTGAGGATTTTTCTCTCTGCTCTGTTTGCCTACATGTCTATCAAATGCACATGTGTGCATGCGTACACACACATGTATGCTATCACAGAGAGACAGAGAGAGAGAGAGAGAGAGTTATATTTACCTCATTTTATCCTGAAGCAACCAAAGGCACATTATTGTTATCATTTCATATGTCTGTGGTTGTTTCAGAACAATCTCTCTCTCTCTCTCTCTCTCTCTCTCTCTCTCTCTCTCTCTCTCTCTCTCTCTCTCTCTCTCTCTGTCTGTCTGTGAGTGTGTGTATGTGTGAGAGAGAGAGAGAGACACTGAGATTGACTGACTTCAATCAGGTATTTTCCTGACACCCAGCTATTAATTGTGTATTTCAGCAAGACTAATATGCCAGAACTCCCTTATACAAGGGAAATAGTATGACCATCAAGCATGAAACCTGTTATAACACTAAGATATTCTTCTTCTTCAGCGTTCCGAGCCATTGAGGTTCTTTGCTGCAAATACAATCCGTCTCCATTCGTCTCTCTGGTGGACCTTCTCTTGCCAGTCATTGATTCCAAGTGCTTGTAGGTCTGTACATGTATTATCTCTCCACCGCCTTCTTGGTCTACCTCGGGGTCTGCGGTCATTTATTTCCTGAGTGTAAGCGAGTTTTGTTTCCCTATTATCTTCCATTCTTTCTATATGCCCCAGCCATTGTAGTCTATTAGCCTTCATGATACCAGTGATTAGCGGGGACTTAAACAGATCATAAATGTCTTTGTTACTTCTTCTTTTCCACTCTCCACTTTGTGTATCCCTAATGGGTCCAAAGATGCGTCTTAAAATTTTGTTCTCAAAGGTTTGTAACAAGGCTTCGTCTCCTTTCGTTGTACTCCAGGTTTCAGAGCCATACTAAGATATTTAGGAATAGAAATGTTTCCTATGTCAAATCTGTACATTAATTTGTCATGGTGCTTGCAGGTTTGGGAATACTATCATTTCCATTGTCAGATAAGGACAGTCATTACTGATGACTGTAATGATGTTAAGTGATGTTCATGTACAGTAACAGTGCATGTCTCTTAGCTTTTACACCAAATAATACAGTCAACATAATGTGCAGTGTGACCTCACAATATAATTAGAAGCCAACATTGTAATATACGTGACATTGTCAACAAAACTATTGCTTTGATATAGAGCCAGAGGACGACCAAGTAAATAACAGATATACAAACTCTAGGCTACACTAAACAAACACAGATACAGCAAAACCAAGGCACTCATCAGATCTGAGAACACAAGTTTAGGCTTTTGGCAACCCTACACTTGACATTGAGTCTAGATTAGGAACAGGGGACATCATCCACTAGGAGGTAGAAAATATACAAGTGTATAAATGTGAACATGTTATCTTTAAACACTAAAGCCACAAACAATATGTTGCATGAATTATTGCCTGGCATATTTCGCTGCATCTCATCAGGTGCATACTGCAGAGTTATATATCATATGAAGTGAATAATACTTAAGCTGAAACAATTAAAACACATGGTCACACAACAAGATGCAGCAAAATATGCCGGGCAATAAATCATGCAACATTTTGTTTGTGTCTTCTGTGTTTACATTCACAAAGGGAATATACTGTTTTCAATGTTGTTATCTCTTTATGCTTGAAATGATCAGCATTTCCTAAACATAATAGAAATATTTCATAGTTGTTTCTCATAACTTCTAAAGCAGTCATGCAACTTAATTCTCTGAGAACACATCATATGCTTACTGGTAGACTATTTCATAGCTCAAACAATGTTAGCTATATCTTGTTGTTGTCACACATGCTAATGTTATCTTTGTACATACCCCCTAGGCTCAGAAACCACTGCTGACTCACTTAAACCTAAACAACTCTTGAAGTGTTGCTCACTTTAGTCATTTGCTAAGTCTGTTATTTGCTAACAGGTGTGCTTATTTTAAAACCTGCTAAATTGCTGATTGTAGCCATTGTGTATTACATTTGTTCTAATGGAAGCCATGTGATGACTTTCACAGCACCATGTAACTCACCATATGTTCATCTGCTACCCACGTATGATATACTTTAATTGATTCATACTCTTCCAGACATGTGCTACATTAACCCACACTGCCTGAATGAGTACATGAATTCCTTCTGGTTGAGGGTTAATTGTTACATAAACATGGTGGTCTCAGTGATAAAGTGGTTAAGCCATCTGCCTCATGCTCTGAAGGTCATAAGTTTGTTTTCGGACTGTTTTCCCAGACACCACTGGGTATCAATACTGGGGCTATGGAGCATGTAATGTTCTCAGCAGACAGCTTTCCATTCTGTGAAGAGAGACACGGCCAGATGGGGTAAACCCCAGGCATTTAACTCGATCCTTGCAACTTTAATTTTTTTACTTTACTTACATGTGCAATCTTTTGGTATATAGACAGTTAAAGTAATAAATGCTTGTGACAGAAAGAATTAAATGTATGAATTTCTAACAAAGGGTATTTCTAACTGTTACTTAGATAAATCATGTTTAAGTGCATTAATTAATTATAGACATCTTATTTAAGTCTGTTAATTCCTTATAGAGTCCACGTCTGTGAATTGCTTACAGAAGACTGTTACACCTGCAGGATTGTGAGTTACTGCTTATATAAATGCTCATTTTTGTATTCCATTGGTGAATTATTGAGTCAGAAAGCTGTCCTTTTATTGTGCACACTTTTATTGTTTTGTCCCATGGGCCACAAATGTTTGTGTGTGTTAATGAATCCACATGTTGGCACTAGAACAGCACATAAACTGTTGTAATTATCAATTTCATTATGGGGGTCATTACAACGATTGGATTTTATTTTTAAAAATGTGACTTAACTGATTCAGCGCCAAACAAACGGTGAGTTTGGACCAAACATGGTAAACAGTCAAATGAACAAGTATTATAATGTCAATTTCTGTTCACTGAGCATTGAAATTCTTGAAGATACCATGTAACAAATTAAATAACACAATGATTATCCTTCAGCACTGAATCAGTTAATTGTATTTGTATTTCATCAGGGTAGCTGTAACATTTTATATTTTAGATTAAATGTTGTAGAAAGATGTTAGTTATAAATGATAAATAATAAAGCAATATGAATTCATGTGATTCTGAGATATGTCACAGCATTTTGATTTTGAGCATGCATTAAAAAGACATAGGACAGAAAGATACCTAACAGTCTGAAAAAGTCTGTAAAGTTGTGCTGTAATTGAAGCACTGTATAGATAACAATCATAGAAACATATTTAGAACAATTGAAAAGTAATACACAAGTGAAGAGAAGATCAGGAAAGAACATTAAATTCACAGATCAGGAAAACATTTAACTTCATAGAAGATAAGGAAAAAACTGATTTCACAAATCTGGAAAAAACACTGATTTCAAAGAATATCAGGTAAAAACACTGATTAATAGAATAGATCAGAAAGTAAAAACCCCACAAATTTCATCATTTCATGTTGTTTAATTTTTCAGAAAACAGTATGGCATTTGTTTCTGTGTGCATTCTGTAATACAGCCACATAATAAATCAAATGTAATGAAATCATAGACATGGTGTTTGACTAATTTGGCTACGTGGTTGTGTGTGCATGTGGCAATGAATCTTTCTGATTATGAGTAATTATAGTTCTGCATTTATTTGAAAGATGTTAGTGTTTAATTTCTATTTGTTTTGTGTGTGGTTATACACATTTTTGTAAACAGAATGTAGAAGAATGCTGTGTTGTGAGTGTTGTCAAAACTTCTAACACCAGTAGATTGTCAGAGGATAACAGTTGTAACCTGTCACGGAAGCCTGGACATTGAACAAGCAACTAGAAAGTCAAATAGATGCCCTGGAGATGTGGATATACAGAAGAATATGTTGTATTTCATGGGGAAAAAAACAATCAAATACATAGGTTCTAGAAAAACTGGGAATGAAAAGAGTTGATGAAAGAAATACAAGCGGCAAGAGAAATATTTCGGCCACGTTAAAAGACACAACACTCTTATAAAAACCATACTGGAAGGCAAGCGAGCAAGAAGTATGACAACAAAACAAGTGAGAAGATAACATCAAGAGATGGACAAACAGCAATCTGACAGAATGTACAGTCAGGACGAGAGACATACAGTGTTGGAGATCCATTGCAGCCAACCTTCATTGTGGAGACGACACCTGATTGATTGAACAGTTGTAACCTGATTGAATGGAAGATTAGAACAGAGTAGAAGGCCCCATGATGGTGTAATTATCCAGAATGTAGAAGGATGTTGTGTTGTGAGTTTTGTCAAAGCTTGGAACACCAGTAAATTGTCTGAGGGTAACAGTTAGTTGTAACAATAAAAAGCAAACCAAGAATCGACTGTAACAAAAACTGATCATGATTTGCTAATGAACAAATTCAGCTCACAATATTCAATATACATCGCAATTGCTGAAGGGAAATAACCCTTCAAATGTCTAATAAAGGTCAACGCCTAGAAGCACCAGGATTTGGAAGGATACTAACATTTGCAGATGATATTCTTGCATATAGGCAGGGGAGAGAGAGGGAGCAAACAGCCCAGGAGCTACAGGCGACAGTAGATAAAGTGATTGACTGGTGCACAGAAATGAGTGCTGTCATCCACTCGGAAAAGGCAGCTGTTTTGTGGTGCTCTCTGGACAACAGGATTGTAAGAGCTGATGTCCCAAGCATAACGATAGAAGGTAGAAGTGTCAACAGAGAGAACAAACTGAAGTATCTGGGAATCACATTTGACAGGAGCCTGTCCTTCAAGGACCATGTGGAGACAGTTGTGACAAGATCTCAAAAGGGACTCAACGCACTTAAAACTATGGCTGTAATGGACATAGAGCAGAGAATGCTTTTCAGACTATACCAGAACTTGATTCTCTCAGCGATTGATTATGGACTAGGACTGCTCACTGTCTCAAAGAGTCAGCTGGGGAGATTGGAGCGCATACAGAACGAGGCTATGCGGGTCATTCTGGGATGCACCAGAGATACCCCAGTGGTGTGTATGCGTTACATCCTTGGTTTGCCGACTGTTGCTGGTAGGCTCAAGGTGATGCAGGCGAAGACATACCTCAGAGTAGCTGTTGACACAGATCACCCGTTGCATGAGGCGCTGGGCGCAGTTAAGGGTCAGCGACTGATAAGAGGGAAATCATGGATGGCTCAGGCGGAAGATACGATCCGACACGTGTGCATCTTGGAGAACATTAGGCGAGGAGAGGAGTGGATCAGAGTGCTAGCGGAGTAGTCAGGCTTGTGCAGAGTTATAATCACATTAAACAGGGAGTGGCCAGCAGGGGCCACGGAAGTGGAAATCCAGCAGCTAATTCAGGATAATGCTCGCCCAGGTGATGTGATTATATGCACAGACGGTTCGGTGTCAAGAGGTGAGAGAAGTGGCTGGGGGTTCATAGCCAAAGCTAATGGTCGACGTTTGGTGCAGGAGAACCTGGCATATGATACCACAACATCCAACTTAAGAATAGAAATGGAGGCAGTCACTGCGGCTCTCCGCTGGATGGAGAATACGACACACACACACACACACACACATCGTGATTGTAACTGACTCAGAAAGCATGCTGAATAGGGTGAGGACGGCCAGGCTTCGTGCGGAGTGGCTTGCTTCGCTTCGGAGGTCACGGGCGACAAGCATTGCCTGGATCTTTTCTCCAGGGTATGCCGGTGTGCTGGGAAATGAACAGGCGGACAGATTGGCTGGCTCTGCAGAACTTGGTGGAGTATTGATACATGACAAGGCAGACGTGGTTGCTGCCTTGTGGGAGCACGTGTACACCTCGGAGGAGCAAATGGATTACCATGGTCTGGCAAGAATGAGACAGCGAGGAATGACGAGGGGATCGGCCGATGCTCGACGCTCAGAGGAAAAGCGAGACGGACATATAATCAGATTGCTACTGGTACTGTTGGTGTTGGAACTCTTCGCTTGCTGCTGAGGATGGGGACGGAGCGTTTATGGGAATGCCCCGAATGCTGTGATGTCGGTTTCTAAATCAATCAATCAATCATAAAGGTCAAAAGATCAGCGCTTGGGTAAACAGTTATTAATAATCATGTTTACATCTACAGATTTATCACGCTTACATTGTATCTACGAACATATAATAACCGCATACTAATAACACATTATTCAGACTGTGGCAAAATGAAATGCTGACCAAGATCACCGTCTTGGTAACTGAATCTGCCACTGAGCCATCATAATTCTTTAATGTCTTTCTTTTTAAAGTTGCATTTCCTTTACAGGACGTCACATTCAACCTCAGAATTTTTCGGCTGTGTGATTTTTTGGCAAGTTTACGTTCGGTAGTTTGCCATTGCTTTCTGAACGCCCGGCACTCATACTTTGTATGGACACTAACGCAAGGCGGACTGCTGTCAAATCACCCACAGCTGTGTTTCGAACGCAACACGTGTGTTCTTTTGTTAGTGATGCCATTAATGCTTTTGTGCATTAATTTGGTATTCAGGGTGTTATGTTGGTTTTCACTTTCCCTGCAAATTTCTCCAGCCATGTTTCTTTTGCCTTATCGCATAGTATCCTTATTTTCCCGTGAATCTCTTCATATTTTTCATGGTTATTTTTGTTATTTCTTCTTATTTCCATGAGTCTTCCATTATCCACTTCTTGCATCCCTTTATCTTTATTTTTGGGATGGTTGTTTCTGCAGCTTGGTTGGCTGGTTTCTTTAGTATTTCCCACAGGTCGCTGACATATTGAAATAATATTTCCATATCGGACAATGCATCAAATCTGTTCTTTACCTTTATGTTGAATTTATCTTTGTTATCGCCTCATTCTTCAGTGCCCGTAGATCAAATTTTGTGTTTCTTGGTGTATATTTGACTTTCTTTAATTTTATATGTAGGAGGGTAAGTTAATAAGTAAGTCACAAATGGTTGTAGAAAAATAACTAAATATGATAACAGCTTGAAACCAGTTTATTTGTATACATACATTGTCCTTTTCAAAAGAGATGCATAAGGTCACATGGAAACATCCAAGATCCGGCCATTGGCACCAGCTGGACTTCATCATCACACGGAGACAACATCTGAACCATATATCATTGACTCGTAGTTACCACAGTGCTGACTGTGATACGGATCATTCTTTGGTCGTTGCAAGGGTTAGACTGAGACCAAAGAGAATCTACACAGCTAAACACAAATCTAGCCCCAGGATTAATATTATTAACACTCATGATCCTGAAAAGTGCTTTCAGTTTCAACAGCAACTTGAAGACGCTTTCACTGATACACCAGAAAATTGTACAGTAAATGATAAATGGAATAAACTTAAGGAAACTCTTTGTAAAACTGCCGTAAAGGTTTACGGCACTGTGGATCATAAGAGACAGGACTGGTTTGCGGCCAACAGCGAGACTCTGCAGCCCTTGATTGATAAGAAGAAGAAAGCTCTCTTAAGAAACAAGGAAAGACCAACGCGTAACACTCTGAGTGAGCTAAGGCAAGCTAGGAAGGATGTGCAAAAGGCTGCCAGGCAGTGTGCAAATGATTATTGGATCAAGTTATGTGAGTCCATTCAAATCGCAAGTGATAAGGGTGACATAAGAAGCATGTATGAAGGAATAAAGAAAGCCTGTGGTCCAGTGATCAAAAGAAGTGCACCATTGAAAACCTTGACTGGAGAAGTCATCACTGATAAGAAACAGCAGATGGACATATGGGTAGAGCACTATTTGGAGCTTTACTCAAGTGAGACCAAACTAGCGGATAATGCCCTCAACGCCATAGAGGCTCTACCAACTCTTGACCACCTGGACACACTTCCCACCATAACAGAAGTTAAGTGTGCTATAAATGAACTTGCATCTGGCAAGGCTCCAGGTAAGGATGGGATTCCAATAGAGGTTATCAGGAGTGGGCAAGACACACTCACTATACAGATCCACCAGCTAATAGAGCTATGCTGGCGTGAAGGACAAGTCCCACAGGATTTCAAAGATTCAAGCATCATAACACTGTACAAGAACAAGGGCGATCGGAGCGACTGCAACAACTATAGGGGTATCTCACTTCTGTGTATTGTTGGAAAAGTATTTGCCAGAATTGTTCTGCGCAGACTTCAAGTCCTAGGAGATCAAGTCTACCCCGAATCACAGTGTGGCTTTCGACAGAACCGGTCTACCACTGATATGATATTCTCATTGCGACAAATGCAAGAAAAATGCCGTGAACAGAATCAACCACTGTTTATTGCCTTCATCGACCTCACAAAGGCATTTGATTTGGTCAGTCGTGAGGGTCTGTTCAAGGCACTAAAGAAGATTGGCTGCCCACCAACTCTTCTGTCCATTGTGGAATCGTTCCACACAGGCATGAAGGGTATAATCAAGTTTGATGGTGCAACTTCTGAAGAATTTGAAATCAAGAGTGGAGTTAAGCAAGGTTGTGTACTAGCTCCCACCCTCTTTGGAATATACTTTTCACTTCTACTGAAATATGCATTTCGTGATCAGGCTGGTGGTATATACATCCACTCACGCTCAGATGGCGGCCTCTACAATGCTCAGAGATTGAAGGCTAAGACCAAAATTAGGAGGGTACTGATCAGAGAGTTGCTTTTTGCAGATGATGCTGCAGTTACGACCCACTCTGAGGAAGAATTGCAATGTCTACTATCTGCATTCTCCAATGCTTGTTCTGAATTTGGTTTAACAATTAGCAAAAAGAAGACACAGATTATGTCACAAGGTGCACATGGGGTACCATCAATCTTTATTGACGACGCCAAACTAGAGATAGTAGACCATTTTACATATCTAGGATCAGTGGTAAATAGCAAATTATCCCTAGATCAGGAAATCAACATCCGGATTGGTAAGGCAGCAACAACAATGAACAGGTTAAGAAAAAGAGTCTGGGAGAACAGGAAGCTTACTGCCAAAACAAAAGTCCTTGTCTATCAAGCCTGTGTCCTTAGTACTCTTCTCTATGGCAGTGAAACCTGGACAACTTACTCACACCAAGAGAACAATTTAAACAGCTTTCATATGCGAAGAATTCTTGGTATTAAGTGGCAAGACAAAATCACAAATACTGAAGTATTGGAAAGATCAGGTTGTGTGACAGTTTATTCCATGCTCAGTCTTCGTAGACTTAGATGGATAGGACATCTTAGGAGGATGGATGATGGTAGAATACCAAAGGATATCTTTTTTGGTGAATTACAGATGGGTAAGAGATCTCAGGGTCGGCCTCTACTACGATACAAAGATGTGTGTAAGCGGGACATGATTGATACAGGCATTGATAATGCACATTGGGAGCAAGTCGCCGCTGAACGTGTTGCATGGAGGGCAAATATCAGAAATGGAATAAAGTCAAAGGAGAAAATTATTGCAGAAAAGTCACACACCAAGTGTTTGAGACGTAAGATGGTGCATGATGGTGGAAATGACCACGTGTTCACATGCACCCACTGTGAACGGACATTTACAGCGCAAATTGGCCTTATCAGTCACACTCGCTACCGCCATAGTTAAAAGTTATTATGCCTTTTTAAAGCACAAACTATCGTCTGTCAAGACGGCAAGGTGCCAATGATGATTGTCCTTTTATTTCTCAACATAATTTCCACCAACATTGATGCACTTACCCCATAGTTTTATCAGTTCTCCCAAACCTACTGCATAAATCTGAGTGCCCTGTTTTCATTTACCTGCCATCCCACAGAACTGTGTGACTTACTTATTGACTCGCCCTCGTAACTTTTTCTACCCAACTATGCACCACTTTACTGGAAATCGCTAGGGGCTAAGTCCACTGAAAACCCACCTTGGCGGGAGACATTTCGCGAATGACGCCGAAGTTGAATGTGAAGTGAAAACGTGGTTTAGAAAACAGAGCACGCAATTCTACGCGGCCGATTTGGGAGAACTCATAAAACTATGGGATACGTGCATCAATGTTGGTGGAAATTATGCTGAGAAATAAAGAGACAATGTATGTATACAAATAAACTGGTTTCAAATTGTTATAATATTTAGTTATTTTTCTACAGCCATTTGTGACTTACTTATTAACTTTACCTCGTATATTGCTTATGATTAATCAATGGTCGATGTAGCAGTCAGCGCTTGATATATTTTTTTGCGACTTTTAAGGCATTTCAAAATCTTCTGTTGATGAGAATGTAATCAATTTGATTTCTGATCTTATGATCTGGACTCCTTCATTTCCATAATCTCCTTGAGTGATGTTGATACCAGGTGTTTCCAATAATCATATCATGCTCTTTTCCCCACTATAAAAGTCTGCAACAGCTTTCATTCCGTTCTCCTAGTCCATACTTGACTACTATGCATCCATCCTGTTGATTTAAAACTTGGTATTCAAGTCACCCATTATGATGTTTACTTCAGAATTCTTGCATTTCTTGAAGGCATTCTCTAAATGAAAAATAATTCATCGATGCTGTCATCACTGCTGTCTGCTGTTGATGCATAAACTTGTATGACGTTGACATCAAAAGGTCTTCCACTCAACTTCACCAGTAACACTGTCTGATAGTCCAATATCCTTTGATCGATTTTGATCTCTCGGTATCCATTATATTGCTACTCCTCGCTATTATTCTCTCCACCAGAAATCACGATCGGGAGGCTAAACGGGTACTCCACCTTGCCCAAGGGTTTCCCGTAGGCTAGCGGAGGGAAAGAGGCACCTTACCTCTCCTTTGATAGAGGATACCCCTACCCCGCCACCCAGAAAAAAAAACACGATTGGATTGTTATGAACCTGAAATTAAACTACTGCTTTTGTTAAAGATGTTAATGTGGAGGTCTTAATGCAAACTAAGAAGAAGACTAATAGAGAACTAATCCAGTATATGCAAACACCCTCTGAGTTTTGAGCTTCAGGTTTAAAGCTGAGAGGAATTACTTCAATGCAATGGGTTTTATCCCATATGGCTTGATCTCTTTCTGAAGGAGGCCTGTCGAACGTGTTGCTGAAGCATAAACTCCGTAGCTCCAGCGACAACCCCCATGAGTCTCTGAGAAAATTGCACTCAAGAACCGAATGACGGAATCCGGCATTGAACCTACAAACTTTGGAGCATGAAGCAGGAGGTTTAAATATTTCACCATGGAGACCCAACCAGACGTCAGCTGTTTCTAGCATCCAACATGTGAAGCTGGTATGTGAAGGTGGTATTTCATGCTTGGTTTACGGCAGCCGTGGTTGTTGGGGACCATGGTAGCTGGGAGCCGTGGTAGATGGGAGCTGTGGTAGTTGGGAGCTGTGTTAGTTGGGAGCTATAGTAGTTGGGATCTGTGGTAGTTGGGAGCCTTGGTTGTTGGGCGCCATGGTAGTTGGGAGCTGTGTTAGTTGGGAGCTGTGTTAGTTGGGAGCTGTGTTAGTTGGGAGCCATGGTAGTTGGGAGCTGTGTTAGTTGGGAGCCATGGTAGTTGGGAGCTGTGGTTGTTTGGAGCCATGGTAGTTGGGAGCCATGGTAGTTGGGCGCCATGGTAGTTGGGAGCTGTGGTAGTTGGAAGCTGTGTTAGTTGGGAGCAATGGTAGTTGGAAGTTGTGTTAGTTGGAAGCCGAGAGCCATGGTAGTTGGGCGCCATGGTAGTTGGGAGCTGTGGTAGTTGGAAGCTGTGTTAGTTGGAAGCTGTGTTAGTTGGGAGCAATGGTAGTTGGAAGTTGTGTTAGTTGGAAGCCGAGAGCCATGGTAGTTGGGCGCCATGGTAGTTGGGAGCTGTGGTTGTTGGGAGCTGTGGTAGTTGGGAGCTGTGGTAGTTGGGAGCTGTGGTTGTTGGGAGCTGTAATAGTTGGGAGCTGTGGTAGTTGGGAGCTGTGGTAGTTGGGAGCTGTGGTAGTTGGGAGCTGTGGTAGTTGGGAGCTGTGGTAGTTGGGAGCCGTGGTTGTTGGGTGCCATGGTAGTTGGGAGCTGTGGTAGTTGGAAGCTGTGTTAGTTGGGAGCAATGGTTGTTGGGAATTGTGTTAGTTGGGAGCCGGGAGCCATGGTAGTTGGGAGCCATGGTAGTTGGGAGCCATGGTAGTTGGGAGCCATGGTAGTTGGGAGCCATGGTAGTTGGGAGCCATGGTAGTTGGGAGCCATGGTAGCTGGCAGTCATGGTAGTTGTGAGCTGTGGTAGTTGAGAGCTGCATAGTTGGGAGCTATGGTAGTTGGGAACCATGTTAGTTCAGAGCCACAGTAGTTGGAGGATGTGGTAGTGTAGTGTCTAAACGCTGGCCTGCTGGCACAGGGGTCATGGGTTCAATCATCATTGGGGATGTATAAGCCTAAGTGACCTGGGCACCCAGGTTGACCCAGCCCAAAATAGGCACAATGAAATATCTTGGGAAGTAACGGCAGTGGACATGATACCAATCACATTGACCATTCAGAGCTTGGTGAGTCAACCTACTGAGCGCTGCTTGGTCGGCCCACTGTGTGCTGATTGGTCATCGGCCCACCGAGCTCCAATTGGTCGGTCCACCGAGCACTGATTAGTCGGCCCACTCTAAAAAGTGGGAACCAGGAAATCTCCGGAAAGAAAAAGAGGCAAGCATGATATTGATCACATCGAGCTCTGATTCATTCAGTAGCATGTCCTTTGCAGAACCTCGCTGCCATAACCTTCCGGAAAACCACTCGATCATAAGCAAGATGTCTCGCATCTGATACACCCATCTGGAGATCATCCGCCACATCCTGCACCCATCTTCTCTTTGGCCTTCCTCTCTTCCCAGGCATATATCCTTCCATTAGCTCTGATTGGTCTATACAAATAAGGGGCTAGCACCACATTCCCAATACACCTCAGGCATAAAAGCGGGTCCTACCATTTTTTCTAGTTTGCTTCGTCATTACCAGGTATGTTTGAATGTAACCTAACTGGCAAATTGAACACAAGAACAAGAGCAGGTAAATTAAGAGTGTCTTAACAGACTATTGAACGTAAACTTGCCAAGAAAACACAAACAGCCAAAACAATACTGGGGTTGACAGCAACTTCCTGTAAAGGATATGCAACTAACTTAACAGACCACTGAACTGATGGGTATGTATCTATACTATGTGTATAAATAGTTATAGAACGAAAACTAAGGGGAGTCATGGCCGGGAGGTTACGGTGCCTGACTCAAGCTCAGAGGGTATCCAGGTGGATCACTGCCTAGGGCTGGGAAATGTTCCAAACACCATTTATATCTAATGATACACGACCCCCTGACCTCTTGGATAGGGAGATCGGATGCCTAGCTTCCTTGGCTAACAGTAAAATACTGGAAGTCCAGTGTGCAAGTTGTACATGTTACAAATCCCACAGCAGTTGGAAATTGCTAAGAGCAGGCTGTAAGGTCACCGTCCTGGCAAAAAGTGTGACGGAAAGTGAACTTACCCGTGGGTCAATGGAGCCCTTTGGCTTGGATGGAATCTATCTAGAAGCAGTAAACCCTACACAAATGCATGCCGAATTGGACTGACTTCTGAGGTGCATAACAAGATGTGACGGACTGCCCTTGAAGGAGGAACATATAATATCAAAAACAAAACAACAACAAATGACTTGTGTATGTTTAGTTAGTGATCATTTATTGTGCTGCACAACAACGAGAATATAACAAGTTCTAAACAACCAAATGTCACAGAAAGTTCATAACATGTCATTGTAACTTCATGATGTGAATTTTACAACTTCAGAATACTAATGCTGAATATTACCTTTGTAACACTGAAATGTTGTTTCACTAAATATGTCATACAAATGTAATTGCAGTATCACCATTTATCATAAACATGATTAGGACCACAAAAGTTATTACATGAATTGTCTAACTATACTTGTAACCCAGCCCGATGGTCATCGGTTTTATTTTGGATCCAGGGGGGATTTTCCAGGTTGACATGGCCTAAAACGGGTACCAAGAAGTGGTTGGGAATTAAAGGCAATCAGCGTGATACTGACCACATGACCCCTCTAGCGATGATTCTGATTGGTCTATACAAATATGGGGCTAGCACCATATACCAAAGACACTTCACAACATATAGAACAGGTCATTTGTTTTTAACTTGCTTTACTCATACTTTATTTGTAACCATGTTTCATAACTTTTAAATCTCAGTTAAATTTATATTACACTGATGGACAAAGCACATTTTTGCTTCATTTTACTCATACTTTATTTGTAACCATGTTTAACAACTTAAGTTTATATTAGACTGACAGACAAAGCACAATTTTGCTTCATCATATCCTCCACCCATAAATGAAACATAAAAATGATACAAGTTATTTATGCATACAAAGATTATGTACACTTTATTTGTTATATATCAGATTGCTGTATTAAGGCAAAGATATGGGCAGCACAAACATGGAATGATACAGAAGTTGGCACACTTAGATAACATCAGCTAGAAACAATGTGTTCACAGTCCAACTCACAAATACATATTGCTAGCCAGAAATACAAGATTGTATACATTAACCCCGGTGTGTTACTGCAATGTGCTTAAGTTCAATGCATTACAAACAGGATAACAGAAAGTAAAGTTATTCTTTCAATAAGCACTGCCATCATATAGAAGTGGCAGGTATGAATCTCGCTGTGGTCACTGTAGCTTTCAATGTCTATAATGTCTAGTGTCCTTTACATCAGCCCCTCTACTTCTATGAGTGCCAACCAACACCTGTAAAGTATTTCTTATGCCTGGAGCATTTGTGTTAGTTAAGGTATGCAAAAACAAATTATAAATCCTGACGTTAAGAAAGCTGTTGGTGTTTGTGCAAGCTTAAGCCACAGTTAAAGTGAAAACATGCAAAATAACATCCAGCAAATATCAAACACTCATAAAATTGTATACTTGATGCAGAACTAGCTTCCAAATGTTGCATACACATAAACAATCTTTGTTAAAAATGTTTTTGTTTTATGCATAAGCTTAAGTCACCATTCAAGTGCAAATATTCAAACAAAATCCATTAAGAGAAATTATGTTCTAATGAATTCCCAAATGTTATACTTGATACAGATTCGCCAAGCACTTGCTTCATAAATACAGTCTACATAACTGATATTGGAAAGACAGATTTAACATGCAGGTATTATAGCATAAGCATCTTAAAAAACAAGTTGCTGAGAAATCATATTAAGTAATAGCCTATTGAAAAACAAAACACAAAGTTGTCATAATTTTTGATTGCTGCTTAATCTTAAAGCACTTTGAATGGTAAAATTTGATTTCTTTCACAGTGAAAAATGTTAGAAATATGATGTGAAATACAAGTTAGGAACCAAATGTTTAAAACTTGTCCAAGGTTTATTTGATGTCCACGTAGGAAGCAGCAGTAGCCACACCACAGTTGTTGTTTAACTGTGACATCAGCACGTAGCCATCATTTCCCCAATAAGTTGACCAGGAGTTTTTGACCAGCCAGTAGTTCTGACCATTCAGTGTTCCATAGCCTACTGCCAGCACTGCGTGATCCAGGCTGTCTGGGTCATTTTCTGAAAGAAAGAAAGACATAAAGTGTCAGTTAAGATTACATGGTTTACATCATGCGCTCTCTCTCTCTCTCTCCCACACACACACGCACAGAGAGAGAGAGAGAGAGAGAGAGTGAGAGAGAGAGAGAGAGAGAGAGAGAGAGAGAGAGAGAGAGAGAGAGAGAGAGAGAGAGAGAGAGATCTTATAGTCCATGCCATGTGGCGTTGATGATCATGTCAGTTCACAGCCTTCTGTCTTGTGTACTGCCAATCATGTCTAATGCCGGTGTTCCTCTATGCTATGATGCCAAATCATCCAGCATCTTCTTTCATGGTCTTCCCTTGCCTCTCCTTCCCTCAAACCTTTCCATAGT
Source organism: Cepaea hortensis (assembly GCA_963921405.1). Classification (NCBI taxonomy): domain Eukaryota; kingdom Metazoa; phylum Mollusca; class Gastropoda; order Stylommatophora; family Helicidae; genus Cepaea; species Cepaea hortensis. The sequence continues at coordinate 33,229,234 of OY992885.1, forward strand.
CATGGCGTACTCCAGGTTTCCACTTCTCATGACAAGTCTAAAGAATCTGGACTGTCCTCTTCTTATGTAAGTAACTAGTTCTCTTTGTGAGATAGCTTCTTTTAAGATATAGTAACCAGGCTTTTTATCCATCCATAATGTTGCCATTCTTCTGTAAAACCAAATCTCTGAAGTTTCCACATGATTCTGTTAATTTGTCCATGATTCACTTCCTTACATCAGGATTGGTCTTAAGAAAATTTTTTCTGACCTCAAATGACAAAGATATATTGCACCAAATATTGTTCATTCTGCTCTTTTGATTGGGCTAATCTACATTTGACCTCTTTAATACATATTTTACCTGATTTTATCAAGATACTTATCTATATATATATGCGTATTTCATACACACAATCTTTGTTAGAAAATGTTTTGCTTTCTGCATTAGCTTAAGTCGCCATTCAAGTGCAAAATTCCAACAAAATCATCAGTCAAGAGAAATTATTTTTTAATAAATTCCCACCAAATGTTACACTTGATATAGATCACAACATATACATGCACACATATACATACACACACATTGTTCAAGGAGGTTGTTAGACTGGTACGTAAGGAGGCAGTGTGTGTGTGTGTGTGTGAGAGAGAGAGAGAGAGAGAGAGAGAGAGAGAGAGAGAGAGAGAGAGAGAGAGAGAGAGAGAGAGAGAGAGAGAGAGAGAGAGAGAGAGTTAATGAGTGTGTGTGTGGTGTATTCACTCACTCTCTCTCTATCACACACACACATCCACACACCCACCCACCCACACACACACACATATAAACATACATACACATACACAAATGTGTACAAACACACGCACATACACATATACATAAATACACACACTCAAAGACACGCAAATGCAAGCATGCTCATACACATATGGAACCAACTTACTGCACTGAGGCTCGTAGTAGACACCATTGGCATAGAAGCTGAACGACTTTTGGGATGCATCAATGCCCACAGAGATGGGTCCTTTGTTGAAGATGGACAACTTGAGGGATGCGAGGTCACCCTGGGGTATGTTAGTGTAGTTTGTGATCTGGACAACTGGGTGTACTAGATTCTTCTTACAGAAGCTATCCTGTATGGAGGAACGAACAAACTATGTTTAAAAATTCAGCATAACAGTCTTTATCCAACACAATGTATTTTGTTAGTGAATTTAAGTATAGAAGCCACAAACTAGAGCTTGCAGCATTTATCAGTTGACAAATTTTGCTGCATCTCGTAAGGTGCATGCTGCAGAATTATATCGCATATGAAGCGAACAGATGAATCATATTGTGGATGAAATACATAACACATATAGTCACTGATACTGGAGCAATTACCATAAAGATAAGATTGCTACACATTCAGGACACGTTCTAGAAAGTTCAAGGGTCCAGCATGATAAAGTTTGTGTTCTTGTTCAGACAATGTCATGTGGTCAAACCATCTGGGTCTTTATATGTCTTTGTCTTCCCATTAATATTTTCCCAACAGGTTTGCCAGCTGTCACTAAGTTTTCAAGCTTATTTCTCCTCATAACATGCCCAACAAATCTTGTCTGTCTGTGCTTAAATTCTCAAATCAATGTATGATTTTCATGCATTTCTTGAAGGACTGCTTCTTTATTTTCTTCTCTATCGATGGTATTCTTTGCATTTTCTTAGCAGCAACATTTTCCTCTTTGTCCATGGTATTCTTTGCATTTTCTTAGCAGCCACATTTTCCTTCCTCTCTGCCAATGGCATTCTTTGCATTTTCCTCTCTGCCCATGGTATTCTTTGCATTTTCTCAGCAGCCACATTTCTTCAGACATCACATGTTTCTCATCTTCTCTGCTCATTGTCCATGTTTGCACACAACAAAATAGGCTATACATAACTCTTTAACACTTCTTTTCTCACAGCAACAGACACCGTTTGAATTGGTATGTTTTCTATCTTACAAACAGGCTACTTGTGCCTTGTCGATTCTTGTTCTAATCTCTACAAGACATCTTCAAATAAAATGCTATGGCTGTTCCAGGACAGTTGTTCTGATTTACTAATTTCCCTTAATCCTTCTCTGGTACAATGATATCCTCAACATCCGGTCGTTGAGTTTTGTAGTTATATTTTGTGTTCATTCATTTTTCGGTATCAGCTCAGAAGCAGTCACTCCTATTTTACAATTTCACATCTATACTGAAGGTAAAATAAATTAAGCGCATCTTCTTGTGCTTACATCACAACAGATTACCTCCCATCCATCACCTTCTAAACTGACCAAAATGTTTCAATGCATTTTAAACTGTTCATTTCCTATTGTTATATTTCACAATACATTAATTTTTATAAGACATTTATTTTTAAAAGTAAAAAAAAATTGCTTACAATAGCCAGGTATTGTCCATACTGCTCTTCACTTGTCAAACCTCCATTCTGTAGCAAGAACTTATATGAGCGGAAATCCTCACCGCCATCACAGCCGTTGTTGCCTTCTCCCCAGGCGCAGTCAATCAGTTCTTGTTGGGACAGACGGATCAGGTTGCCAGTCTGGCAAACAGAGTTCAAACAGCATTAATAAACAGTAAGAATTAAATAGCCCACTATCACATTTGATTAGACTTTTCAGTGTCACTAAAAAGTGCTTAGTAATTGGCAAGATAGATAAAAGCAAATGTAAACATGTGAGTAAATGGAAGATGTCTCAGGAAATCCCACAACTTCTCACATCTGGCTAAAAAATTGGTTACTGATCATTGGCATGGCAGGTCAACGCAGATGTAACATTATAAGTATGTGGAAGAAGTATCCAGCAAGTATAGTTTCCCACACTTTGGTCACATGCAGAGCTATGATTACTGGTGAAGGATTATTTTCATAGCACATGGAAATCTTCTTAGTCTCCTTCCATTGATAACTATAAGAGAATCTCAAAACAGTGCACGAACTCTGTAGCACATGCAAGAATCCAAATGTATGTGTATGACAGCATTACAGATGATTGTTATGTAAGAGAGAGAGAGAATGTTTGTATGTACTTACGTATGAACGTGTGTGTGTGTGCGTGCGTGCATGTGTGAGGTGAGGGCATTGTGAGGGTGTGTGTGAAGACATCTGTGAGGGTGGTGGTCGGTCGGTCCGTCGGTGGTGAATGTGTGTATGGCTGCCTGCCTGTCTCATAACTTGGTAATAAGCATTATGTTCCCCACTTTCATTTGACAATGTTTTTTTTTCTGATGCGAATTTAACATGCACAATAGATAATTGATGTAAGATAAAGATGAGTGATTGGAGGGGTTGAATGTAAAACAGGTCTGCGCGACACATTTGTGACCTTTTGAAAATAAAGTTTGTTCGTTCGTCATGTGGGTTGGTTTTCTAATTTTGAATGTATAGAGAGATATGAATGTCTATACCACTCTGCAAGTCACATGATGATAGTGATAACAGTACACCCTTAACAGAATCTATTAAACTAATGTGTGTTCTTGTTTTAGCTCTACAACCAGTGCATATCAACTGTAGGCACTAAGTGGTGGCCGGTTGGGCTTCAGTCTCACACTATTTCCAGACAATGTCCAGTTTTTTCAAGATGGAGACTGTTCTAATCTGCTGCTATTCAAAAGACATAGATATTATTATTTCCGAAGGATAATAATATGATCCGAATTGGATGGAGTAAATTCCTTTCAGTAATTTTAAAATATGGAAAAGGTTATTTTTCATTTGTTGTAAAATATATAAAAAAGTGACCTCAATGAAAGGACGGTTGGTAGCTAGGTCATACCTTCAGGAAGTTGGCTCCTTCAATGGTACCAGTGGTTCCAAAACTCCAACAGGAGCCACAGATAGCCTGGTCTTTCACGGGAGTTACTGCACCTGAAACAGTGAGCAAATGATAATGTTACAATTCAATCAACTTGACAATGCTGTCATGTAACAAAATGGTTGATTTAGAGCCACATGAGAAACTTATTTCTTGGTGTTTTTCTTTTTGATCAATTTTCAGTGGAAGAAAAGTATTTCTTTTACTAACTGACGTTAGTATGAAAGTGTATGTCTTTGAAATTTATGTAACAATAAGCAATCTATAAAATTGCTTGCTGCTTCAACTCAGGCTCAGTTCCTTCAGTTTTCTGTCCAGTTGTCCTGTGATGCTCTCCTCTTTCTTTGCCTTCATCTTGGCAAAGTAAATTTCCCAGCAGCTCATGAATTACATGCAATATTAACTTTAGTGTTCTGAAACAGAGGTATGCATGGTGACTGACCGATGTGTGGCATCAATTCTAGATATTAATAAGGATATAGATTGACTTCTGTAATATCTCGTGTATAATGTACATTTGTGTATCATATGCCTACTATATTAGCTAAAAATGTTATAGTAGATTGAAAATTGTTTTGTAAAATATGCACCATAATTTGTCTAAATTATTTTAAATGAAACATTTATTTGAAATACTTAAAATATAATGTAAGAATCAGAAATAGGTATGTTTTGCATATCCTTTACAGGACATTGCTGTCAACATCAGCATCTTTCAGCTGATTGTTGATTTCTTGTCAAGATTACGCTCAGTAGTTTGCCATTGCTTTCTGAGCGACCGGCTCCATACTCTCACAAATCACTGGCGCGACTTGAACCTCTTCCAATTCTCGTGTGCTCAAGTCAACCACGAGAGTATTCGGGGTTGCGGAGAAAGCTGCTATCCCCTCAACCAGGATGACTGGCAGAAATAGGTATGCAATACTGAAATTGTTGGTACTTTGGATTCCCTCATCATGACACTAGAAAGAAGCTCATCTAGTGTTGTCATGTTAATGGCACTTTTGGTGTCACCGTAATGAATATTGTCACCATCTTCATCTGCTGTTAAAACAGACTGAAGGCTAAGAGCGTGAAATGCATTTTGCAACAATGTCTGACTCAAATAAATGGCACATTCAATTTTGCATCATTTTCACTTTCTAATTGTAAGAAAAGGTTACTTTCAATATCCAAAATGACGTATAACTTAGTTCTTATGTCAACTTTTGTCAGATCAATACACCACTAGTTGTGGTGGATAAGTGAATATTACACTGGCTTACTACCACAGTGGCCCTGGTCCAATGCCCAGATGAGAAAAGGTCCCTTCACAACATGGCTGTGGGTTGACCCAGCATATATAAAATTAGTATCAGGGATGTCTTTGAGAAGGAAAGTTGTTGGTCAACCTCATCTCCCTCCCTCCAGAAGAAACCGTGATCTAAGGACATTTATCTTTCAATAAACAATTTCTAGCTCTTATCTGCTGTTTATACAAATCATATTTTGCAGTGCTATGAAACAAAACTTTCACAAATAAATTTTACCTATCAGCCTCCAATCCCACTGATCAGGGACATCTTGCACTTTCATGGTCTGCAGAGTGAACTTTTGACCCCCTCGGTCGCCATGAGTGTAGCGGAATCCTCTCATCTTCTTCATTTCATTCTCTGTCTTGTCAGCAAGATGGTTGACAGTCAGTGTGTAGGACAGACCAGCACGGTTCTTGGAGTGGATGTATCTACAAAACACAAACAAGCAGGTGGAAAGTCACACTGAAGTCCTGGAGATGTGGATATACAGAAGAGGATTGTATTTCATGGAGACAAATGACAAATTTAGATGTTCTAGACAGGCCAGGAATGAAAAATGAGTTGATGAAAGAAATAAAAAAAGAGAAGTTAAAAGATACTGCACACAAGGTGAACAAGAGCTATACAGTGATACAAGTGGGAAGATAACTAGACAGTGATACAAGTGGGAAGATAACTAGACAGTGATACAAGTGGGAAGATAACTGGACAGTGATACAAGTGGGAAGATAACTAGACAGTGATACAAGTGGGAAGATAACTGGACAGTGATACAAGTGGGAAGATAACTAGACAGTGATACAAGTGGGAAGATAACAAGACAGTGATACAAGTGGGAAGATAACTAGACAGTGATACAAGTGGGAAGATAACTGGACAGTGATACAAGTGGGAAGATAACTAGACAGTGATACAAGTTGGAAGATAACTGGACAGTGATACAAGTGGGAAGATAACTAGACAGTGATACAAGTGGGAAGATAACTAGACAGTGATACAAGTGGGAAGATAACTAGGCAGTGGTACAAGTGGGAAGATAACTGGACAGTGATACAAGTGCGAAGATAGCTAGACAGTGGTACAAGTGGGAAGATAACTAGACAGTGATACAAGTGGGAAGATAACTGGACAGTGATACAAGTGGGAAGATAACTAGACAGTGATACATAACTAGGCAGTAATACAAGTGGGAAGATAACATCAAGGGATGGGCAAAAAGCAGTGTGTCAGTGAGTACAACAAAGTTGACGGACAGAGAGTGCTGGACATCTACTGCAGCTAACCTTCACTGTAGAGGTGGCACTGATTGATTGCTCTGCAAAACAACTTGACTATCATTGTTGCTGTGAGGCTAAGCAGAAGATAAGAATCATACACTAGCTAGCACAACTATTAAATGACAGCTGATGACACCATAAGATTGTGTGAGCAAAAATGTGCAGTTAATAAAAAAAAAAAAAACAGAAAGCAGTAAGTGTAAGACAGACTCACAGAGAGCAAACAGTGGTTCGGAGATTCTGGTCAATGTATGAAAGGCTTCTAACCTGGATTAACAGTACTTCTGACACATAATAGAGGAGCTTGTAAATACTGAATAGTAATGAGTTGAACTCGCTAGAGTAACAAATAACTAAGCTTCTTTTCAGTGGCATTATGAGAAATGTATCTTTGTGATGAACATATTGTTGCATGTATCAGGTCTTGTCGACCGGCTTCTGAAGGTAAGTGGGAGAGTACAGGACTGTAACTGAACTGCATTTCAAGAATTAAACATTTTTAGAAGTATGTCTGTAACATCAAAATAAGCACCGTCTATCATACTGGCACCTTGCCACCTTGACAGAGGATTGTTACATTGGGCTTCAAAAAGACATAATAATTCTCTCCAGAGCACAAAGCCTGGGCTGATCATCTATCAATGATACAATCTATGTGATGTAGTGTTTCTTGCAAGTCTGTGTAATGTAGTGTTTCTTGGACGCCAGATTTTGTCTATAAAATATTTATAACACTGTTGAAAATGAGAATAAAAATCTATCTAGCAAATACTCAATACTGAAGAAAATTTATTATTACAACAAATAAAATATTTTAGGCATGTAAAATGCCATGAATAAATGGAAAAGATAACTATGAAGAGAGGTGTACTGAAGAAGTAAAGAAGAGGAAGAACACAATGTAGACAGATTTCCAGATGTTATAGATAATTTACACAATGATAGCAACAGAAACAGTACATCTGGGTTATGACAGAGAGACACTTTGAAAGATTTTTAGTAAACAGATTATATGCAGGACAAGACACTGGATGATAATGAACTCCAATGTCTCAATGTTGAGACTCAGCCATGATGCCAGTTTGTAAGTATATTTGTCAATAGTTGTCTGTGTTTCCTTACATTCTTTAAAAAAAAGAAAGTTTATTGCATATCCTTTGCAGGACGTAGCAGTCAACCATAGCATTTTTTTTTCATTCGTGATTCCTGGGCAAGTTTATGTTCAGTAATTTGCCATTGCTTTCTGAATGACCAGTACCCAAACATTCCACTAGAGTATTCACCTGTCACAAGCATCATTTTAACCACAACGGGGAAAACCTACGACAACTTGGGGTACCACAAATGTAAAGAAAAACACACTACACAACAATATGGATAGACACCTCATTTTATGTCAGTAGATATTTTGTTGGCGCTCGCTTGCTTTGAACTTAAGCAAAGTCCACACACTAATTCTAGTAGCACTGGACTAAATTTTGCGTGAGAATTAACTTTCCCTATTACCAGTGTCACTCGCCATCAGGCAAACCTACTCCGACTTCAGAGGTAATGTCAGTAGATACCACTGCGTCCTTGTGTACAGTCAGTCTATATCTAGGTTCTTGCTCACCTGAGGTTCTGTCTAAACACGTGCATCCTGGAATCATGCTCATCTGGTGAATACTGCTTCTTGTGTGTGGTCTTGAACTGTTCAAAGCTCTCATGGACATGGTGATTGTAGTGATGGACATACTCTTTGATAGGATTCATCTGGATCTTCTCAGTGTGCGACATTCCAGGGCCAGGGAAGGAACCACAAGTCAAATCTGAAGTAGAAACATGTTTCACATTTATCTCTATAACACTAGAACATTCCAAGAAAACTAATTTAAAGACTAAACGGTAAATATAATGGCATGGAGGAATAACATCAATTCACAATGAAGGACAGAGATCTGTGGCGATACATGAAAGCCTACGCCATTTGGCAGGGTACATGATGATGATGAGATAAAATTTTAGTCGGGTTTCAAGATCGCGTTAATACAAGAACTGATTACTTGATATTGTTTTTCTTTCCATACTTTACAGTTCTGTACTTCTCACCCTTCTGAAATTCGTTTTATAGCGTAAGTAGACCCGCAAATCACGGTTTATGTAGACTCTAGACTTGTTTTAGTATGTGTTATTAAATTTAGCTTCCATTTTTACGTATACTGTGTAGGGTGGGGGGGGGGGGCTGATTTATAGGGAGGAAATACGAAAGGTGTGGTGGAAATGACATTCTGAATATATGGTGAAGGGGTGCATGGGCAAAAAAAGGTTGAGAACCACTGCTCTAGAGGTTCTATGGTCAGAAACACACTGGCTGCCTTAGCTTCCTAAAACCTATCTAGCACTCATTTTGTCTGGCTATCAACCTTGGAGTCATGTAGTCATACAGATGTTACGTTGGGTCCCAGACCACCAGGCTAGCAGCCATTAGCAACTTACCCAATGCTAGTGACGAAGTAAGTAAAAGACCCTTTTTACAAGCTTTGAGAAACAGTGGGCATATGGTGCAAGCCGCATATTTTATTGACCAATCAGCACTTGAGTGGTAATGCAGTCAATATTACACTGGCTGCCTGTACTTCTCAAGACATTTCCTGGTAGCCATTTTAGTCTAGGAGGAGCTGGAGACCCAGGTCCAATGTGAAAATCTGCAATAATGAAAACGTGAAACCATCCCCACTGGGCCAGCAGGCAGGTAGCTACTGCAGTACCTGACTAAACCTGTTGAGGAAAGGTTTAATGGTGGTTTAAGGGTAAGGGTAGACCTCATTGCACCAGGTTTTATCCCATATAGCTCGGTCTCTTCCCACAGGGCGGCCTGCCTAAAAGCACAAACTCCACAGCTCCAGTGAAGACCCCCAGGAGATGCCAAGAGAACTGCTCTCGTGAACTGAATAACAGAGTCTGTAATCGAACCCACTACCTTCAGAATATGAGGCACGCAGCTTAGCTACTTCACCACAGAGACCCCCATGAAAAAAGAATGGAGAGTTTATCTCATAAAGTTCATTATTATACCTATACAATACCTGAACAACACTGAGTTGTAACAATGTATCTCAGTCATTTGCTATAAAGACTGACGGACACTCTTAAAAAATGTCAGGACACAAAAAAGATACACCGGGACACAAAAAGAAACATCAGGAAACAAATAGAAACATTATGACACACAAAGAAACATCAGAAGAATAAAGAAGTAATAAGACCAAAAAGAAAAATTAGGACACAACAAGAAACACCAGGACACACATTGTTTATTGAAACAATATTATTCCTTTTTTTCTTCATTTACTTCTCTACTTCTCTATCGTCCCTGAACATCAATTTTTCATTATCTGCCACTCTCTTTTAGCCTAATGTGTATCTATTCCTGCCTTCTTCCCTGCTTCATTCCACTAAGGCAGCTGAATGAATGGTGTTACTGCTATTGTGTGACCATCACTCTGATTCAATGCACCCAAGGGGCTCCCTCTCTCCTCTGCTTTTAAAGGGTAATGAAAAGTGTGCTCATCTTTGTGAGATGTAGTATGTAGAATTCCTGCTTTATTACAATCATACCTGCGGATTCCATGACACTGGTGTCCAGTCCACAACAAGTTTATAGATAAGTAATTTTTATATACACTTTATGTATGTTATATATACTTTATGTATGTTATATATACTTTATATATTTTATATACACTTTATATATTTTAAATACACTTTATATATTTTATATCTTCTTCTTCTTCTTCATTCCGAGCCATTGAGGTTCTTTGCTGCAGATACAAGCCATCTCCATTCGTCTCTCTGGTTGACCTTCTCTTGCCAGTCGCTGATTCCAAGTGCTTGTAGGTCTGTATATATATATTATCTCTCCATCGTCTTCTTGGTCTACCTCGGGGTCTACGGTCATTTATTTCCTGAGTGTAAGTTAATTTTGTTTCCCTATTATCTTCCACTTGTTCTATATGCCCTAGCCATTGCAGTCTATATATTTTATATAAACTTTAAATATATTATATCATCATCATGTGCCTTGCCAGCTGGCGTAGGCATTCATGGCTCTCCACAGATCTCGGTCTTTTGTGTTCTGGAACAACTCTGCTGCTGATATACCTCCTGGCCACTGTCTCAATCCATCCAGCATAATTTCTCTTGGTCTGCCTCTGCCTCTCTTCCCCTCGATCTTTCCAGTTGTCATGATGTTCTCCAAAGCCTCTCTTCTCTTTCTCTATTTTATATACAGTTTATATATTTTCATGTGGTGATTTTCAAGTAGTTTCATCTCTCTCTCTCTCTCTCTCGCGCGCGTGGTTTTTTTTTTTTTTTTTTTACTAAATATCGAAGCCTTAGAGAAACTGAAGAGATTTTATGAAAGAAATAAACAAGAAACAAGTAAAACAACTTAATTATTTTGTAGGTAAAAGTTAAGTTCAAGAAAGTTAATCAAGAGACAGGCAATGATAAGCATGGGAAGGTAGCATCAAAAGATGGATGAATAGAAGTTACATAAAAGTGTACAACAAAAGTTAACGACAGAAAGTGTTAGAGATCAAGTGCAGTCAATCTTCATTGTTGTTATGGCACTTGATTAATTGACTGATCATGTTTGCTATTTCTATACTCACTCTGGGGCACAGCAAAGTCATCAGATTTAAACTCTACAGGTGACTCATAGTTCAGGTAATTCACGTAGTATTTGTCAAAGTGAGAGCCTAACAGTGAGTCATAGCCCATCATCTCATAACGTACTGGCTTGTTCTCGGGAACTGATGACCAGAAGGTATATGTGCTTATCTGGGGAAGGAATTTTATGTTTAAACACTGTTTATAAAAAGAACGGACACAATAATATCATGGGCAGGGGTTAATAATGTCACTGACAGTGCACTTGTTCATCAAGAGAGCTCAATGATGTCATTGACAGTGCACTTGTCTAACAACAGTGGTTAATGAGGTCATGGACAGTGCACTTGTCTACTAAGAGTGGTCAATGATGCCGTGGATAGTGAGTACACTAGTCTATCAACAGTGGTCAATAAGATAATGGACAGTGTATTTTGTCGGGACATGATTGATACAGGCATTGATAATGCACATTGGGAGCAAGTCGCCGCTGAACGTGTTGCATGGAGGGCAAATATCAGAAATGGAATAAAGTCAAAGGAGAAAATTATTGCAGAAAAGTCACACACCAAGCGTTTGAGACGTAAGATGGTGCATGATGGTGGAAATGACCATGTGTTCACATGCACCCACTGTGAACGGACATTTACAGCGCAAATTGGCCTTATCAGTCACACTCGCTACCGCCATAGTTAAAAGTTATTATGCCTTTTAAAGCACAAACTATCGTCTGTCAAGACGGCAAGGTGCCAATGATGAGTGTATTTTGTCTATCAACAGTGGTCAATGTCACAGACAGTGCACTTGTCTAACAGAAATGGTCAAGATGTAATGGTCAGTGCACACTTCTACCAAAATCAGTCAATTGTGTTGTGAACAGTGCACTTGTCAACCAACAGTGGCCAATAATGTTATGAACAGTGCACTTGTCTATCAACAGTGGCCAATGATGTTATGAACAGTGCACTTGTCTACCAACAATGGCCAATGATGTTATGAACAGTGCACTTGTCTACCAACAGTGGCCAATGATGTAATGAACAGTGCACTTGTCTACCAACAGTGGCCAATGATGTAATGAACAGTGCACTTGTCTACCAACAGTGGCCAATGATGTTATGAACAGTGCACTTGTCTACCAACAGTGGCCAATGATGTAATGAACAGTGCACTTGTCTACCAACAATGGCCAATGATGTTATGAACAGTGCACTTGTCTACCAACAGTGGCCAATGATGTTATGAACAGTGCACTTGTCTACCAACAATGGCCAATGATGTTATGAACAGTGCACTTGTCTACCAACAGTGGCCAATGATGTTATGAACAGTGCACTTGTCTACCAACAATGGTCAACAAAAGTAAACACAATCACACTCATTAGTGCCAGTTATATAGAAAGATCTGAACCATTCTCTGTCTTTTAATATCTCATTAAATATTGTTATAAAACTGTTTCAAATATGAGGAAGCAACAACCTGTAGTTATCAGTAGATATGAAAGTAAAGAAATCAAATACTCAACTGAAGTTTTATATTTAAATAAATAATGATGTACCAATAGAAGTGGAAGGTACTAATGGTTTATTCCTTACTACAAAGAGAGGAGAGAGAAAGAGAGAGAGAGGGGGGAAGAGAAAAAAAAAGAGAGAGAGAGAGAGAGAGAGAGAGAGAGAGAGAGAGAGAGAGAGAGAGAGAGAGAGAGAGAGAATGTGCAAACTTTATTCTCAAAGGGTCACAAATTTGGCATGCAGGCCCGAGATACATTCGGTCTTTCCAATCACTCATCTTTCATAAAGCAATCATCTTTTGTGCATGTTACATCCTTCTTCTTCTTCAGCGTTCCGAGCCATTGAGGTTCTTTGCTGCAGATACAATCCGTCTCCATTCGTCTCTCTGGTGGACCTTCTCTTGCCAGTCGTTGATTCCAAGTGCTTGTAGGTCTGTATATATATTATCTCTCCACCGCCTTCTTGGTCTACCTCGGGGTCTACGGTCATTTATTTCCTGAGTGTAAGCGAGTTTTGTTTCCCTATTATCTTCCATTCTTTCTATATGCCCCAGCCATTGCAGTCTATTAGCCTTCATGATACCAGTGATTAGCGGGGACTTAAACAGATCATAAATGTCTTTGTTACTTCTTCTTTTCCACTCTCCACATTCACACAGGAAAAATCATTGTAAAATGAATGCTGTGAACACTCACAATGCATATTACCATGGTATGAGGCAGACAGGTAGGCAGACATACATACCTACATACTAGAGAAGGGGAGAGGCAGAACACATACACAATACACATGACAATATATGCTTGTCATTAGATATTTGAAGAAAGCTTACTTTTTCCCCATTGATATTCACTTGCTGAAAGGCATAGACTCTTCTTCCTTCCAGGTTCTGTTCACCAAGATACTAGATGTGAGAAGGAAAATGAAGAACAACATTCTAGTTAAAATGATATTTTCAAGATAAAATGTTCATTCAACCCCATATTTTTTGCTCTGAATATTTCATGTGACTTCAACCGGTATCCATGCAATCATCTTCTTTCAATAAGTTACCTACAGGTAGTACTTTTCTGAGAGTCTATGTTACAGTGTTTATGACTGGCACCTTGCCGTCTTCATAGACAGTGATTCTCAACAGGTGGGGACAACCCAACCCCCCATCCCCCAGAGGGAATTTTAGGGGGGGGGGGTATATTAAGATTATTTCAAGATCGCATTAATACAAGAACCGATTACTTGATATTGTTTTTTCCTCCATACTTTATGGCTCTGTACTACTTCTCACCCTTCTAAAAATCATTTTATAACGTAAGTAGATCTGCAAATCACGTTTTATGTTGATGTCTAGACTTGTTCTAGTATGTGTTATTAAATTTAGCTTCCTTTTTACATACACTGTGTGTGTTTGTGTGTGTGTGTGTGTGTGTGGGGGGGGGGGGGTGGAATTTATAGGGAGGAAATATGAAGGGGTGCATGGGCCAAAAAAGGTTGAGAAATAACTCATAGATTATAGTTTGTAAAATAGAGTTATGCCTCTCCATAGCACAAAGACTGGGCTGAATTTAGAGACTATGAGTTGCCCATGCAGCAGGATCCCTCTCTTGGTCTGTCTAGTTTCCTCCAGAAGAAAGGTAACACCGATACATCTGGAACAAGACAAGCTGCAGAAGCTGCCAGATCAGCAAAGCAATGCTCTAACTGTCCACCTCTCGGAGCTTTGATTCTTGACCAGTTGACAACCAAGGGTTAGAGCCTGATCTGCCCTGCCATGACATTTAGTCTTTAGGTTGTATTTCCTCGCACCAGGGTAAGGTTTGTACCCCCCCAATTGCACTCCTCCGCCTTCTTCTTTCGTTTGCTTGAAATATGTCTATATCTGCAATGTTGTCTCTTGTATGAATGCTCCTCTGCCTGAAGCCACTAACACAATGTGGGGTGTCAGGTTTGGTAAGCGTCGCCTAAAATTTGGCGCTAACAAAAAGCAGGTAGTATTATTGTCTACTATTATAATTTATAAGTTAAACAATAATTATGAGTGATGACTAGTAAACTGGACTGTAATGAGTTAACATCAACTCAGTTGTTGACAGAAGAGGTCAGGTAGTTAACCTAGATGAAGAGCATGAAGATTTGTCATCCCTTACATGGGACTCTGAGGACATACGTTAAGACATTTTTAGAATAGTGAGTGCTATCTCACGGCATTTACAATATGAGACATTAACTGAAAGATATATATCATAATTATAAATTAATGAGGATGTAGAAGAGGCTTTATCTCTGGCTTTATAGGAATGTAGACATGTGTTCAAGTTATCCAGAAATAAATGTGGCATGATATGAAGGTATGAGCAAAGAAGAAAACAAGTGCCTGTAGTTTGTTCCTCGTAGATAATCATTATTATTTCACCAGCAGGGAAAGCATGACAAGGCAAACGAAACAGTGGGAGACCTGAAAACACACGGAGAAGATAATTAAAGACAGATGCTTAGAATATTGTGGATCAAGAAGAAATAAAATACTGACAATCTACAAGATGTGAAGAAATCTGGCTTATAAACAGTGTCATGTTCATAAAACAAAACTATTTTGGACACATCAAACATCAAAGTTGATTAGAGAGATCTCTGTGACAAAGTGGTTAAGCCGCCTGTCTTGCTCTCTGTGGTTCAATTCTGGACACATCAAACATCAAAGTTGATTAGAGAGATCTCTGTGACAAAGTGGTTGAGTCGCCTGTCTTGCTCCCTGAGGTTCAATTCTGGACACATCAAACATCAAAGTTGGTTAGAGAGATCTCTGTGACAAAGTGGTTAAGCCGCCTGTCTTGCTCTCCAATATTCGATTCTGGACTCTGTCATTCAGCTCATCATCATCATCAAGTGCCATGCTGTCTGGCACCGGCGATCATGACTGTCCACAGAACTCGGTCTTTGTTTTCTGGATCAACTCTGCTGTTGATATTCCTCCATGCTCATTCGGCTCACAGAGGCAATTTTCACTGAGACTCCTTGGGGTCGCTACAGAGGTTTTGTTTTGTGTGACGCTTTCAGCGGAAAGAAATCAAGTCATGTGGGACAACACCAGGTGCAATGAACTCGAACCTCTCACCATTAAACCCGTTCTTTAGAGAGAACACCAATGGAAGGCAGGGGCTGATTAGCACCAGGATATTACAGATAACTTTGGCATGGCAAGGCAGATGAACTGGCAAAGAATGATGAGTCTTTCCATTGGGCTATTATAAGACTGGCACTCTGCAAATACCTTGCTACATGTTGATGATAATAAAATTAACGGAACAAGAGTATGGCCGAATGGATAAGAACACGTATTCTTGAACATCCGGTGTGCTGATGCCGAGGTAAGGGGTTCAACCACTACCTAGATAGTTGGACTAAATTTTGACTTGGGGACGTAATTTACAAGTACCTCTGAAATCCGAGTGAGTTTGCCTGATGGCGAGGGACACTGTTAATAGGGAAAACTAATCCACACACAAAATTCAGTCCAGCACTACTAGAAGTAGTGTGTATGGACTGCGCTTGAGTTCAAAGTGAGTGAAGGCAAAAAAAAAAATGAAATAAGAGATAGAAGTCAGCAAGGAGAAAAGACACTACAGTCTTGCATCATGAACAAACAAAATCAGCATATGAATCAACAAACAACACCAGACAGTGAGGGCTGTCAAGTGACAAACACGCCCATGTCATTAGGCAAGGCACTTGACAGAGAAGATCAAATAATCACACTCAGGATGAATGCTGGTACAAAATGGGGTGGCTGCTGATGTCACACGTGGATACTAAGTAAGCTACGTTGAGACAAGTGGTTTCACACACTGCAAGACAGTTGTGTCAGGAGAGGGAATCCCACACATATTTAGGTAGCAATATAGATACAGATGTGTTAGGAGAGAGAATTACACATATTTAGGTAGCAATGTAGACACAGATGTGTCAGGAGATGGAATCACACATATTTAGGTAGCAATGTAGACACAGATGTGTCAGGAGATGGAATCACACACATATTTAGGTAGCAATGTAGACACAGATGTGTCAGGAGAGGGAATCACACACATATTTAGGTAGCAATGTAGACACAGATGTGTCAGGTGATGGAATCACACACATATTTAGGTAGCAATGTAGACACAGATGTGTCAGGAGAGGGAATCACACATATTTAGGTAGCAATGTAGACACAGATGTACCAGGTGACGGAATCACACATATTTAGGTAGCAATGTAGACACAGATGTATCAGGTGATGGAATCACACATATTTAGGTAGCAATGTAGACACAGATGTATCAGGTGACGGAATCACACACATATTTAGGTAGCAATGTAGACACAGATGTGTCAGGAGAGGGAATCACACACATATTTAGGTAGCAATGTAGACACAGATGTGTCAGGAGAGGGAATCACACATATTTAGGTAGCAATGTAGTCACAGATGTATCAGGTGACGGAATCACACACATATTTAGGTAGCAATGTAGACACAGATGTGTCAGGTGATGGAATCACACACATATTTAGGTAGCAATGTAGACACAGATGTATCAGGTGATGGAATCACACATATTTAGGTAGCAATGTAGACACAGATGTATCAGGTGACGGAATCACACACATATTTAGGTAGCAATGTAGACACAGATGTGTCAGGAGAGGGAATCACACACATATTTAGGTAGCAATGTAGTCACAGATGTATCAGGAGACGGAATCACACATATTTAGGTAGCAATGTAGATACAGATGTGTCAGGTGACGGAATCACACACATATTTAGGTAGCAATGCAGATACAGATATCAAAATAAGAATTTAAAAAGGCAAGAGGAGCTTTTATAGTACTAGGAAATTTATGGTAGTCACAACAATTTAAACGTAGCACCAAAGTTACAAAAATGTTGCATGTCCTGTCCATGATGGTGAAACCAACCCCAGATTTTCTGTGCAATTTTATGTGCAGTAGTTTGCCATTGCTTTCTGAGCAAGAAGCCAATGTTTCGGTCCAAATGACCAGTGTAAGGAATTAACCCCTACTCCACCATCAGTGCATAGGGAATTTAAGAGCGAGTGCTCTTATCCTTTTGGGCACGTTGAGCTCTGAAAACTACAAACATTCATCAATTGGTGCCTGTGCAAAATAAGAGGATTAATATGGTAAGACAGAATCACCAATGTGGAGTTCATGGAGAGAACTAGATAAATATCTGTGAATCAAAAGGTGAAGAAATGACACTGACACTGGATTGGAAAAATACATGAGAATAGTATAACTAGAAAGGCCTGTTTCTGGAAATACTGCTGCTTGTAAAGTCTTACTACACTTTGTATATAGAACAAATGTGAAAAATTCTTTCTTCCGTTGATAACATCGCTCTGTTTGGAGTGCAAAGAATTACTTCAGCTGACAACAGCCATTCGTTGCATATTGCTTCATGATGGACTGTGCAGCACACATTTTTTAAAATGACATCATGTACTTCATTTCTCACATTTGTTCTACATACAAAGTGTAGTAAGACTTTACAAACACCATGTAATACATTCTCTGATATATTCTTTTGGAGATGCAAGATGTGGAGAAGCATGATCGCCACAGCCAACTGGCAAGAAATACAATGATGAATTGACATATACAAAATATGGGCATAAGGTAACATAAGGCAGGAAAACTGGCACATGATCAAGACACTTGTTAGTGGGCCGAGATGAGAGCGGCATTCTGCAATGGATCTGCTGCTCTATTTTTTAAATTTTTTTTTTTCGTGTGTGTGTGTGTGTGAGTGAGTGTGTGTGCATGCGTCAGTGTGATCAAGAGGTTTTTAACATCATCATCACCAAGTGCCATGGTGATAGGCGTGGGCGATCATGGTTAGCCATTTCTCCCAGTCACCAGAGTCTCGAATCAGGTCTGTGGTCTTGTCCTGACCATGCCATGCTGCCAAACCATCAGGGTATTTATCCCGTTGTCTTCCCCTTGCTCTCTTCCCATCAAGCATGCCAATTGTCACTAAATGTTCAAGTCCATTTCTCCTCATAACATGTCCAAAATATTTTGACAGATTTAAGATGCTTGAGCTTAAACTAAACTTCCTGTGCACTGACACAGGGCAGTGAGTCCATTCCACAAACTGGCCATTAGGGCTTAAATGTTGACTTCTCATTCAGAAAGCAATGGCAAACTACTGAATGCATATTCAAAATCAATCTGGGGTCAATCACAACATTCTGCAAAGGACATGTTGCAGTTTAAAAAAAAAAAAACACACACACACACATATATATAATGACAGATGTACAACATATCTGATGTTTCAGAACATTTACAGGAGAAAACAAACACTACTGACACACATAAAGACCAGGATGACCTGAAACATAAAAAGATTATGTTTGAGGTGTCAATGATGTATGTTAAATATTATCTTTGATGGACTATAGTGTGTTTTTTTTTGTTGCCTCAATATAAAATTCAATATCTCAGTAACCAACTGAGGGAAAATGATGAGATTTAGTATATAACCTTATCATTATGTCCACCCAACAAAACAATTTTTGTTCTGGAGATTGTACAGCAGATTTCAATGTTTGTTTATATGCTGTATATATTTTTCTGCCCCGCCATTAATGCCATCATTTTAAGAGTATTACAGCGCCAGCAAGACACATTCGTGCTATTTTTAAAAATGTCTGGCGGTCTTTCGTTTTTGCACAGACTGAGTGTTATAGTTCAGAGGTGTCGTCAAACTGTGGGTTCTTTCATGAAACGTGATTATATAAATAAACTAGCTGGCTCGGCCCGGCTCCTGGCGGGGATCAATCTATCTATCTAATCTACCTACCTACCTGCCTGCCGATATCTATCTATCTATCTATCTATCTAATCTACCTACCTACCTGCCTGCCTGCCGGCCGGCCGACCATCCAACCTACCGATATCTATCTATCTAATCTACCTACCTGCCGGCCGTCCGACCTACCGATATCTATCTATCTATCTATCTATCTGCCTGCCTGCCGGCCCGCCGACCGACCAACCCAGTCAGCCAGCCAGCCATCCACCCACCCACCCACCTACCTACCTTTCTGTCTATCTGTCTGTCTGTCCGCGCTATTAAATATTGATAAAAGTTACTGGAAAAAACGTCAGGACCATGTGTTGAAAGAGGAAGAGGACTATTGGAGAAAGGATGGATTGAATTTTATGCAACCGAGAGCAATCATCAACCTACTGGAATCGTCCAGATCGCAGATCGCAGACCTTAATCTACGTACACACTTACTGAGATATTTTGCTCCAACTATTCAGACGAATTGCAGGCCCTAAACATTACAGCATCAGCTGAAGAAACAAGAAGGAAATGAAAAATAAGGTAAGAAATATATTCCTTCTACTTTCCTGATAAATTTATAAATTATTTACCCCGTGCCTCTGTAAATTCTCTGTCTTTACTAATATTACACATTGCACCCCTCTTGGGATTCTCCGTGATGAAGTGGTCAAGCCGTCTGACTCGGGCTCCGAAGGTTGTATGTTCGATTCCGGGCCGCGTCCTTCATTCCACGAGTGCATTTTTTCGGAGACTACCATGGGTCGTCGCTGGAGCTACGGAGTTCGTGCGTTGTGCGACGCTTTCCGCGCTGCGGAAAGAAACTGAGCCATATGGGATAAAAACCCGGTGCAATGCAGCCGACCCTGTCGATTTTAAGCTAGTTCTTTCATTGCACCCACTCCCATACGAATCCGGATACGCCTTTGTGTGCCATCAGAATTTGCAGGTCTCCCATTACCGTAAAAATAACTTTGTTAGCAAGAAATCACTAGTTGTTAAGCAAAACATCAAAGGAATGTTGTCGCTTTCAATGATTTAAGTTGTTTTTGGACCTATCAAAGACATATTCCTTGGGTGGGGGTAAATATAAGACGTCTGGAAAAATTTCATAACGATGCAACAGACAGTTTTCAAAATAATTGATCGTGAATGAAGGCAAACAAATGTGGACATACTATAGAACTGTTGCTTTCTGAATTTACTCTGTGATTCGAATGCGGGTATGCCACAGAGCCAGCATTGTAACAAATACATACAGTAAAATCAGTTGGTTTTATATCAAATACTTACAGTAAAATTAGTCAGGTCAGGAAGAACAGAAGTAGTCTGCGTAGGACTGTCCTGAGAGCCATTTACTTGAAAACAGCTCAGTTTATTCAAAACAGTCTCTGTGCTGAATGGGATAACCTTGAACTCTGCTCCATAGGGAAGGCCTGGTGCTACACCTAGCTGAACTGTGCGTTGAACACCTGAATTCAAATGGTTAAACTTTACAGATTAATAAATTCATTAGAACAATCACATATCAACAGTAGTTCATGTGAAATATATAATAATTTCAAATAACAGGTAAAGTGAAAATTAAAAAAAAAATCTGTTTATATGTCACTAAGACATACTGGGGGTATGATATGCAGCCCATATTTTCTGTGATGAATTGTTATCAGCAAAAAGATGTGAGTATCATGCCAGTAGTTTTACTTTCAAATCTGAGATGAATCATTTCAGTCATATGTGTGTTGAATGTAATGAGAGAAATTCTTCATAAATAGTCAGCCAGTACCTGCAGCGAAGGGGTAATGAACATGTTCCCAATCTCACATACCACACTTAAAATAAGCTGCAGGTGATTTAGAAGCAGACCGCCTTGGGTAATTTTTTTAACAGTAGTACGAGCGTCAGTCAATTAGAAAGCAGTGGCAAACTACTGAATGTAAACTTGCCTACCAAATCTCCGGTAACCATCTCACCAGTTGAAGCTGCCACTATACTCAGATCCTACCAGCTGCCAATTTCATATCAAAGATCAGCTTCAACTAATTTCCAGCAATTTCTATCTCTTTATATGATGGTACAATATACAAACCAAGTTTCTTTTCACAACAGAAATAAACTGCTCTCATAGACAAGGATTATCACAACAGCCAAACATAACACAAATAAAGCAAATTAGTCTATGCTATCACCACTGAGCGGTAAAATGGAAAGACATTACACTGAAAGTGGCATGAGCGTGGTCTGACAAGGGTTGCTCACTGCAGAAAGGAAGACATCATCATCATCAAGTGCTGTGCTGGCTGGCGTAGGCGTTCATGACTTTCCACAGATCTTGGTCTTTGGTTTTGTGGATCATCTCCACTGATGATATTCCTCCATGTCACGGTCTCAATCCATCCAGCATCATTTCTCTTGGTGTACCTCTCCCTCTCTTCCCCTCAATCTTTCAGGAAGACAGGCCACCTATTTCCCCATGCATCCAGGCCTTATAGAATGTGATGGTTGTAACACTTCACATATCCACAGTAGGTTCTTGCTAAGGGACTTTTGTTTTTTATCACCATATTTATAATTAACAACTTTAAAATTTACTTGGAACTTTAACTTTGCTTTATGAAAAGTTATCTTCTAGACAGTGTTCAACATTTGTTTTATCTATTAGTTATATCTAGGGCCGTTATCTAGTTTGTTTTGTCTTGTTGTATTTATATATCCTGTTGCTTGTCACTTCCTGCATTTCCTCATGTCAGTATCAAGGACAGTTCAATTAGTACATCTCTAGCTTGCTTGATGTTTATGTTCTGTCACTGTCATTTACTGCCAATATAGTACCTTGCAGTGTATGGCAGGGGGGTCTTGAGCTCGCGGAATTAAGGCCGCCTAGCTAGTGCAGTTGCCGTGAACTGTGCAGGTTAGAGTTTTCTTTTTGCCCCCGACAGAAAAAAATCCCACACCTTACCAAGGATTTGAATCCGGGTCTCCCATTTATGTTCATAGTTTTAAACTATGGTGGTTACGTCTCTGATAATTCATGGGATAGCATGGCTCCATGGATAAGAGAGCTTGCTCTTGAACTTCCGGTGTGTTGATGCCGAGGTACCGGGTTCAACCTCTACAACAGGCAATTGGACTAAAATGTAGACTTCACATCCTTGACTTAGAGAAAACAATTACAGGTAGAAGTCAGAATGGAATCGCCTGATGGCAAGGGACACTGGTAACAGGGAAAGCTAATCCGCGTGCAAAATCAGTCCAGTGCACTAGAAGCAGAATCAACATGGGAGGACTCCACTTGAGTTCAAAGCAAGTTAACACATACACGCATGCACACACTCACACACAAAATCTTAACATTAAATAATTTTACCTATTCATGTTTTTTAATGGTTTTATTCTTTGTTTTTGTTGTAATGCTAGCTGTCTTTCACTTCTAAGTAAAACTGCTAACTTTTAGTAAGCTGTATTTATAGTTTTCTGCATTCTGAATTAAATATTATCTTTTCATGGAAAGCAAACAACAATAATAAAATATTCTATTTTCCAATTACCTTGCATGTGTTGAGGAACCTAAACCATTTTTACACATTTATATTGTGTGCTGTCTTTTAGTTTGCTGTGACTAAACCCATACTTTACTTAGCAATGGAAGTGATGGTAGCATTAAATAGTTAAGTTAACAATAAGACAGCGTGTGAGTGACTATATTGGACTGGGTACATTCTACTTACATGCCTAAGCTTTGTAGTGAGAACCCTATAAAGGCAAATTATAATGTTTGCTTACATAATCATTTTATCTCATTCATCTTGTATCTTGTGGTGTTCAGGTGAAGCATAAACAGCGGGAGAGTGTCCGTTTATAGGATCATGTATCGAGATTTCCATGGACTTTGTTATTCTCTCTGTCCAGGTCCCCAACATGGCAGACAGGCATTTGAACTGTTAAGCCTCTGGGGTGTTTATGCTTCTGGCTATGGTTTGCAGTTGCATTTTCCTCACATTAGACTGGTAGTGCATGGTTCTGTCGCCCTGCAACCGAGTTGAGTGCATGGCGTCTCACTGTGAGCTGTGAATTTCATTTGGAATGTCTTTACATCTGTCTGAGGTTGTTGTAGCATGAACTGCACTTTCAGAACGATGGCGGTCAGCCTGTCGTTTGAAATTGACTGGATTACCTTTTCGGTTCACGAATGTATTTTTCTCGGAGACTCCTGGGGGTCGTTGCTGGAGCTACGGTGTTCGTGCTTTGTGCGATGCTTTCAGCGGGGCACCTTGCTGACTGAGCAATATGGGATAAATCCCGGGGCTATGAAGTCGATCCTCCCGACATTTAATGCAGTAATGTGTGCCTGCTGGTTTTCTAGAGACTGCCGCTTCCATCGACGATGGAGGACTTTTGTGTTGGCATTCTGGTGGCGGCATTATGCATAGTGTACCTGTGCGCACTGTTGGCTTGTCGAGACTCCTGTTTGTTCCACTTTTCACATAGGGCAGTGAGGAGCATTTCGTGTGATATTCACTGGCACAGGAAAGGAGCAAAATGGGGTCAACCCGTTGCCGTGAAGTTGGAACTGCGACTAACTAACTATTCTCTCTGTCCATCAGTTACATGGTGTTCTGGCTCCATTTGGTCTGTATATCAGTGATTTTTGTGGTATACTGTCTGTTGGTAGTTTAGTCATTTGGCTGAACCATTTCACTTGCTGTTTTCTAATGAAATCTAGTGCTGCTATTACTCCCACTTCATACATGATTTCATAATTTCTTATTTTCTCTCTTCTCAATACATTGAGTATTCTTCTCAGGAATCTAATTTTTGCTGTTGTAATTTGTCTTTTCTCTTCTTCTGTCATTGTCCATGTTTGATTACATTGTATTCAATTCCTTTCTTTAGTTTTTTTTAGGCGCTCACTCACTTTGAATTCAAGTGTAATCCATACACACTACTTCTAGTAGTACAGGACTGAATTTCGTGTGTGGATTCGCTTTCTCTATTACCAGCATCCCTCGTCATCAGACCAACACACTCCAACTTCAGAGGTACTTGTAATTTACATACCCAAGTCAAGGATGAGACGTCAACATTTTAGTTATTTCTCTATTATTATATTATTATATTTTCTCTATTACCAGCGTCTCTCGTCATCAGACCAACACACTCCAACTTCAGAGGTACTAGTAATTTACATCCCCAAGTCAAGGATGAGACGTCAACATTTTAGTTATTTCTATATTATTATATTTTCTCTATTACCAGCACCCCTCCCATCGTCATCAGACCAACACACTCCAACTTCAGAGGTACTTGTAATTAACATCCCCAAGTCAAGGACTGAGACGTAAACATTTTAGTCCAACTGACCGGTGTAGGGGTTGAACCTCCTATCTCACCATCAGCACACTGGATGTTTATGAACAGCGTTTGCGTTCTTATCCATTCAGTCATGCTGACCTCCCTTTAGTCTATTTTCACAGGTAATAATGCACAATGGCAACTAATGATATAATTTGTATGCCCAGGAGCTTTCTTTAAAGTTATGATCTGTTTTTGAGATTTTGATACATGAAAATTTATTTTGTGTGTAAAGCCATACTTTATTAAAATAAAAATTAACCATACAAATTAATCTTAGACCAAAAAAAAAAAACATCACTAAAATGTCTCAGCTTTATACCTAATGTTGAGCATAGATAACAAAACAAAAAATATATGTGACATTTTCAATACAAAACATAATGAGACAGTATGTAAAGCATATATTACCAAGCAGAGAAAGATATATGTCAAAGGCTTCAATAGCTGGGTGACAATCAATCAATCAACCATCTCCACAAGGAAGGTTGGCTGAAATTGATCTCTAATACTATCTCTCGGCCCTGTTGTGCACACTGACAGAATGCTGTTTGTCCATCTCTTGGTGCTATTTTTTCCACCTGTATCACTGTCGACCTCCTGCTCATCTGCCTTCAACTCCTACTTCAAGTTGTTACATGACTGCTATGTCATTTAATGTTGCCCAAATATTTAACTTATCTTATTTCTTTCATCAACTCTTTTCATTCCCAATTACACTAAAAACCCAACATGTGACTGTTTTTCTCCCCTACAAAATCTATTCTACATATCCACGTGTCCAGAGCTTCAATTCGACTTCCATTAATTCATTGTCCAGGCTTCTGTGCCATCCAGTAGTGTTGAATATATACAAGGTGTTTGTCAAGTCTCACTATACTTTGTATGCAGAACACATTTGAAAAAAAATTCTTTCTTCTGTTGACACCATTCTGTTTGGAGTGCAAAGAATTACTCCAGCAGACAGCCATTCATGGCATATTGCTTCACGATGGACTGTGGAGCACAGTTTTTAATGACATCATGTACTTCATTTTTCATATCTGTTCTACATACAAAGTGTAATGAGACTTTACAAACTCTCTCTCTCTCTCTCTGTGTGTGTGTGTGTGTATGTGCGTGCGTGTGTGTGTGGAGATGTTAAGATTGTTTTCCATGTTGTTCTTCTTTATCTCTGTTTCACTTCTGCATCTGTTATACATCCAAGACTGAAGAAACATATTACTGGATGATAAATTGTACTATAAGCAATATAAACATTGTTAAAGTGTCAGATAACATAGAGGAGAGGACTGTCATGACAGTTAATGTTCCATACCAGATAACTGAAGATAATTTAGCAAGAGAAGATAACTCCACAGCTTACCATCATAGTAGTCTACCCTGCTGCGGCTGTTGGCAGGGTCAAACAATGCAAAAATGGGCTCAACTATTTCTGCATAGGGTAAGCTGATCACAGCTCTAAGCCTGTAGGATTTGTTGTACACTGGTGGGTTTATACCCTGACACACAGCAACTGAAATAAGCACATTGTAGGTGATGTAGTGACACAAATTATGACATTTAAGAAGGAATGCTATCTTGTACAGATGGCTGTCTGCAGCTGCAGGTGCTGTTCAGTTTTGCAAGAATAAATCTGAGTGCGAGGGTGTACCAGTATGCATTTGAGTTTGTGTGTATATATGTACCAAGTGTTAGAGACAGGTAGCAGTACTGTTGACCAACCTACATTCTAATTTTTTGAACAGAAATGCAATCATATTATATATGATATATTCGTTCAGATAACAGTAAACAATTGAAAACCCTAAATTGAGAGTGAGATTAGATGTGGACAGTCCAGATTTTTTTTAAACCAAATTATGAGGTTGAGAACCACTGGCCTAGAATATATGAAGGCCAAATGCTAGACACTTAAATATCAGTTTCAGCTATGGGACTATTTTTACCTTGTATATAAAGAATAAACACAACTGTCTTTAGTGTAATTAACATACTCAATGAATGGTGTCCAACTGACAGAAAAAGAAAAACACATCTATAAAAACAGAAGGAAGTGAAAAGTTCAAAAGTGAATTACACTGCGTCACCCAAAAATGGCTACGTAAAGGCCATTCATCCTTATGACATCATTCATTCACACGAATATCATGTGACAATAACAGATGCCATCTTAAGTTCTGCAGAAAAGGTTAGTTTAACATTCTATGCATAACGCTTGGTTGAAATTATCCTGACTTTTAAATAAATTTAATATTTGGCAAAACGTAAGTAATTTTATTTTCTAAAGCTTGTGTATTTAATTTGAACAATATTTTTAGATGTATATTCGAATTTTGCACCCATTTTTACATATATGTGGAAAGTTTCATTGACTATGGTCAATTATGGGGGTAGAAAAAAATTATTTCTGCTGACATGTTTCGTCTTTGTGAATGGAAATTCGAGATGGCGGCCGATGCAAATATCGATCAGACAAGGCTCAAAACGTGCAAGTTGAACTACTAAAGTTAAAGAGAATACAAGTTTAAAGATTATTAATAATTTATTTGTATACTTTGCAGGTCCGCATGGCTGAATGGGTAAGAACGTGTGTTCTTAAACATCTAGTGTGCTTATGCCGAGGTAAGCAGTTCAACCTCTACACCGGACAGCTGGACTAAAATGCAGACCTGTCGTCCTTGACTTGGGGACATAAATTGCAAATACTGCTGAAGTCAGAGTGGGTTTGCCTAATGGCAAGGGACACTGTTAGTAGGGAAAGCTAATCCACAAGCAAAATTCAGTCCATCACTACTATAAATAGTGCGTATGGACTACGCTTGAGTTCAAAGTAAGCGAGAGCAAAAAAAAAATGTGTATACTTTTACTATTTCTTTATAATTTAACATGACGGAATATATATTTGAAGTCAGTTTTCATATCTGTCTATGACCCTTTTGAGACAATCTCCCACGGACTAGAAGCGGAGATAATGAGACACACTGAAGAGCTCCAAAATTACGGGATTCATGACATTTTAACCCGAGACACCTACACTTAAATGTAGATATCTCCACTTAGAACTGACATACAGGCAACATTTAGGTACCATTAGATTTGGTATTTCAAGGCCTATCTATCTGTGGTGGTCTCATTACTAAATACTCAATGTTAAAATGATGATCGCACCTGCTAATATAAGCTCCGTCCACCGATTTTGTTTCGTCCATTTATAATAAATCGAATCAAAGACTTCAAAGAGGCTAATTTATTTAAAATTAATTTAAATTTTAAACTTTGTGTTGTCCTTTCAAGCATAGACTTTTGCCAGGGAGCACAGATGCAAATTCCAGTGTTAGTAGTGATGTCTCAATAAAGGAATGACCAGAGGGTGTTGAACAAAATTTGCTATGCGTCAATCCCAGTAGTATGGGTCACAAACAAGAGGGTCTGCTTCAGGTCTTCACTGGTTCCCCAGTGCCCAGTCACCCAGTGTCTCATCTCAACTGTCTCGCAGGGTTGTTTCAGCTGGCCGGATTTCCTCCCTCATTAGAACCTGATACTATTACTATGTCTCACAAATAAATGTTGCAACTAATTATACAAAACATCTAACACATCGGTGGTATTATGTTGGGTTGTAATAAGTGACAGAAATTATATTATCATATATAACGATTTTACAGAATACTTACCGAGACAAAGAAGAGCGCAGGCAGTTAGCGACGCCATGTTGAATGAGTTGGAAGTCACATGATGCTACAGCAGTTTATTTATAACCCTTCAGCCCATCACGTGATTTCTTTGGCACGTGACAATGACTATGGACATATTCAAAGATAAGATGCTCATTTGTGTTATCTTTCACCTTCACATGCTCTGTATTGAAACTGACAACGATTAAAAAACGTGCTTTTAATAAGCAGGTTAAGACAGTGTTTTAAATGTGAAAGCTGGACGTCAGAACTAAGTACAGTACTAACATTGAATAATACATCCTGGTCTGCAGCAATGTTCACAATTTTCTAGTGCAGTGGTTCTCAACCTTTTTTGTTGGTGAATTACCATATGTTCAGAATGTCATCCCCCCCCCCCCCCCCTTTTCGAATTTCCTCCCTATAAATCTCACCCCCACCTCACCCTTACACAGTATACATAAAAATGGAAGCTAAATTTAATAACACATACTAGAAAAATCTAGACATCTTCATAAAACGTGATTTGCGGGTCTACTTCCGTTATAAAACAAATTTCATTAGGGCGAGAAGTACAGAACCGTAAAATTTAGAGTGAATCACTGAATCACGTTCATGTTTACTATATTTTTGTGTGGTTCTAAAGGTCGCTGTTATTATTCTAGATCTCCCTGCGCCTCACTCTGTACTTTCTCAGCCTCTTTAGATAGTATTATTATATTATGGTCATATCTTCGCTGTGTGAAACATTCCCCTCTCTTGGGTCTAATAACAGCATTGTTTCACTTGTGTTTTAAGCTTTTCGCCTGTTCCGTACACCCTGTTTAGTATACCCTTAGAATGTTAATAATACACCATTTCATTTCTTCTACCACCTGTCCAGTCTTTCCCAGCTCATACATAGTCTGACATTTGTACCAGTTCTGGAGATTTTCCTAGACGCAAAATTTAATAAGTAAATTGACAATCCAGACTCTGGCGACTTTCTCTGTATCATTCATACTTCTTGTAGGAGATCGTCTTTCTTTTCCCTTGATTGTATCATCTGCTTTTTTCCCCTTATCATTAGGTTTGTTTATTGTAGGCTGCATCGTGTAAGAAATAATCTTTCTTTTCCCTTGTTTGGATCAGCTGCTTTCATTCTTTTTCCTTGATTGGATCGGCTGCTTTCTTTCTTTTTCCTTATCATTGGGTTTGTTCACTGTAAAACTGTATGGTGTATCGTGTAAGAAATAATCTTTCTTTTCCCTTGATTTGACCAGCTGCCCCCCCCCCCCCTTTTTCAAGTATCATTAGACTTGTTCATTGTAGGTTGGACTTTGCAACTAAAGTATTGTATTGGATGATGGTAGAATACCAAAGGACATCATTTTTTTGGTGAATTACAGATGGGTAAGAGTTCTCAGGGTCGGCCTCTACTACGATACAAAGATGTGTGTTAACGGGATATGATTGATACAGGCATTGATAATGCACATTGGGAGCAAGTCGCCGCTGAACGTGTTGCGTGGAGGGCACATATCAGCAATGAAATAAAGACAAAGGAGAAAATGATTGCAGATTTCACTGAGCGTATGAGGCGTAAGATGGTACGTGATGGTGAAAATGACCATGTGTTCACATGCATTCACTGTGGACAAACATTTACTGCGCGAATTGGCCTTATCAGTCACATTCGCTACCGCCATGGGTTGT
Organism: Cepaea hortensis; assembly: GCA_963921405.1. NCBI lineage: Eukaryota > Metazoa > Mollusca > Gastropoda > Stylommatophora > Helicidae > Cepaea > Cepaea hortensis. The sequence continues at coordinate 33,259,375 of OY992885.1, forward strand.
AGTTATCATGCCTTTTTGAAGCACAATGTAACAAACTATCGTCTGTCAAGACGGTAAGGTGCCAATGATTCTATTGGATGGGATAGCCAACCCCACTTCTTCTTAGTCGCTCCTTACGACATGTTTTATAGGTTGCATTGTTACTAAATATTTTCCTCGCCTAAATACCCTGTAACACATGAATGGTAAGCAAGTATTAACTACTGTATTCCGTCCTTTTTAAAACGCAAAACTCGGCAATGCAAAAGTGATGATGTTCTGAAATAGGACCTACTATTGGTATGTAATGTCATCGAGCCATCACATTCTGTAGGCCTGAAAGCACGCAGGAATGTGTGGCAAGACTTTCCCTCACCTAGCGAGACGACGAAAGCAGGCGTGGAACCCTCGTCCGACTGAGTTCATGCCGTAATCGGCGAAGCTTCATATTAACTACGCTACTAATTATGTACTAATTATAATTTTGCAAACTATAGATAAGTGAAATAGTATATGATGACTATATCAATAGCCCAGTATACAACTGTATTTTCACGTTTTCACAAAAACGGAAATTAACATGAAATAAGCAAACTGCGCAGCATAGATTAACTGATGTAGTTCCTAAGGATAATACAGTCAAACCTCGGTTTTTGCTGCTTTCGGTTTTCGTCGATTTCGGTTTTCATCGATTTTTTCCGCGAAAAAGTTGTATCGGTTTTCGTCGGTTGCCTCTGATTTCGTCGGAGTGCCCACGGGACCTCGCTACTAATTTTGTGAAAACAAAGAAACCCACGCGTTCTTCAGTTTGGCGTTGTTTCTCGTTGTGTGAGCATCACTTGCTATAAGTTAACCCTTTTCTGTTAGCTCCATCATGGGACCAAAGAAGATAAATTCTAAAATTGTAAGAAAACACAGATTATGGTTGTCACTAGAAAGAAGGAAGTACCACAACGTAATGTACAAGTAAATGGAAATATTCTTAAACAAGTGAATCGGTACCATTATCTCGGATCAGTCATAAAATCTGATGCCTTGAAGAGATTAGAACAAGAATCGCCATGTGGAAGGTAGCCTTTTGAAAGATGGAATACATACTGACCGATTTTAAAAGATGTCATTTGCAAGGATAAAAAGAGTGTTGAGGTGCTACATAGAACCTGTGCTTTTGTATGGATAGGAAACGTGGACAATGAGCACACAGACTGAAAAACAGTTGAGAGCTGTGAGAATGTGGTTTCTGATGAAAATGCAAAGAATACCATGGGCAGACAGAGAAAACAATGACGAAGTCATACAAGAAACAATTGAATGAGCAAACAGACTGAAAAACAGCTGAAGGCTGTGGAAATGTGGTTTCTGAGGAAAATGCAAAGAATACCATGGGCAGACAGAGAAAGCAATGACCAAGTCATACAAGAAACAAATGAAAATCGTAAACTGATTAGAGAAATTAGACGTAGACAGTCAACATGTTTTGGTCACGATATAAAAAGACATAAATTGGTGATCTTGGTAACAACTGGCAGGATCGAGGGGAAGAGAACAAGAGGAAGGCAGAGAAGTAAATTCCTGATGACTTCGCCAGATGGCATGGTCGAGACAAGAACGCTGAGCTGATCCACGACTCTGGTACTCGAATGAGATGGCGAAACATGACCAACCACGCTTATCGGCACGGCACATGATGATGATGAACAGGCACATCAAGTTGTTCTTCTGTCGCTTCTTCCTTAGCTTGGTAATCACCTCTCTAGTGTTTAGGCACTCCACAGTAAAATAGTATCCATTGTCTGGTGACCTTATGCTGGCTGCCAAGTTCAGATAGCTGTACATTATGACATTTGTCTTAAAAAGTGACAGTTAAAGGAAGACAAATATACCTTGGTTGAGGCTTAACACAAAGTAGAAGAGTTCTGTGATGAGTCGTGTTTTAAAGAATATACCAAATAATAATGTTGAAAATAGGGATCGGTTCATTCATTCATCCATCCGTCATGTGTCATCCCGATAAGCGTGGGCGGTCATGTTTTACCATCTCACTCGATCACCAGAGTCTTGGATCAGCTCCGTGTTTCTGTCTCGACCATGCCACGTGGCCAAGCCATCCAGGTGTTTACTTCTGGGTCTTCCCTTGGTCTCTTCCCTTCGATCTTGCCAGTTGTCACCAAGTTCTCCAATTCATTTCTTCTCATAACATGCCCACAAAATTTTAGCTGTCTACGTCTAATGTTTCTAATCAGTTTACGATCTTCATTTGTTTCTTGAAGGACTTGTTTATTGGTTTTTCTGTCTGTCCATGGTATTCTTTGCATTTCCCTCAGACACCACATTTCCACAGCCATCAGATGTTTTTTCAGCTTGTCTGCTCATTGTCCACGCTTCACATCCATACAAAAGAATAGGTTCTATGTAGCACTTCAACACTCTTTTTCTCGTTTCGGTTGATAACATGTTATTGGTTAGTATATTTTTCATCTTGCAAATGGCTACCTTCGCAATGGCAATTCTTGTTCTAATCTCTTCAAGGCATCTTCCACCAGATGTTATGACTGTTCCGAGATAACTGTACCGATTCACTTGCTTAAGAATATGCCCATTTGCTCGTATATCACATTGTAGTATTTCCTTCCTCCCAGTGACGACCATAATCTGTGTCTTCTTACAATTTAATTCGAACCCTAGTTGTTCACTGTGTGCAACAACCGCATCTACTAAATGTTGCAGGTCCTATTCATTGTCTGCAATCAAGACTGTATCATCTGCATATCTAACGTTATTGATGTATCGTCCCCCACTGTTGATTCCTTCCATATCTTCTATATTTCTGAAAAATATTTTCACTGTACAGGGGAAAAAAATGATCTGGAGACATTACACATCCCTGTTTCACGCGTCTTTTAATAGGCTGAATTTGACCTACTTCATTATCAATTATGATGGCAGCTTCTTGTTTTCAATATATGTGTTTTACAAGTCTAAGGTCTTTTCCATCAATTTGTAGATCTTCAAGCATCTTTATCATGTCAACATGTCTTACTTTATCGAAAGCCTTTGTGTAGTCAATAAAGCAAAGGTGTAGATCTTTGTTTACTTCTATAGAAAGTTCAATTACTGTTCTCAGTATATACACGTTCGGTTAATCAGTCTGGCATAAATAATATTCAGTTTATCAATCCGGCGCAATTAGTATTCAGTTTATCAATATTGCTTTATCTTTAAAAGTGAATTTGAGTTGTGGTTTCATAAAAGAATGCTGAACATTTCTTGGACAGACAACATAAGCAATCTCGACATTTTGAGGAAGTCTAAGTCTCAAAAACATCTTATCATAAACATCAGAAAGAGGTAGTCATCATTTTTCGGCCACATTATGTGAAGACAACAACTGGAACATGTTGTGACAACCGGAGGAAGACCACGAGAGAACACTCTTAAGAGTCTTGTGTCATGGTACGGAATGGAGTCAACACATTAACAGATCCATACAACCGGAGATCGCAATTTGTGGAGAAACATGATTGCCCACGACAGTCGGCAAGGCACTTGATATTGATGATATACGGTAAATTGGACTGCGAGTAGATAATGAGTAGTCGTTAGGAAAATTTACCTGAATTCACTCAGGCGAAACGGGGTTTACCTGAGCGATAGTAAGTAAGCAGGTCACACACTTGATGTTATCTACTGAGCCAAATCGAAACAGGGGAGGCATTTATTTGGTCACTTCATGATCATGTGACCATCGGTATGTTTGTTCGTGTCGCTTAATCACACACACGAGTTTATGCCATACTAGAGGTTAAATACCAGACAATTAAATTGTACAGTTTCACAAGTAATGGAAGACATTCAAAATGAATGATTATCTGTCTAGTATAAGTGATCTGACGTAGAATACTGCAACTGAAATGAACAACAACGCAGTGATGATGATATCTTCATAAAACAAACAAGAAAAGGCAAGGGACCAACCGTTTGACACAGGTCAATCCAAGGACATTACTACATTACTTACAATTTTGTCTCTGGATTGCGGCAGTGAAGAATTAAGTTATAAAATCTCATACATGAATATATCACACGAATGAGACGTTCTTTTGAGACAACTCTCTATGGGGGAGCATACTATTTTGGCGTATGTGTCATTGAACGCAATTGTCATCTATTTATATTATACACGCTGCTGATTTGTGTGATCTTATTTTATGTCTCTTAAATATTTGCAGTTGTTTCATTCATGTACGTTATTGCAATTTTTATGTTTCTCAAAGCTCTATAATTATATTTTTTCCATTCATATCAGTTATTGCATTTCCCTTACACTGTTGCAGTGAAAGGAAAACAAATGTTTATAGGTTGAGGTTACTACGGTCTGTCTGCATGACATCAGTTTTCATTCGACTGGATCGACAAGATGTTGAAAATAAAAAAAAATAAAAATTAAATTAAATTTTTTTTAAAGCCATGCGCGAGCGCGCGCGCGCACACGCACACACACACACACACACACACACAGACACACACAGACACACACACTCACGCACACTCACACACATAAGAAAGCAAGGTGTTACTTTCCGTTGCACCTTAAAGTAGAACAGTATTACGATCAGTCATATTGTAGGAAATAGATTGCAATAAGGCTGTTGTAGATAGTATTCGGTTTATCAATCTGACGTTGTGTAAAGTGAAGCATGCCGTTAAATGGACTGCCAGTAGATATGAGTAGTCTTTTGGAAAAATTACTTGAATATGGAAACGAGGGTTATCTGAGCAGATCACACACTTCTTGCTAGTTATTCCTGCTAATTCAAAGCAGTTGAGAAATTCATTGAGACTCTCAATGATGTTTACGTGAACATCAGCATGTTTGTCCGTGATTGGTATGTAAGCGGGCCACACGCTTGATGTTTGATCCAAATCGAAGCACTGTAGAGATGCAATGGGACTCTGAATGTTGCTCATGTGAACGGGTAATCACAGTCATCCTGATGTGTATCTACTAGAGCAGTGGTTCTCAACCGGTGGGGAATTCCCCGCCCCCCCCCCCCCGTGGGAATTTTAGGGTTTCCGGTTAGGGGGGGGGGGGAATTACGATTATTTCACGATCGCGTTAATACAAGAACCGATTACTTGATATGGTTTTTCCCTCCATACTTTACGATTCTGAACATCTCACCCTTCTTAAATTCATTTTATAACGTAAGTGGACCCACAAATCACGTTTTATGTAGACGTCTAGACATGTTTTAGTGTGTGCTATTAAATTTAGCTTCCATTATTACATATACTGTGTAGGGGTGGGGGGATTTTAGGGAGACAATACGAAAGGGTGGGGGGGGGGAATGACGTTTTGAAAATATTGAAGGGGGGGGGGCACGGGGCAAAAAAGGTTGAGAACCACTGTACTAGAGATAGTTTTCCAGAACATAAAATAGTAAAGTCTTACAGGTGAGCACGATTAAACATTTAACAAAAACGTTGTTGCATATCCTTTACACCCCAGCATTTTTTGGCTGTTCGTGATTCCCGGGCAAGTTACGTTCAGTAGTTTGCCATTACTTTCTGAACCACCGGCACCCATATCATGTCATAAAAAACCAACGTAAGGCGGTCTGCTGCCAAATCGCCCACAGCTGTGTTTTGAACGCGGGTGTGCTGGATTACGAACTTCGTTATGTGGAAAACATACTGACCAATGAAATGATTCCATTTGCAACGAGAAAAAGAGTGTTGAAGTGCTACATAGAACCCGTATTTTGTATGGATGCGAAGCGTGGACAATGAGATGAAAAACATCTGATGGCTGTGAAAATGTGGTTTTTGAGGAAAATGCAAAGAATACCACGGACAGATAGAAAAAAAAACAATGAACAAGTTCTACAAGAAACAAATATGTGTGTGTGTGTGTGTGTGTATGTGTGTGTGTGTGTGTGTGTGTGTGTGTGTGTGTGTGTGTGTATGCGTGCGTGCGTATGTTTGTGGGTATGTGCGCGTGCGTGTGTTCGTGTTCGTGTGTGCGTGCGTGCGTATGTGTGCACGTGTGTGGGCGTATGTGTATGTGTGTGTGTGTGTGAGTGTGTGTGTGTGTGTGTGTGTGTGTGTGTATGTGTGTGTGTGTTTGTAACTTTACCCATTGAGCTCAATCATTCGGTTATGTACCGTAATGTTTTGTTATCAGTTTAATAGCAATTTGTTTTGAATATTTCGTCCAATGCAGTATAATATATGTATATTTTTTTCCTTTTTGTGTCGTTCGCTCGCTTTTGAACACAAGCGTAGTCGATATACTCGCTGCTACTACAAGTAGTTGCTACTACTGGAGAGCGTCCTGGACTAATCTTTGCGTGCGCAGGTATGTAAATTGGCCCTGTTGCCACAGGAGAAATGGTAGTTGTATTTTGTAGGTGCATAATTTGATGGGTGAGCAATTTGGTAGTTATAATTGCTGTTGCATAAGTTTGTAGGTGCATAATTTGGAAGGGGCATAAGTTGGTAGTGCATGCGCAGGTGCATAATATTGTTGGGAGTAACTTGGTATGTTCGTGCGCAAGTGTGTAATTTGTTTGGTGCGCAAGCAGGTGCACAATTTGGTAGGTGTACGCGCCGGTGCATATTATATTTGGTGTAAGCGCAGGTTCATAATTCTGTAGGTGCATAATTTGATGGGTGCGTAATTTGGTAGTTACGATTGCAGTTGCATAATTTGATAGGTGCATAATTTGATAGTGCATGTGCAGGTGCATAATATGTTTGGGGGGTATTTGGTATGTTCATGTGCAAGTACATAATTCGTTTGGTGCATAATTTGGTAGGTGTTTTTTTCATGTGGCAACATATGGATGCCGTGGACCATCTTTCTTGTGGCAGCATACGAATGCGATTCGTGGACTATCTTTATTACAGCAACACACATATGTGAGTCGTAGAGCATCTTTCCTGCGTCATCAAATGAATAGAGGTCGTGGACCATCTTTCTTGTGGCAACTTACCAATGTGAGTCATGGACCATCTTTCCTGTGGCAAGATACGAATGCGAGTCGTGGACTATTTTTCCTGTGGCAACATACGAATGTGTTTCATGGACCATCTTTCCTGTGGAAACATACGAATGTGAGTCGTGGATCATCTTTCTAGTGGCATCATATGAATCGTGGAAAATTTGGCAGCATACGAATGCGATTCGTGGACTATCTTTATTACAGCAACACACATATGTGAGTCGTGGAGCATCTTTCCTGCGTCAGCAAATAAATAGAGGTCGTGGACCATCTTTCTTGTGGCAACTTACCAATGTGTTTCATGTATCATCTTTCCAGTAATTTGGTAGATGCGTGCGCAGGTATGTAAATTGGCCCTGGTGTAAATTGGCCCTGTTGCCACAGGAGAAAGGGTAGTTGTATTTTGTAGGTGCATAATTTCATGGGTGAGCAATTTGGTAGTTATATTGGCTGTTGCATAAGTTTGTAGGTGCATAATTTGGAAGGTGCATAATTTGATAGTGCATGCGCAGGTGCATAATATGGTTGGTAGTAACTTGGTATGTTCGTGCGCAAGTGTGTAATTTGTTTTGATGGTGCATAATTTGGTAGGTGTACGCGCCGGTGCATATTATATATGGTGTAAGCGCAGGTTCATAGTTTAGTAGGTGAACGCGCTAGTGCGTAATTTGGTAGATGTGCATGCAGGTACATAATTTAGTAGGTCCGTACACAGATGCGTAATTTGGTAGATGCGGCGTAGCTATGTAAATTGGTCCTGTTGCCACAGGAAAAATGGTCCATGACTCACATTCATATGATGCCACTGGAAAGATGATCCATGAAACACATTGGTAAGTTGCCACAAGAAAGATGGTCCACGACCTCTATTCATTTGCTGACGCAGGAAAGATGCTCCACAACTCACATATGTGTATTGCTGTAATAAAGATAGTCCACGAATCGCATTTGTATGCTGCCACAGGAAAGATGGTCCACGACTTGCAGCCACATGAAAGATGCATGTTCTGAACAAATATTAACTTTGACTTATTTGATGGTGCAATATCGGCAGGAAATTCTGAATAAGTGTTTCGTATGTCCGTTATAGAACGTCGTTGTCAATCCCAGCATTTATTGGCCGCGTGTAATTTTCTAAGCAAATTTACGTTCAGTGTTGTTTTTCCCCTCATTGCTTTCTTATACAATACTTCCAAATCACCTGCGGCTGAATTCGAACAGCATGTCGGGATTGTGCAGTGCGTTCATAACCCATAAGCCACAAGCACATTTTCAATATCTAATTATATCATTCTTAATATGGTATTGTGAGCAAGACCCTACCATCAGATATGAAGGGGAACTTGAGGAATTCAGAACTATTAAAATAATTGTCGCATAACAATTTATTTTATTTACAACTTCAAGTTTTCAACATTTACCGCCAGGCGTTACTGAGGTTTACTCAGACACAAGGCAAAGAACAAAGGGAATACATGTTAGTTTAATAATAGTATACAAATCCCCTCTGCTGTGTGTCCACCGTGACGAGGTAGAGGGGCTTGCGCGTCCCAATGACCCCAAGAGCTATGCCGACGGTAGCACAGCTACTGGTAGGGCCTCCCATGTCGGACAGGTCAAGGGAGAGGGACCAGACGAAGAGACACACAAACCTGCTGCCTTGTAGGTAGACTGGGGACAGTCAAAGGCTAGGGAAAGCACCCCGAATACATGCTTGTCGAAATCGGATGTACTGAGCCACAGGCTTGACAAAGCAGTGCAACGTAAAACCTGCTGCCTTGTAGGTAGACTGGGGACAGTCAAAGGCTAGGGAAAGCATCCTGAATAAATGCTTGTCGAAATCGGATGTACTGAGCCACAGGCTTGACAAAGCAGTGCAACGTAACTTAATTCATGATGTCACAAATCAAAATTAATCGTTATGGTGCTAATCCCGTGAAGTCCCATCAGGCGGCGTTAGTGCCGGGCCCCCTGCCTCGAGGGGGTCCACCCATGACTACTGGTGGTCACCTTCCCCTGTGCTGTGGAGTCAAGGCACAGAGGAGTAGGTTAAGAGCTATTGACCAAATACCCCGGACACTCAACATACTACAGTGGAATGCCGAAGGAGTTTACAAGAAGAAAGACTCCCTAACACAGCGTCTTCATAAAGATAGAATAGATGTGGCATGCATTCAAGAGACACACCTCAACGCCAATCACAAATTCTCAGTCAGAGGATATCAGGCCACACGTTTCGACCGCGAAGGACACAAAGGAGGAGTTCTAATACTTACACGAAATACAATACCTTGCAGCCAAGTATCTGTGATCTCTGACAACCAAACGGAAATTATAGGTGCTGATATAATGATAAAGGACGTGAAAATAAGAATCTACAATCTGTATAGCCCAGCAGATAAGGACCTTACACTCTCAAACATGAAAATAACTGACACAAACTGCATTATTGTCGGAGACTTTAATAGCCGTTCAGAAAGATGGGGATACCCAGATACTGACAAAAGAGGATGCTCCACAACTCACATATGTGTATTGCTGTAATAAAGATAGTCCACGAATCGCATTTGTATGCTGCCACAGGAAAGATGGTCCACGACTTGCATCCATATGTTGCCACATGAAAGATGCATGTTCTGAACAAATATTAACTTTGACTTATTTGATGGTGCAATATCGGCAGGAAATTCTGAATAAGTGTTTCGTATGTCCGTTATAGAACGTCGTATATGGATATCAGGCCACACGTTTCGACCGCGAAGGACACAAAGGAGGAGTTCTAATACTTACACGAAATACAATACCTTGCAGCCAAGTATCTGTGATCTCTGACAACCAAACGGAAATTATAGGTGCTGATATAATGATAAAGGACGTGAAAATAAGAATCTACAATCTGTATAGCCCAGCAGATAAGGACCTTACACTCTCAAACATGAAAATAACTGACACAAACTGCATTATTGTCGGAGACTTTAATAGCCGTTCAGAAAGATGGGGATACCCAGATACTGACAAAAGAGGAGATGAAGTGGAGGACTGGGAAATAGACTCAAATCTTCATCTACTCAACAAAGCGGATGACACACCGAGCTTCTACTTTAGAAGATGGCTTACCACTTCTACTCCAGACTTAGCTTTCTGCACAGGAGACATCCTCCACAAAATCAATCACCATGTGCTGGACCAATTAGCAGGTAGTGACCACAGACCATTCAAGCTTGTAATGAATATGGAGTATGTTCCACAGGAGCAAAAGCCCTTGCCCCGCTGGAATTACAAACGAGCAGATTGGGACAGATTTGCCATACTAACAGACAAATATTGTGAAAACATAAATACACGATATGGCAACATAAAGCAAATGGTGGAAAGTCTAAACAGAGCGATAATACAGGCAGCCACTGAGTCCATTCCAAGAGGAGCGAGGAAAAATTACAAACCATACTGGACTGAAGAACTACAAAGTTTGGAGGACAAAGTTGAAGATGCCAGGAAGACAGCAGAGAGAGAACAAACAATTGAAGCGAACATCTCTCTCAAAGCCATCTCAACAAAATATAAAAGAACAGTAAATCAAACAACAAGAGATTTTTGGAGGGAAAAAACAGAAAACCTGAATTTTGATTGGGATGGAAACAAACTATGGAAACTAGTGAAAGCCATGAACAATGAAGGACCTAGAAACAAACAAATAACAATTAAACAAGGAAATGCCTTGCTTACAGGAAAAAAAAGGCTGCAAATGCACTAATGGAACACTATGCAAATGCAAACCACATTGATATTACAACCGAACAGAAGAAAGCAATCAAAGACAAACAGATACATCATAGAAATACAGAGACAGCAGCAGAATATATGATGGCAAATCTAACAATGGAAGAAATGGAACAGGCAATGAACACCCCCCCCCCCCCCCAAAAAAAAAAAAAAAAAAAAAAAATGAAATCAACAGGAAAGGATGGAATCACAAATGAAATGCTAATAGGTCTATGCACCAAGGCAAAGAAGAAACTACTAGCAGTCCTAAATAACAGCTGAAAGAGAGGAATAGTCCCACAGGCATGGAAGGAAACTATACTAATACCAGTCCCAAAGAAAGGAAAAGACCTGGAAGAACCAAATGGCTATCGACCTATAAGTCTACTTAGCTGTGTAGGAAAATTAATGGAACGCATTATCAATGGCAGGCTAACATGGCATCTGGAAGAAAACAAACTCTTAACACCACACCAAGCAGGATTCAGAAAGTACAGATCCACTGAAGATCAAATAACCTATATAGCTCAGGAAATAGAGGATGCCTTCCAAGAGATAAAGCACACACTAGCAGTCTGGATAGATTTAGAAAAAGCATTTGATAAAGTATGGAAGGAAGGACTGAAAGTAAAACTGCAAAAAATGCATGTTTGTGGAAAAATGTATAAATGGATCAGCCACTACCCTGAGAACAGAACTGCCAGGACAAAAGTACAAGGACAAACAAGCAAAATGATGCTGTTGGAGCAAGGTTTCCCCCAAGGAGGAGTTCTTTCACCAACATTATTCCTAGCATATATAAATGACATCACAGAAAATTTTCCAGCCAGAGTACACACATCCTCCTTTGCAGATGACCTAGCCATATGGACATCTGAAGAATATATTAGTACAGCTAACAGCAGAATACAGCAAGCCTTATTAGCGCTAGAGGACTGGTCAAAATCATGGCTAGTGAAGATAAGTGAGGAGAAAACAACATGCACAGTGTTCTCCCTCTCAAATAAAACTCAGCAACCTAAGCTGGTATTTAATAGAAAAATATTGCGCCATGAAGAAAATCCAAACTATCTAGGAGTAACCTTTGATCGTCGCCGGACATGGAAGACACAGGTTGAGAAAAATCGAAGAGCAAGGCAGAGAATGGCAATGATGAAAAAAGCTTGCTGGTACAACGTGGGGAGCAGAAGAGAAAGTTCTCAAGACGTTATATACTGGTCGGGTGAGGCCAGTACTGGAATATGGCATTGCAGCTTGGGCAACAGCAGCTAAGTCAAACTTTAACAAAATAAGTAGAGTCCAAAACCAAGGAATGCGAATCATAACTGGAAGCCTGAAGACAACGCCTATTAATGAACTAGAAAAGATCACTTGTTTACAACCAATGCAGGACAGAAGAGCTAGCAGAGCCCAGCAACAAGGAGAAAAATTTAGAAGATTGACAGACCACCCTATGTATAACAGGTTTAATGGTTTTGGAAAAGGAAGACTGAAGCGTAGCAACTTTGTAGAAACTGCAAAACGAAAGATTAGGGCAGATCCCATACGTAACATATCAACAGTCAAGCTCATTTACAATGCACACAACTTCCCAGCTTGGAGACAGCAGCAACTGCCTGAGATGATAGAAAACATTCCTGGTATTGAGAAAAAGAACACTCAGAATGAAACAGAAAGAAGAAAAATAACCCTCAACTACATAAAAGAACATTTCCCAAGCAGCAATTGGACCCATGCATATACAGATGGATCAGCCAAAGATTCAATTAAAAATGGAGGAGGAGGAATTATCCTTAATTTAAAAAATGGAGTGATAAAAACACAGTCAGTGGCAACTGGACAATTTTCAAGTAACTTCAAAGCGAAGGTAGAGGCTTTGAAAACTGCAGCAGAAATGCTCTTGATGGAGGAAAATAAAGAGAAGCAAATAGCTATCTTCACAGATGCAAAGTCAGCTGTCGCAATACTGAAGAGCAAAAACAGCACAGAACTAGCTGACCTAAGAGCAGCACTCCATGGTCTATGCCAGAAATCCAAAAAAGTTGTAATACAGTAGATCCCATCACATTGCAGTATACCTGGAAATGAAGAGGCTGACAGACTATCAAAAGAGGGTGGACGATTACCACAGCCTGACATAGACATAACCTATAATGAGGCAAAAAAGGTTTATAAAAAGCACTTATAGAACCAAATGGGAATTAGAGCATCCAGGCCACCAGAAGGATGATGCATATTACAAACTCGACCGAAGAGAAGAAGTAGCAATCTTCAGACTCCACACAGGACATAACAGGCTGAAACACCACTTGTTCAATAAACTAAAGATAGGAGATACCGATGAATGTAATTGTGGAACTGGTAAAATGACAGCTAAACATTTGCTGCAGGAATGCCCAATATATGCAGAACAGAGAAAGATATTTTGGCCCACGCCTGCTTCATTTGAGGACAAGCTCTATGGAGATATCAACAAGCTCAAGTTGACTACAGCTTACTTTAACTACATTCAGGTTGACATCTAAAAGTGCATGAAGATGTATTTAGACTGCCACACTTCATACCACAGGTATGTCGGTTACAAAAGCGTCCCAGAGGCATGAAATGGAATATTGCTTGGATAGCAAATCCATTACGTGGAAAGTCCGAATCAAAAGCTCACTGTGTGGGCTTCGCAAATGGTGGAAAAAGTGTCCCAGTGACACGAAATGGAATATTGCTTGGATAGCAAATCCATTACGTGAAAAGTCCGAATCTAAAGCTCACTGTGTGAGCTTCAAAAAAGGTGGAAAAAGTGTCATAGTGGCACGAAATGGAATATTGCTTGGATAGCAAATCCATTATGTGGAAAGTCCGAATCGAAAGCTCACTGTGTGGATGTCATCTGCACACTGCATTCTTCTGGTTTCCGGAAGAACAGCCTATGGTGAACGGAAGGCTCAATATACGGAAGTGAGGCTAAGCAGCCATGTGCAGGACGTGACGATTCCTTGGGTGAGCCCAGTACCAGAGCGCTGTGTGTTGGCTCTGCAAGTATGGAAGCCTCCTTTGATGGCGGGGAATGCCCATGGTCTTTCCCTGCCTTCCCTTGAGGGCTGACCAGGATGTCTTTGGCTGTTCTATATGGGCCAGCTAGGATGGGAGATAACACCACAACAGTGAAAGTCAAACGTCCTAAGGAACCCCTGGGAAGGTTAACCCGGTCAACAAATGCCCGCAGAAGTAGGATGTGTCGGCCTAACGGCTCAAGAACGCAGCCCTGCTGTAAACAGGCACAACGCAATCACATCCGAAAAAAAAAACAACTCCGGATGAACGCAGAAGAAGAAGTATACAAATAAAATTGTTAAATTCTGTGGTAGAAACTCTGTAGACTGTTGATTTAATTTTCTTGTAGAAGTCTTCTAAAAGTGCATATATGTTGTGCAGTTCGATTAGTTTTATCGTAAATATGAAGAAATGTGTTTATAATTATTAATTGAGCAGATTTTGTTGAACATCAGGATTGCTCAATCAATAGTGAACTGGGCTCTGGAAACATTAAGCCAACAGGACTATGGATCAAACCCTGACTATGACATTATATTTAAAGAAAAGGAAAAGAAAATGAAAATGCAGACTATACAAAGGTAATAATGAAAAATCTAAAATGTGGGAGAATGTTGCGGGAGAAAATATTTGGAGTACGTTAAGAAGGAACAAAAATACGAGCGAAATTTCGGGTGAAAAAAAAGCAAATAAAGTTATATAAAGAAAATAAAGTCGATGCGAGGATGTCTGTGGGTGCGCGCGCACCCACCGACGTCCGCATCTGCGCGCGCAAATGTGGACGTCGGTGGGTGCGCGCGCAGATGCGGACGTCGGTGGGTGCGCGCGCAGGTGCGGACGTCGGTGGATGCGGCCGCCGGTGGGTGCGGCCGCCGGTGGGTGCGGCCGCCGATGGGTGCGGCCGTCGGTGGGTGCGGCCGTCGGTAGGTGCGGCCGTCGGTAGGTGCGGCCGTCGGTAGGTGCGGCCGTCGGTGGGTGCGGCCGTCGGTGGGTGCGGCCGTCGGTGGGTGCGGCCGTCGGTGGGTGCGGCCGTCGGTGGGTGCGGCCGTCGGTGGGTGCGGCCGTCGGTGGGTGCGGCCGTCGGTGGGTGCGCGCGCATGTGCGGCCGTCGGTGGATGCGCGAGCAGGTGCGGCCTTCGGTGGATGCAACCGTCGGTGGATGCGCGCGCAGGTGCGGCCATCGGTGGATGCGCGCGCAGGTGCGGCCATCGGTGGATGCGCGCGCAGGTGCGGCCGTCGGTGGATGCGCGCGCAGGTGCGTACTTCGGTGGATTCGCGCGCAGGTGCGGACTTCGGTGGGTGCGCGCGCAGGTGCGGACGTCGGTGGGTGCGTGCGGATGTCGGTGTGTGCGCGCGCAGGTGTGGATTTAACTGCTTGCGCGCGCAGGTGCGGATTTAGCTGGGTGCGTGCGCGCAGACACAGGTGCTTAATTTGGTAAGTGCATAATTTGATGGGTGCATAATTTGGTAGTTACGATTGCAGTTGCATAATTTGACAGGTGCATAATTTGATAGTGCAGGTGCATAATATGTTTTGGGGGTATTTGGTATGTTCATGCGCAAGTACATAATTTGTTTTGTGCACACGAAGGTGCATAATATGGTAGGTGTACGCGCCAGTGCGTAATTTATTTGGTGTAAGTGCAGGTTCATAGTTTGGTAGGTAAGCGCGCCAGTGCGTAATTTATTAGGTGTGCATGCAGGTACGTAATTTAGTAGGTCCGTACACAGATGCGTAATTTGGTATATGCGGCGTAGCTATGTAAATTTGTCCTGTTGCCACACGAAAAATGGTCCATGACTCACATTCATATGATGCCACTGGAAAGATGATCCATGAAACATATTGGTAAGTTGCCACAATGTCAAGGTGTTGGACCGACTAGTAACAGAAGAGGGGCAAGGACTAATACTACATAGAGACAGGACATCTATAAAGGTATAGACAGAATACAGACAGCACCCAAGCTAGGACATAGGGACAGCAATTAGACTAGACTCGGGTGGGGACACTAATGTGTTATAGTTAGAATAACAGAGGGACCGACCCGAGAACAGGGGCGGGTGCATGAGGTCAGGGGAATACCGTGACCACGCAAACTAGAGTAGAACTTAGAGGGTAACGAGTGCTAAGTAGACAGTGCTGTGTGCAAAGAGGACGCCACGCAGAGTTGCGAAACCCACGAAAGAGTTTGACCACGTAGGCAAGCGACAACCTGAGCTGCTTCAGACAGGGGACAGACCGGCCTTCCGACTGGACGTAGTGTTGTTCTGAAGCGAATATCTAGTGTAGTGAATGCATACGATGTTTATAGAGAGAGTGACCATGTGTGACAATGTGCATTTATATAACGTGTAACGAGTGTTGATTATTGTGATAATGTATCAGGCAGATAAAGCCTTATGTTGATTGTCAGGCTTGCCTGAAAATAAATTCCGTATCAAAATATCGGTACGAGCAAAGTTGTACTTAGGATACGGATGATGTGGCCTGATTGTGAATGAACGCAAGACTGTGACAAGCCACATTCTTATGGTGTCAGAAGTGTTCAGATTGAACACACACCCAAGCGCACGGCTAGCTAATAGTTAAACAGCTAAATCTGAAAACAGGCAGTGAAAGAAAGGCTTTATGGCCAATTTAATAATTCTACGCACGCCTGATTATATTTGTGAGCAGTAAAGCTGAGTAACAGGAGTTTTGTGCAAATTAATATAAAATACCTTACACTAACGTGTTTACGCACGCCTGAAGATATTAGCAAAATAGCAAGAACGAAAGATTGTGAAGTGCACGGAGTGACCTTTGAGTGAACTACTGACCGTCGCCAGCATGTTAGCGTGTATTTATTGATTGAATTGGTTTAGAGTGAAGTCAACTGTAATGTTTTTGTGATTCTATCATGTGTGTTTTGTAAGACGTTTCAGCTGAAGGTCAAGCCTGAAGACATACGACAGACGAGACATTACGACATTGATAATTAAGAACATTCTAATTAACATTCCAAAATTAATAAACCACATTTCAGTTATGTACAGGCAATGTGTCCAGCTAACTCATGACACATTTGTGTATTTCTGTACAATTTAATTATATCAGATAATTAGTACTTGCTCTGCGTATACCAGGATGTGCGTGAATTTAGTTGTACCATCCAGCCAAAAGTAGCGATAGAAGCAGAGAAGATCTTGTTTCCCCAACCGAAAGAAAGACTCTGATCATCGTCATCGATCAGATAAGTACCTATAATTTTGACTTGCATGCTAAGGTAGCATCTTTATTTTTTCATGTTGTCACTGTAAATTGATTGTTATACAATTGACTATTGTTGTATTTATAAGTGCGTGAAAGATAAAGAACAACCATGTCTACACTTAAAGAATGTATAGAAGCAGGGATAGCACTAGGTTATAGTGGGGATAAACTAGAAAAATTGACAAAAGCTGAATTTAAAGAATACACAGATAGACAAGCTGCAGCAGATAAAGAGGAAAGAGACAGAAAAGCTGCAGCAGATAAAGAGGAAAGAGACAGAAAAGATACCATAGAGAAAGAGGAAAAAGACTAAGAAAGAGATGAAAGGGCAAAAGAACGGTTGCACCAAAATGAGCTTGCAGAGATAGCGGAAAATACTAAAGTCAAACAACAAGAATTAGCCTTCAAACAACAAGAATTAGTTTTCAAACAACAGGAGTTAGCTGAAACCAATAAATTAAAACAAGCAGAGATTGAATCGCAAACACAGGTTAAGCTAAAAGAGATCGAAACCGAGTCCCACATTCAGATCGCTACAACCAAAATCAAAAGTAAAGAGGAAGAGAATAAGTTTGCCAAATATAAAGGGATTGTGAAGCCATATTGTCAAGGCGATTCCATCTCGGCTTGGTCAGAAAATGTAGAGTACCAGCTAAAAGCCCAGGAAATACCAAAAGAACACTGGGCATTGATCTACATGAAGAACTTATCCGGGGAGCCTTTAAAGGTAATAGAGTCCACTCCCCAAGAACTTAGGAATAATTATGAATATATTCACCAAAGGGTAATGCAGCATTTCCTGTTAGACGCCCCAGGGTACCAAGTTAAATTCTCCAAGCTAAAGCCTAACAGTTATCAAACATTCATTGACTACGCCTCAACAGTACAAGACGTTTGTAACAAATGGCTGAATGCATCTAAAATTAACAATAATTACGTAAAACCTAGAGATCTCATTATCATGGACAAAATTATTTTAACCATCCCTAGTCCATTTGCGAAGTTCTTGCAACAATCAGATGTGGATTCTCTCGAAAAATTAGAAAAACGTTGTTCGGCATACTTCTCATCGAACAGGGATGTTTTTAAATCTGTCATAGAAGAAAGTGAAATTGTAGTAGCTGCAATACGCAAACCACAAAAACCCTATACATTTAAGGAAATACAAATGGGCAACTTACGACAATGTCCGTATTGTAGATTTCAACATCCAGAGTATTCTATGTGCGATAAGAATCCTAAATATCCAGAGCACTTAGAGATGATGATAAAGAAACAGCAAACAAAGAGAGAGACCTTTAGACTGCTGTAAAAGCTTCTTTTGCCATTGTTTCGGGCACTATTCCTCTGGTTGTACTGGACGAAAGAGATTGAAAGCAGTGAATGCAGTGTTAGTTGAGTCATCATCTGAGAGCGAGAGTGATATGGAAGATATGTGTGAGAA
This sequence comes from Cepaea hortensis, assembly GCA_963921405.1. Lineage (NCBI taxonomy): Eukaryota > Metazoa > Mollusca > Gastropoda > Stylommatophora > Helicidae > Cepaea > Cepaea hortensis. The sequence goes on from OY992885.1 coordinate 33,277,868, forward strand.
TGGTGAGAATGTAGCAGCATCAATTGATGTATTAAATTGCAGTAACTGTACAACATGCCATGAGTTTCATAATAACGGAATACTTAAATGTGGGCATGCAGTTCCTTGTTCGCTTGAAAACGCAAATGCAGCAATAGCCTCCAGAGGCAGTTTAGAGTTCCACGGAATAGTCAATGACATACCATGTAAAGTCCTTCTGGATAGTGGCAGTACATTAATCGGCTTGAAAAGGGAACTGGCCAAGCCAGAACATTATACGGGACAAACAGTTAACTGCCGCACATTTTCAGGCAGGATAGAAACGTACCCGTAACATAAACACCCTTTTTCTGTCTGGCACATTCACTTGGGCGGTTTTAGAGAACCCATGTGCGGACTTAATAATTGGCTGTTTGCCACAGGTGAAGAAATGTACCACTGAACAGATAGCAGCCTGGAGAGAAACCTACTCCAGTCAGGCTGAGTCAAAAACTAGGTCAAAAACTAGTAAACAAGAGAATGACCTACAAAACAAAGCAGTACACCTGACTGCATCCAGTGGTACGGTGAACAACGACACCACACGAAAGGTCATACAGGCGCATCGCGCCAAATCAAACATACCACCGTATTTCGAACAGCCTAATACAAGTGTAAACAGTGTACTCTTTGAGCCCAATCAAGAGATTTTGTTACTATTACCCGATAAAAGTGACTTGTTATTGACCTCATGGCAAGGTCCGTATAAAGTGGCGAGAAAGATTTCAGAAGTTGACTATGAGATATCCTTGAACAACAAACTCAAGATATTTCATATCAACATGTTAAAGCCGTATTACAGAAGACAAGAAAAGGAGACGGATGACCAACATAACGCAACCATACCAGAAAACCAAACTCCAGACAAACAAACGACAAACACAATAGTCAACTATGAAGACGACGAACACATTACAGCAACAGTGATCAACCAGACAGAAGAAGATGACTTTGAATTACCCGTACCGACTGTAGAAAGCACCACAACAATCAGCAACATACAACTAGGACCAAAGATGACAGACGAACAAAAACAGCAGACAATAGCATTGTTGACTGAATACAAACAAATTTTTTCAGACAAACCAGGTAGGACAGATAGGATACAACACTCCATTGTTCTCTTAGATGATATCCCAATCAAATGTTGACCTTACTCTATCCCTTTGAACTATAGGGAAAATTTAGACAAGGAAATTCTTAGTCTAGAAGCCTGTGGGATAATCCAGAAATCCCAGTCTGAATACTCATTTCCAATAGTGAATAAAATAGAAGGATTCAACCTTGAGACTCTGCATAGATTACAGGAAATTGAATACTATCACAAAAGTTGATGCAGAGCCCATTCCATCATGTGACGATCTCATTCTCAACATGTCAGCATCTATCATCTTTTCTAAACTCGACCTAACTAAAGGCTATTGGCAAATTCCGATGGAAAAACATTCCGTTAATCTAACTGCCTTTGCAACACCTCTAGGTCTCTACGAGTGGCTTTTTCTTCCTTTTGGACTTCGTAACGCACCTGCCACCTTTGTCCGCCTTACTAGGGAACTTCTTCATGGAATAACTAATATTCAGACATACATAGATGATATATGCATCCATACAACAGACTGGACAGCACATCTACAAACTATAAGACTAGTCTTCGAGAGAATAAAATTGTTTGGACTGACAGTCAAACCAACGAAAGTTGAGTTGGCGTTGGAGGAAATAAATTTCCTTGGCCATACAATATCCAAGGGCCAGTTAAAAACTGACAACAAAATTATAACTAAAATTCTAAACCTCACTATTCCAACAACAAAGAAACAAGTGAGTGTCAGCAACTCAGCTTTGACAGGCATACAATGATTCCTCTTTTGTACCACACGAAATGATAACTTGTACGTCGTACAAAAGGATACAATTATGATACAAATTTATTCTGAGCTAGTTGTACATTATCTCTGCGAGATGATAATCACATAGGTAATACATATCATGGTATATCGTGATGATGTTATGTGAAAGATGATATCGATGGTAATATCTATCGAAGTTAAGTCTAAGTCATAACTATTGCTACTGTCCTTTTAAGCAACAAAGTATTCACAGCGAATACATCAGTCCGTCTTCTACACTGTCGGGTCTCGGTCTGACGATCTTCGTGGCGTGTCCAGCCACGAGCAGTAGACCCTTCGTGCGTCAGCTGGTTTGCGTGCTCTAGTTCCAGCACGCAGTTAGTGACTGGTCACCCGGTTAGAGTTACCAGTGTTTTATGGACACTTCTCGTGATGCGGGTTTCCCCACTCTATTCTGGGTAACTCCAGATCACGTCTTACAGTGTCCCCTACATAGATGATATATGCATCCATACAACAGCCTGGACAGCACATCTACAACCTTTAAGACTAGTCTTCGAGAGAATAAAATTGTTTGGACTAACAGTCAAACCAACGAAAGTTGAGTTGGCGATGGAGGAAATAAATTTCCTTGGCCATGCAATATCCAAGGGCCAGTTAAAAATTGACAACAAAATTATAACTAAAATTCTAAACCTCACTATTCCAACAACAAAGAAACAAGTGAGAAGCTTGCTGGGGCTAGTAAATTAATACAGCAAATGTATCCCCAATTTGACACAAGTAACATGTGTATTTTCAAATTTATTAAAGTCATCTGCAAAGATAAATGTGCAAGATGCTACTTTAGTCAATGCTATGTCAGAATTAAAGTTACTTTTCAGTAAAGTTCCCATCCTTCGCTTACCTAATCCCGATTTACAATACATTCTTAGATGCGGCGCCAGCTCAACTACAATCTCTGGTGTACTGCTTCAAGAGCATGAAAAGATTCTACACCCAATCTTGTATGTCAGCCGCAAACTTACCACAGCTGAATCACATTATGACGTCTCTTAGTTAGAGGCTCTCGCTATCGTATATTGCGTTACAAAACTTCATAGATATTTGGCTGGAACTCACTGTGTAGTCGAGACCGACAACTATCCGCTGTTAGTTATGGAAAAAGGCCTGCCCAAAAATAACAGAATTTATCGCTGGGCCTTGATTCTGCAAAATTACTCCTTTTCCCTTCGACATATTAAAGGGAGCAACAGCACCCTTGCAGACCTTCTGACAAGACCGTCAGGCATTGAAGTAATGCAGAAAGCAGATGAAATACTACCACAGGTACCTTCTGTTACCACCTAGTAGTTCACATTTATATAGTGTTTTAGTAATGATAAGACTCAAGACATTGTGTAAGATAAATATCACTACGTGAACTTACAAGGAACTCTACTATTACCTAAACGCATGAACAATGTAGTGATAGAGTCATCTAGCGCGTAGAAACTGTGATATAGTGTGAACATACTGTGACACTTCATATCGTCACTGAAACTGCAGTGACAATTGTATATAGACTATCGTAAGGAATAACCCAGAGGACCGACACGTCGTGATCACCATCGCCTGGACCTACGTTTAGTTAATTAGTTAGCTTATTATGTAATATATTTATGTATATAATATGTATGTATTATTGTTGTATAACATATTTTAACGAAGCTGCACTAAAGCAATTTAGTGGTTCATCAGGGTAGAAACATTAGCAAGAGTAGAACCACTAATACTTCAACCAAGAGTTATTTGAAACAATGTAGCATTATCCATCATTTAATTAGATTATAAACCTTTACAATTATTGCATATATTTAGAAATGTAGATACTATTTAAATTTAGTTAGTAAAGTTCTCTAATGAGACTGCTACCGATGAAGCCATTTAAAACGGCGAGGTAATATATTTAGATTTAATTAAAAATTTAATAGATTAGTGTTAGAATAATTTAGAAATTTAACAATTTGTAACTTTAGTACATTTAAGGGAACTAACACATTTCTCTTAAAGAATCTTTAGTTTAGTTAATTACCTTCCCTAAGAAACATCCATAAACTGATACTTAGTTAATTAGATACCTATATTTAACAACAGTTATTAATTAGTTTAGTTAATTTAAATTACCGTAGTTATTACATCCATCATTTAGTTAATTAGATTAAATACATTGTTTAGTTTAGTAACATCCTTTATTTATTAAATTACATCTTTATTTTAATTAATGTCAGAAATTAAAAATTTAGTTAATTTATTTCCCTTTAGTATTTATTTAATTTAGTTTAGATTAAAGTTTAATTTAGATTTAAAGATTAATTTTAGATTTAAAGATTAATTTAGATAATAAAGATTAATTTAGTTTAGATTAGAGAACAGACAAAGAGAAACACCCTGGTCCTCCAGGTTGGGGGTTGAAGCGTGGGGTTAACATCCCCACCTTTGTAAAAACCTTTCTTTGTTACGAAACAAATACATGAGCCTCGATATCGGACTGACTTATCTGGACAACGACCTTGGAACGTTAAAGGACTTTTGAGATTTGGAACATGGAATGTACGGACACTATATCGAGCTGGAGCGGCCGAAGAACTAACCCGGGAGCTGATTGAATATCAAATGGATATAACAGCAATTCAAGAAATAAGGTGGCCAGGAGAGGGTACTTTAGAGCAAAATGGAATGATTATAATATATGGAGGAAACACCCAAAATAAACATGAATTAGGAACAGGATTTGTCATCAAAAAAGAGTTATGGGGGAACGTTTTAAACTTTAAAGCTTTTAATGACAGGATTAGTAAATTACGAATAAAAGGTAAATGGAAAAATATAACGATGATTAATGTACATGCACCTACTGAAGAAAAAGAAGATGATATTAAAGAAGACTTTTATAATGATCTGGAAGATGTCATAGAAGAAACCCCCAAACAGGACATCCTGATTGTGCTAGGAGACTTCAATGCAAAAATAGGTAGAGAGCAAACTAATAAAAAAGTGGCCGGTATGGAAAGCCTACATACAACTTCAAATGATAATGGATGGAGAGTCATCAACCTGGCAGAAGCCAAAGGACTGCAGATTAGCAGTACCAGACTACAAAGAAAGGATATACACAAACAAACTTGGAAATCATGTGACAAGAGAACCTTTAATCAAATAGATCACATTTTAATTAACAACAGAAATGCATCAAACATACAGCAAGTCAGAAGTTATAGAGGAGCTGAGTGCCACAGTGACCACTTCCTCGTTGGAGCAAAATTTAAAATAAAACTTAAGAGAGCTTTCTATACTAAATTACAAAGATTAAACCCAACATATAACAGAGAAAAACTGCAAGACATTACAGTCAAAGAGAAATTTACAGATGAAATAAAATGTAAACTTGAAACTCTGCAAAACCCTTTGGAGGAAAGCATTGACCAAACTTGGTTGAACATCAAGAATACAATTCAGTCTACCGCAGAAGAATGTCTCGGTGTGTTAACCACGCATAGAAAGAACAGATGGTTCAATCAAAAATGTGAAGAAGCAGTCATTAGGAAGAAGAATGCCAGACATGTATGGTTAAATGACATCAATAACATCCAAAAGGAAGAGCATTATAGAAATGAATGTAAAGAGGCTACAAAAATAGTCAGACAGCAGAAGCGAGAATATATGAATAATATAATCAAAGATATGGAAACTAATCACCAGAAAAATGAATCCAGAAAATTTTTTAAAGAACTGAAGTCAATGAAACGAGGGCACCAACAAAACACATATGGTTTAAAAGACAAAAATGGGAATATGATAAATACCAATGAGGAAATGTGCAACACATGGAAAGAATATTTTATTGAATTACTAAATTGTGAAGCTCCAAGTAACATTTTCTCACAGGAAGAGGTTCTAACATGCGAACCACAAATTGAAGAACCTACATTTGAAGAAATCCTATATGTAATCACACGACTTAAAAACAATAAGGCAACTGGGACTGATGGAATTGCTGCTGAATTTATAAAGGCAGGTGGCCATGCATTACATCAAAAGCTATATGAACTAATAATAAAAATCTGGAGGACAGAAGAATTACCCCATGACTGGAAAGAGTCATTATTGATACCTATCTTTAAGAAAGGAGACAAGTTCCAATGTGGAAATTATAGAGGAATATCACTACTTTCCACAAGCTATAAGATACTATCTGCAGTATTACTAAATAGACTAAAACCATATTCAGAAGACATATTAGGTGACTACCAGGCGGGGTTTAGACAAAACAGATCAACAATAGATCAGATATTTATCTTACGACAAATAGCCGAGAAACATTGGGAATATAAAAGAGATCTCCATAACATTTTTGTGGATTTTAAAAAGGCTTATGATAGTGTCCATAGGAATAGTCTATGGAATGCTATGCAGGAATTTGGAATACCAAGGAAGTTAATCAACATGACCAGACTATGCATGGAAGATACTTATAATATAGTAACATATAAAGGCAGGAAATCAGACCCCTTCCAAATAACATCTGGCTTGAAACAGGGTGATGCACTATCGCCGCTACTCTTCAATCTGGCTCTAGAGAAAGTTGTAAGGAAGGTAAAGGAGGAATGTGATATTGGAGGAACATCCAAGCTGCTTGGTTATGCAGATGATATAGATATTATAGGGCAAAGTGAACAAAAGACACTGGAAATATTGACTCACTTAAAGGGAAAAGCCCAACAGATGGGGCTGGTTATCAACCAAGATAAGACAGAATATATGGTAATTTCAAGAGACGGAATGGCTAGAAACTCTGGCCACATACAAATAGATAATATGACCATTAAAAGAACGGAAACATACAAATACCTGGGTACGATCTTCAACTGCTCCAACATCATAAGGGAAGAAATACAAACTAGAATCAACTCTGGAAATAAGATATACTATGCACTACAACATCTACTAAAATCAAAGGCGCTATCTCGTAACACCAAAATCACAATATACAAAACACTGATCAGACCAGTTGTGCTGTATGGCTCTGAAACCTGGAGTACAACGAAAGGAGACGAAGCCTTGTTACAAACCTTTGAGAACAAAATTTTAAGACGCATCTTTGGACCCATTAGGGATACACAAAGTGGAGAGTGGAAAAGAAGAAGTAACAAAGACATTTATGATCTGTTTAAGTCCCCGCTAATCACTGGTATCATGAAGGCTAATAGACTACAATGGCTGGGGCATATAGAAAGAATGGAAGATAATAGGGAAACAAAACTCGCTTACACTCAGGAAATAAATTACCGTAGACCCCGAGGTAGACCAAGAAGGCGGTGGAGAGATAATACATGTACAGACCTGCAAGCACTTGGAATCAACGACTGGCAAGAGAAGGTCCACCAGAGAGACGAATGGAGACGGATTGTATTTGCAGCAAAGAACCTCAATGGCTCGGAACGCTGAAGAAGAAGAAGTTTAGATTAAATCCCTTAGTTAATAGTATTAGACATCATCCCGTAGAATAAGGTTAACGCTATTAATCATGAGTACAGTGACTGATCAAACCAATTAGACATTACAATAGTTAGATGTAGTTAGACTTAGTTAGTTTCTGTTGTATTGCCGTAAGCAATACATAACTTGTAAATAACAATGTGATATATGAAACAATGTATTTCGGCTCAATACGGTTTAACAAGAGCCCATTTTTATGTCAATGACAAAACATTTGTAAAATTGACAAGGTATGAATGAAGGAATATGAGATGCGTATACGGACGAATGAAAGAATTAAAGTAGGAGTGTGAACAATGGTGCAATTTTTTTCGCACACACGTGTTTTTATGACGTGTCCGCGTCTTCTGTGTAAACCATGTGTAGTGTGTATTTTTATGTGTGTTATAGCCACTATTGCATTACACGAATGGTTGTTTTCTAGAATCCCAGATCGGCGAAGTACGTCATAAATTAAGCAAAGGCATTACTTTGTGACGGACATTAACCTACCTGTTATACTCGAAACCTAAATACATCAATTATAGACATATAGTTATGTTTCTAATTGCAACACATATAAATTAAAGTGTTACACGCAAACAAACAGGAACACAAACAGGTAATTATACAAACAGCAGTTAATTTCAAAGGGACTTAACACTGTATCAGGGGACACTACAGACTTAGAATAAGTGGAAGGTCGAGTTGAATATTTAGCCACAAGCGGAAGCGAGATAGGCAAGTATCAGCATACACACAAATAAGAAGAGAAGTGAAAGTACATTTCACGGGAGCCATGAATTATAATCATGTATTGCATCCTTAAACGGAGCAATTTATATTGAGATATTGGTGAATCAGTATTTTGAGGGGCTTAGTTTGTTAACGTGCCCTGGTTCAACACAGCTCCCAAGAGTGTAATGTAATGACTCTTGCTTAGATTGGAGATGTGTTAAGCTGATCTAAAACCAGTGGCTAGATACAGCAACTTGTGACCGGACTTATTTGGGACAGAAGTGAACCGTATCATATAGCAGTGAACCCCTTGACTATATTAGATTAGACTAATTTTATATGTTACGATGACATTGCGTCACACCTACTACATTAATCTGGTGACGCAATACGAGGGACGAGGAGAGAATGTCAACGTGTTGGACCGACTAGTAACAGAAGAGGGACAAGGACTAATATTCCATATAGACAGGACATCTATAAAGGTATAGACAGAATACAGACAGCACCCAAGCTAGGACATAGGGACAGTAATTAGACTAGACTCGGGTGGGGACACTAATGTGTTATAGTTAGAATAACAGAGGGACCGACCCGAGAACAGGGGCGGGTGCATGAGGTCAGGGGAATACCGTGACCACGCAAACTAGAGTAGAACTTAGAGGGTAACGAGTGCTAAGTAGACAGTGCTGTGTGCAAAGAGAACGCCACGCAGAGTTGCGAAACCCACGAGAGAGTTTGACCACGTAGGCAAGCGACAACCTGAGCTGCTTCAGACAGGGGACAGACCGGCCTTCCGACTGGACGTAGTGTTGTTCTGAAGCGAATATCTAGTGTAGTGAATGCATACGATGTTTATAGAGAGAGTGACCATGTGTGACAATGTGCATTTATATAACGTGTAACGAGAGTTGATTATTGTGATAATGTATCTGGCAGATAAAGATTTATGTTAATTGTCAGGCTTGCCTGAAAATAAACTCCGTATCAAAATATCGGTACGAGCAAAGTTGTACTTAGGATACGGATGATGTGGCCTGATTGTGAATGAACGCAAGACTGTGACACACAAGAAAGATGGTCCACGACCTCTATTCATTTGCTGACGCAGGAAAGATGCTCCACAACTCACATATGTGTGTTGCTGTAATAAAGATAGTCCACGAATCGCATTCGTATGCTGCCACAGGAAAGATGGTCCATGTCAGCAACCGATGTTTCAGGCATCATAGGATTACTTCTCTCGCACCACACAAGAAACTTGCAAGTCGTGTGAGAGGATACATTTTATTGCCGTTGGCTCTTTACATTTACAAAACAGTCGCTATCAAATCACACACAAAGCCACAGAATTGCCTATCACTAGTTTCCTAAGCCTATTGCTAATCTCTATCTACTTGGCTACAGAAACCCCTATCGACACTGAACGGTGCGCTTGCTAAGAAGTCAGTCCCCAGTCTGATTCTTCTCCTCGCGTGGCTACACAGCACGCGGAAGGACCTTGTGCGTCCTTCGACTTTTCGCGTGCTGTCACACTCAGCACGCTTATAGCAGCCGTCTCCTATTGAGTGGCAATCCACTTCTCTGTGGCTATCACGTAGGCGTGATACTGCCGTGACCAGAGTACTAACTATCTGGTCGACGCCTCCGTGTCTCATGAGAGAACGAGTTAATAGTCCCCCTTCCTATCACCTACCCTGCCCTCATACCGGGGCACTCTGTTGCCTCTGATCTACTTGAGGTTGACCACTCTTCCCGGTGGTCTTCTATCTTGAGGCAGACCTCAGACCTCTATCCTTCAGTCTTTGACACACACCCTCCCCTCCTGTGTTGCGTCACCAACTTTGACTCCTTGGTTGTGACGCAAGAGGTTTCTAAAAAATTAGTGTATCTAATTTTTGTCAAAGACTGCTGATAACCTGGCTTTGGGTAACTCAATAGACTTCTACTGACTATTGTCACAATGTAGTATCACTTTACTTGGCTATTGGCAATCGCCACAAACTTGTCTGGTTGGCGTGAGCCCTCTTCTCAATCGCAATATTATATTAATTAGAGGTATGTCTGAACCGGACCATTGTCTTATAAGACCTGCCCTCAAATAGTAAATTAACTCACTACCCATACAAAGTTGACTTTCTTAGGGTCAACACATGAATTGCTTCATGTCCCCCATATAATATTAAACAACCATTACACAAGCTGTGTGCGACAGGCTTTACCTATCTCGCTTCCGCGTGTAAAGTTATCTTTCACTGTGAAGTTAGTGTTTCGTTGCCTATTGTGTCCCCTGACCCGGAGTTATCTCCCTTTGATCTAATGAAAATGTATGCAATTTACATGTTAGTTTTCCTGGATGTTTGCGTGTTTGGATCTAACTAATAGTATAATCTAACTTCTAACATGTGTGTTTATTTATAATATGTATGTAAGTAAGTTTTCAAGTGCCATAATTCGGTTAAATGTGGCCACAAAGCAGTGTATAACAATAATTTGTGACTACGTTTCCGTCTTATGAGACTTAAAATACTTTCTCTAAGATCTACACTAAACTGCACACAACACATTCAAGACAGCACACTTTCAACATCGAAGCAAACATTTGACGCAGACAAAAAATAAAAAAAATTGCGTTAAGCGGCAGAAAAAATCCGCTGACTGATCTCACTCTCTCTTGTATATTTTACATATGCTCTCACTTTTACACTTCTGTCACGCATCTTTTACCTTCACAATTATTTAAAAACCTTGGAGTGACACTGTACAAGTTTGGCTCAGTTTGAGAAAGTTGAGCTTCATGACTGTGCGTAAATTGCTGCACGAGTCATGTATTTACAAAATATTTACATGTAAAAAAAAAAGGGTTGATGGTTTGTACCCTGGTATTCTTAACCACTATATTCTACTGAAATAATACTCTAAATACTGAAATACTAATACTAGTTCTTTAAATATGTATTTAATGTGTTACCTATTTTAATCTAATTTAAGGGAAGTAATCTAACTATTTAAAATGAAATTGATGTGAGATGAGTTATGTAACTAAATAAAATGAGTAATGTGAAATGTAATACAGTATGTCCCTTTCTAACATGGGTAATGTGATATGTAATAAATTATGTCCCTTTCTAACATGGGTAATGTGAAATATAAGAAAATTATGAATAATGTTTTTAAATAAAAAAAAAATATATGATTGATATTTTTACTCTAAATGGTGTAAATGATGTATGTTTATATGTATAATTATTTTATCCTATCCGGTGTAAATCAATTATAATATTAAATGAAGAAGTTTGTTAAATGGCCTGGTTCATTAAGATGGCATGAACTCTAGTGAAATGAACCAAAGTGAAATGTGACAAACTAAATGGTACTATTACTATCTAAACTTTTTATCGTAGTTTATACTTAGATGTTATTACGTTTAAATTACTATCCTAATCTACTTTTAAGCTAAGTAAGTGGGTAAATGAATGATCTATCTAAACTACTAAAAAAAATGAAAACTATTATATTTCCTAAATCTAAATGTATCTTAGAGTGACCTAATCTAACTATAATTTATCACTATATTAAAACGTTATAATACATATCACAATGAGTCTATATATACATGGTATTTAAATACCTCAGGTTAGTCGTTGCCCTAATGTTTAGAAATTGCTTTCATTGGCATAGTATATATACACAATTGTCCTGGGTATATTAAATACATTACACAGTCATACTTGTGTCCTATGGGTATTGCACCTGTAGAGTTTGCTGGTGTCGTAGACAAGTATTTTTGTGTCTATTATTTATGTACTGTTCTGACACTGTTTTTCCCTGCTTAACACAGATGATTCACCGGAACACATATGGAGCTTAGTATGTAACGAGCTGTCTTAGTTCACAAGGTGATATACTGGTTCACGGAGTACAGTTCTTCTCTTGCTGCCTACGGACACATAGTAGTTCACTGTTCTTAGTACCTAGTTCAGAACATAATGTCTATGTATTCGTAAAATATTTCATATAGACTATTCTAATGAACTAATTTAACCTCTATTACTCTACACTCTCATGTGGGATATCTGGTATTTCTACCTCAGATGGTCGACTAAGGGTATCTGCCAGAATGTTGTCCTTACCCTTAATATGCTCTATCCTAAAAGTATAATTTTGTAGTATTAACGACCACCTGTATATACGGTCATTCCGATGCACACCACTTTGTATGACCGTGATTGGGGAGTTGTCAGTCTGGACAACGAAGTGAACACCCGCTAGAAATCGATGCAGTTTCCTCACCGCATAGATGACGCTTAGGGCTTCCAACTCTGATATGGAATATCTGGACTCAGCAGGTGTGATCTTGCGGCTCACGTAGCAAATCGGATGGAAGATGCCATCATAAAATTGGCCTAGTACTGCAGCGATGGAGATCCTGCTGGCATCTGTCCTAAGATAATAAACGAGCCTAGGATTAGGCAAGCGGAGGATTGGTACATTACTAAACAGGATTTTCAATTTTGACAATGCAGAAATTAATAATGCATCTTTGACATCTAATTTTACAGATGCTTTTAAAACATTTGAAAATACACTTGTAATTTCCGCTAAGTTTGGTATAAACTTGCTATAGTAATTTACTAAACCCAAAAGGCTTCTGACCTTCTTCTTTGTTGTTGGCATGGTCAGGTTCATAATTTTGGTAATAATTCTATTGTCAGTTTTTAGTTGACCTTGTGAAATGACATGACCCAAAAAATCAATTTCTTGTAGGCCCAATTCAACTTTGCTCGGTTTGACAGTGAGACCGAAGAGTCGCAACCTATCGAAGACATGTCTTAATTTCAGTAAGTGTGTTGTCCAGTCATCCGTATGGACACATATATCATCTATATACGTCACTGTATTCGTCACTCCATGAAGTAGATCTCTAGTTAAGCGTACGAAAGTGGCAGGAGCGTTTCGAAGTCCGAAAGGAAGAAAACGCCACTCGTAAAGTCCTAAAGGTGTTGAAAAAGCAGTAAGATGAATGGATTGAGTCTGCATAGGGACCTGCCAATATCCCTTAGTAAGATCTAATTTAGAAAATATTTTGGAGGTGGACATGTCAAGAATAAGATCTTCGCAGGAAGGAATTGGTTCTGCGTCGATCTTAGTGACGTTGTTGAGCTTTCTATAGTCCACACACAGACGAATTGTGGAGTCTTTTTTCTTAACTAGGACGATTGGAAAGGAGTACTCAGATGTAGATTTCTGGATGATCCCACTAGCTTCTAAATTAAGAATTTCCTTATTTAGATTTTCTCTATAGCTGAGTGGGATAGAGTACGGCCTGCATTTTATTGGCTTAGAGTCCGAAAGAAGAATGGAGTGCTCGATTCTGTCCGTCCTATCTGGAATGTCAGAAAATATGTCTTTATACTCCGTCACTAATTCTATTAATTGTCGTCGTTGAACGTCTGTTAGTCCCTGTTCTATCCGTATGCTCTCTAATGTCGCAGTCTTGTCTACAATAGGAACAGGTAGTTACATTCCGTCGTTGTCTACCTGATTCAGTACGGTAGTGGTGCTAAGTGCGTTTTCTGTATTCTCACTAAGTGTATGGACATCGTCGGATTTGCCAGTCTCGCTAACTAGTGTAGTTGCGTTGTGTACGTCTGTCGTCTCATCACTAGGTGTGGGTGCATTGTGTTCGTCTGTCTCTACTTCTGTCTCTTGTCGTGAAAAGTAGGGTTTCAACATGTTGACATGAAATATCTTTAAGTGTCCGTTTATCGATATTTCATAGTCGACATCTGAAATTTTTCGTACCACCTTGAATGGCCCTTGCCATGATGTCAATACTAAATTTCGTTTGTCTGGAAGTAACAAAAGTATGTCTTGATCTGGTTCAAGATCAATTGTTCTCGCACCTTTGTTTGCGTATTGGCGGTAGATTTGACCCTTCCTCTCCAAAGCTGCCTTAGCTATGATACACGATTTCATGATTTTATCTCGTGTTTCTGTCACCATTTCATAAGGTGTTTTTGGGGTTGGAATTTCCCTGGAGTTAGTTATTACCTGATGATAAATGGTTAGGGGTCCACGTGGGTTAGCCCCGTATACTAATTCAAACGGTGAGAAACCCGTGCTTGAATGGGGAATCTCCCGATAGGCGAACAGCACTGTTGGTAACAGTGTATCCCAATCAGCTGGGTTTTCTGCTGTTACCTTAGCCAGCATATGTTTAAGATCTCCGTTAATTTTCTCTACTATACCATTGCTGACTGGATGGTACGCTGTTGTAAAATGCTGTTTAATCCCTAACATTTTTGTAAGGGCTTGCGTTGCAGCCGATATGAATTGAGTTCCACGATCGGATAAGATGGTACGTGGAAACCCGAATCGTGAGAACAGGTGTAGAAATACATTGGCAACGTCTTTGGAGGTGATGTATTTCAAAGCTACTGCTGAACATAGGTCGACCATCGTTAATATGAAGCGATTTCCTTTGCTGGACACCTGATTCAGGGGTCCAACAATATCTACCTCCACACTCTCAAATGGCCTAGAAGCCAGTGTAGAAGGTTGTATTTCAGCTGTAGGATGTTTACCCTTACGTACTAGTTGTTGACAGACATTACAAGAACGACAAAATAATTTTATATCATTACAAAAACATATCCAATAAAAATGAGCCTGAATTCTGGCCCTGGTTTTGTCATATGCAAGGTGACAAGCAAACGGTGACTCATGTGCAATCTTTAGCACAGTTAGGCGGTGTTGTACAGGTAACACCGTTTGCTGAATCTCATGGTTACCAGTTGTATAATACCTAGTAAGAATACCATTACTAAGTCTAAAGAACCATGGTGCGTTTTTTGTCACTTTGGCTCTTTCTTTCAATAATTTTAAATATGGAGACACACTAGGATCAGCTTTCTGCTGTTCTATAAATTTTTGTCTGGTGGTATCATCCGTGCTAGTTTGTGATAGCAACAGTAGTCTCTCATCTTGTAGTGTATCTTGATGTTTCATAGCGTCTGCTCTGGTTGTTGCATTAGCTGCATTTAATTTTTCCCATGCAGCTATTTCATCGCTAGTGCATTGTTTCAATTGGGGTAAGCAACCCAAAATTAAATCAGTACAAGGGTTGTCAAGTATTGCACAAATAAAGGTACCAGAAAGGAAAGGAGTGTTAATACGGGCTTTGGCCAAAGGGTAAATTTCAATGTTACCCGAAAAAGTTCGGCATTTGACCGAGTCACCTATATAATCATTTGGACTCACCAGTTCCTTTCTAAGACCAATAAGGGTGCTGCCGCTGTCCAGCAAACATTGGCATGGTCTGTCGTTGACCATTGCATTGTGGAACACCAAATTGCCCCTGGAGGCTAATGCTGCATTTACACTCTCAGTTGAGAATGGTACTGTATGTCCACATTCTAATTTTCCGTCTGCATGAAATTGGTGACATCGTTCACAACTGTCAAAGCTTAATATATCGTTTACACAACACACATCTTCAGCTTGGTTAAAAGGTAATTCATTTTCAACTTCACACTCAGTCTCACTACCACTATCAGAAGATGTATCAATCAAAATAGCATTGTTGGCTTTCATACGTTGGCGCCCCAGACACTTATTTGAATAATGGCCGTAGCTGGAACAGAAGAAGCATTTGACTGCACGCCTGTATGCAGTTCTTTTGTTTTGTTGCTTCTTAATGACATTTTCAAGATGTGCTGGATAGTTAGGCGATTTATCACACATAGAATAAGTGTCATGCAACAGTTTCAGTAGACACAGTAGACACATTTCGACACCTTCTTATCTTTCTTGTCGACTTTATGAAATGGTTTTCTATTACTCTGATAGTTTTTAGGTTGGTACTTTACAAAAGAAACTATTTCAGAGTCGCTACTTGATGTCTTAAAAATATCTCTATTTGAGGAAAAATATGCAGAGCCTTTCTTTTCAAATTGTTCTATGGTCTCAATGTCTGACTGCTGCAGGAATTTAGCAAAGGGAGATGGTATAGTGGATATGACCTTATCCATGGCTATTAGATTTTGAAGTCTATCAAAGTCTTTTCCTATGTTAGCTGCATTAAGCCACCTATTTAGTACACTTTGGACATTTGAGACGTAATCGATGAAAGTCTCACTAGGTTTTGGTTTTAAATTTGAGAACTGAACTTGATACCCTGGGGCATCAAGTAAAAAGTGTTGCATTATCCTATCATGGATGTACTGATAGTTAGATCTAAGATCAGTTGGTATTGATTCTATCAACTTAAGGGGCTCACCACTCAGGTTCTTCATATAAATCATAGCCCACATCTCTATTGGAACTTGGTGGTATTTAAACTGATACTCGACATTTTCTGTCCAGGCTGATATGGAATCTTCTTTACAGAATGGTTTAATAATATTTTTGTATTTATTGAACTTATTTTCTTCTTGTTGACTTTTTAATTTAGTAGCAGAGATCTCTACGTGTGAGTCTACATCCATACCTTTCATCTTTTACTGTGTTTCTGATTCCACTTGTATTTGTTTTTCCTTAACTCTTGCCATTTCATCTATCTCTTTTTGCTTTAATTCTTTCTCCTGATCTAACTGCTTTAGCTTAATCTCCTTATCATGTTCTAACTGCTTCTGTTTTACTTCTACTTCTTTATGTTTAATCTCTATTTCTTTCTGTTTTGTTATTTCAGCTAGTTCTGCAATCTCCTTTTGGTGTTGTCTTTCTCGTGCGCGTTCATCTCTCTCCACATCTTCTTTTCGTATTCGTTCAGCTCTTTCAGCATCTTTTGCTTCTTTAAATTTTTGATCAGCATATTGTTCTAGCTCCTTTCCTGTATATTGTAACTCTTTACCTGCTTTTATGAAATCAGCTAAAGGAGCCATGTTGTTGGGTAATTAGCTAGTGTTAACAGGCACTGACCTCTATAATCACTTATTTATCTTAGATATGTTATGTTTCTTAATCTCTGAGTACTACCAATTGTACTCTTAGTTTATACACTGGAAGATTTTTCCCCGAAAAACAGAGCACAAAAATATGCTAATGTATCACACGCTGAAAAAGAGATGCATTATTAATCACATTGCACGCCAAATACGTTGAGTATACTCATCTTAATGTTCCAGAAAATCAGGCACAATTGTTTGGCAACTCAGGTCTGATCGTTTGGCACTGCAGCATACACACGAGTTACTTTTATAACCAGCTGTTGTTCACCCTGGTTCACAAGAGCAGCAACAATTAACAAATTGCAAACGACATATTACTTTCGACAAATTGGTAAGATCACAATGACATGCCCCCAGACAATTACAATGTAAATTAATTAATATTAAATGTCAATGTCCTGTCTTCGTTCTAACGTTTTATGCCTTTCGTTCCTACTCTAGTTTAATCTATGGAAGTGTTGTGCAGACCAAGTCTAATTTGCATAGCCGAAAGTAGTGCCATCGCGACGGTAAACAAATAGAAAAAGTACGAAAAAAATTCAATAACTGCTTTGAAATAAATATAAATATAATAATATTGTTTAAATAAATAAATATATTCATTCATTAACTTAAATAAACAAATAATAGTTAATATAAAGCACAGATTCAGGCGGGCAGCAGCTTGGCGATTTGTCAACAATCAGATGCTGAATGCAAATGGCGTAAAATAACTGTTTGTCAGTCGCAATACGTCAGAGGCGCAGCGCTATTTTTAGCTTGCAAAAATCGATAATGTTGCCGGCATGTGTATCGCTCCGCCATGAATCATATTTGATAATTATTCATAAACAAATCAGTAATTACATAAATAAATGAAAGAAATACATAATATCAATACTTACAACTTCGAAGAACACATGAATATAAGTACACAATATTTAATTAAACACAAATAAATATTATTTTGTCACGATAGGCACAGCTCAGCTCGCAACTTGTTCTAGTCTGCACACGTCATCAGTCACTGACACAAATTAAACCTTGTAATTCACTACTAGTAACCTTAGTCTAGAGCCGTGGGTGAGTGTAATAGCTTGAACATTTGTCCAAGCCACACTTCTGACACCACTTTAATCCTCGCCTGTCAGCAACCGATGTTTCAGGCATCATAGGATTACTTCTCTCGCACCACACAAGAAACTTGCAAGTCGTGTGAGAGGATACATTTTATTGCCGTTGGCTCTTTACATTTACAAAACAGTCGCTATCAAATCACACACAAAGCCACAGAATTGCCTATCACTAGTTTCCTAAGCCTATTGCTAATCTCTATCTACTTGGCTACAGAAACCCCTATCGACACTGAACGGTGCGCTTGCTAAGAAGTCAGTCCCCAGTCTGATTCTTCTCCTCGCGTGGCTACACAGCACGCGGAAGGACCTTGTGCGTCCTTCGACTTTTCGCGTGCTGTCACACTCAGCACGCTTATAGCAGCCGTCTCCTATTGAGTGGCAATCCACTTCTCTGTGGCTATCACGTAGGCGTGATACTGCCGTGACCAGAGTACTAACTATCTGGTCGACGCCTCCGTGTCTCATGAGAGAACTAGTTAATAGTCCCCCTTCCTATCACCTACCCTGCCCTCATACCAGGGCACTCTGTTGCCTCTGATCTACTTGAGGTTGACCACTCTTCCCGGTGGTCTTCTATCTTGAGGCAGACCTCAGACCTCTATCCTTCAGTCTTTGACAG
Organism: Cepaea hortensis; assembly: GCA_963921405.1. Taxonomy (NCBI): domain Eukaryota; kingdom Metazoa; phylum Mollusca; class Gastropoda; order Stylommatophora; family Helicidae; genus Cepaea; species Cepaea hortensis. The sequence goes on from OY992885.1 coordinate 33,296,673, forward strand.
TCCACGACTTGCATCCATATGTTGCCACATGAAAGATGCATGTTCTGAACAAATATTAACTTTAACTTATTTAATGGTGCAATATTGGCAGGAAATTCTGAATAAGTGTTTTGTATGTCCATTATAGAACGTCGTTGTCAATCCCAGCATTTATTAGTCGCGTGTAATTTTCTAAGCAAATTTACGTTCAGTGTTGTTTTCCCCCTCATTGCTTTCTTATACAATACTTCCAAATCACCTGCAACTGAATTCGAACAGCATGTCGGGATTGTGCAGTGCGTTCATAACCCATAAGCCACAAGCACATTTTCAATATCTAATTATATCATTCTTAAGTGGGGCTGGTCTGGTTCGCTAGATCAGTTCCGCGTCTAGCGTTCGTTGTCTCGGATGGCTGTGTGAGGTGCACCAAAATGGGATCTTCCCAGCCAACGTGAGTTAGCGAGGCAGGCGTTTCAAGAATGTAACCGCATCGTGCAGCCAGGGTCGTGGTTTGAGCGGGCAAAAGAGCAAAATTTGTACGACCGTTCGACAAAGTCTCGATAAGCGCCCACTCTCTCTCGATGAGTAGTGGGCCTGCAGTCAGTAAGCTGGTATAGCTTTTTTTTCGGTTAGTCCTGCCGGCGTAGCTTGAAAGCTCGTCGGTAGGCGTCCAGTGGTTTTGCATGTATCACCTTGTACCGGGAGGGCGCGCTTTAGCGATGCTACTCTTGGCTTGCGTGTGCGTGAATAGTCCGTCTGTCCGATAGATATCTGGTTGATCCTGCCAGTAGTCATATGCTTGTCTCCCCCATGTGCTTGCCGATGGGTAAAAAACTACATATCGGTCAGCTTATGGGATAGGGACCAGACTAAGAGAGACACAACTTGCTGCTCTGCAGGTGAGACTGAGGATAGCAGTCCAAAAATTAAATCAGGCGCACGAAGGCAGAAGTTCTTGGTCCGGACAAAACACTAAAGGCTCCCTGTCGAGGGCTGTGGCTGAACGCCTCTAAGCCACAAACCCTCAGACCTGAGAGCCGGGTCGATAGCCACCTCTCGAAAAATAAAGGCGTGATACTGAGCAAGCTACATGCTCAGGTCTGATAGAAGTTCGAAGGCTCTCAGCTGGGGGATATGAGAGATTCCCGGATGAGAGGCCAGGCCGTCTCTCGTTCACCGCTGCACGAAGGTAAGGTGCTGATCCGGCAGCACAAGTAGCCTACCTCGTGAGTGAGTACAAAAAGTCCAAAAGTGCCCCAGTCGAAGAAAGTGGCTGCGAAAACTGTATCTAACTCATAGAGAGTGTAGACAACAAGTGGAAGAACGTCTCAATGCCGCAAAATGGAACGCACGGCGAGCGAACCTATTGCGTGGTCCGAAGTCAAAAGCGTGGGTGTCGCTTGCAGTCTGACCGTCCCTGGTGTGTGTGCTTGAGCGATCAGTGGCAAACGAGTTGCCCAACACATGGAAGTAAGGAACTAAAGCAGCCATGAGCAGGACGTGGCAACTCCTCGGGTGAGCCCAGTCACAGAGCAATATGTGCCGGCTCTGCAATTATGGAAGCCTCCTTGGATAGCGAGGGAATGCTCATGGTCTGCCCCTGCCTTCCCTTGAGGGCCGACCACGATGTCGTTCGTCGTTCTATCTTGACCAGCTAAGATCTTAGCGACATCACAACAGTCCAACGTGCCTCGAAACCAGAGGATGGCTAACCTCATTAAAAAATGCCCGCTGGAAGTCGGAAGTGTCGTCCTACGGGTGGCAAACTAAAAATTGACACTACGCATTTACGTCCGAGTGAAATGTCTCGTCCGAATGCCTCTCGTGCTAGGAACAGCTCTGACTACCTAGTTTCCGAATGCCGCTCTTGTTCGGAACAGCTCTGACTAGGTAGTTTTCCGATTGTCTGTTGAGCCTGGAAAAGCTCTGATGGGCGCAACGACAAGCACATATCCGAAAACTCGCTGAGTGGATGCCGTCTGCAAACCTGTCTGGTTTGTGCGGGAATGACCCGGGGAAACGAAATGACCAATATATTGAAGTGAGGATTTAAAGCAGCCATGAGCAGGACGTGACGATCTCCCTCGGTGAGCCCAGATCCAGGGCGTTATGTGTCGGCCCTGCAACTATGGAAGCAACCTTGGATGGCGGAAAATGCTATGGACTGTCCCTGCCTTCCTTTGAGGGATGACCGTTGTCTTCGACCGTTCCACCTTGGCCAGCATGGTTGCAGATGGCGCCACAAAAGTGAGTCTCCCAGGAATGCTACCTGGTCAAAAATGCACGCTAAAGTCGATGTGTTGGCCTACGGGTTTCGGCCCAAGGGCGCATAACAGACACACCGCAATCACATCTGAAAAAACACTCCGGATGAACGAAAAGAAGAAGAAGATATCATTCTTAATATGGTATTGTGAGCAAGACCCTACCATCAGATATGAAGGGGAACTTGAGGAATTCAGAACTATTAAAATAGTTGTCGGACAACAATTCATTTTATTTACAACTTAAAGTTTTAAACATTTACCGCCAGGCGTTATTGAGGATTACTCAGACACCAGGCAAATAACAAAGGGGCTACATGTTAGTTTAATAATAGTATACAAATAAAATTGTTTAATTCTGTGGTAGAAACTCTGTAGACTGTTGATTTTATTCTCTTGTAGAAGTCTTCTAAAAGTGCATATATGTTGTGCAGTCGATTTATGAAGAAATGTGTTGATAATTATTCATTGAGCAGATTTTGTTGAACATCAGGATTGCTCATTCAAAAGTGAACTGGACTCTGGAAACATTAAGCCAACAGGACGATGGATAAAACCCTGACTATGACATTATATTTAAAAAAAAAAAGGAAAATAAAATAAAAATGCAGACTATACAAAGGTAATAATGAAAAATCTAAAATGTGAGAGAATGTTGCTGGAGAAAATATTAGGAGTAATTTAAGAAGAAACAAAAATACGAGCGAAATTTTGGGAGAAATTTGCGGGTGAAAAAAAGCAAATAAAGTTATATAAAGAAAATAAAGTTGATGCGCGGATATCGGTGGGTGCGCGAGCAGGTGCGGATTTCGGTGGCGCGCACGCAGGTGCGGATTTTAGTGGCGCACGCACCCACCGAAATCCGCACCGCCGCACGCACCCACCGAAATCCGCACCGCCGCGCGCACCCACCGACATCCACATCACCGCGAGCACCCACCGACATCCGCACATCGACTTTATTTTCTTTATATAACTTTATTTGCTTGTTTTTCACCCGCAAATATCTCCCTAAATTTCGCTCGTATTTTTATTTCTCCTTAACGTAATTCAAATATTTTCTCCCGCAACATTCACCTACATTTTAGATTGTTCATTATTACCTTTGTATATTCTGCATTTTTATTTTCTTTTCCATTTATAAATATTAAGTCATAGTCAGGGTTTGATCCATCGTCCTGTTAGCTTAATGTTTCCAGAGTCCAGTTCACGATTGATTGAGCAATCCTGATGTTCAAGAAGATCTGCTCAGTTAATAATTATAAACACATTTCTTCATATTTACGATAAAACTAATCGAACCTGCACAAAATATATTCACTTTTAGAATACTTCCACAAGAGAATCAAATCAACAGTCTACAGAGTGTCGACGACAGAATTAAACAATTTTATTTTTATACTTTTATTAAACTAACATGTAACCCCTTTGTTCTTTGCCTCACTAACGCCTGGCGGTAAATGTTGAAAACTTGAAGTTGTAACTAAAATAAATTGTTGTCCGACAACTATTTTAATAGTTCTGAATTCCTCAAGTTCCTCTTTCATATCTGATGGTAGGGTCTTGCTCACAATACCATATTAAGAATGATATAATTAGATATTGAAAATGTGCTTGTGGCTTAGGAGTTAAGAACGCATTGCACAATCCCGACATGCTGTTGGAATTCAGCCGCAGGTGATTTGGAAATATTGTATAAGAAACTAATGAGGGGAAAAAACAACACTGAACGTAAAATTGCTTAGAAAATTACACGCGGCCAATAAATGCTGGGATTGACAACGACGTTCTATAACGGACATAAAAAACATTTATTCAGAATGTCCTGCCGATATTGCACCAGCAAATAAGTTAAAGATAATATTTGTACAGAACATGCATCTTTACTGTGGCAACATATGAATGCGAGTTGTGGACAATCTTTCCTGTGGCAGCATACGTACGATTGAGATTCGTGGACTATCTTTATTACAGCAACACACATGTGTGTTGTTTGTCCATCAAGAATTATGATGACCATTCATTTCATCCAGTAGGGTTGAAAATGTGGAGCCGTGAGTTCTAAGATGGCTGATAAGGCATATTTTGGCTCGAAATGTTCTTTGACAATGTGGACAAGGAATGCTTGGCGTTTCTGGAGGAGGATTTCCTGCAGTGGTTTTTCTGTCCTGCCTTTTCTTCACAGTTCTGGTTGCCTCACATGTGACTGCACCGTTGCGTAATGATGCACGCCACGAATTTCGGTCTCTGGCTGCAGTCTCCCAGGTGTCATGTTGAATTCCAAAAGCATTCAGTGAGATTTTCAGACACACATATGTGAGTCGTGGAGCATCTTCCCTGCGTCAGCAAATTAACAGAGATCATGGACCATCTTTCCTGTGGCATCATATCAATGTGAGTCGTGGAACATCTTTCCTGTGGCAAAATACGAATGCGAGTCGTGGACTACTTTTCCTGTGGCAAAATACGAATGTTTCATGGACCATCTTTCCTGTGGCATCATATGAATGTGAGTCGTGGACCATTTTTCCTGTGGCAACAGGATAAATTTACATAGCTACGCCGCATCTACCAAATTACGCATCTGTGTACGGGCCTACTAAATTACGCACCTGCATGCACACCTACCAAATTACGCACTACCCCGTTCACCTACCAAACTATGAGCCTGCGCTTACACCAAATATAATATGCACCCGCGCGTACACCTAACAAATTATGCACCTGCATGCACACGAAACAAATTACACACTTGCGCACGAACATAAGAAGTTACCCCCAACCATATTATGCACCTGCGCATGCCCCTTCCAAATTATGCACCTACAAAATTATGCAACTGCTATTATAACTACCAAATTACCCACCCATCAAATGATGCACCTACCAAATAAAGCACCTATGTGCTCTCCAGCCAAATTAGGCATCATTGTGTGCTCCTGTATAATTATGCATCCGCACCTGAGCGCGCACACACCAAAATCCGCACCTGCGCGTGCACCCACCGAAATCCGCACCTGCGCGCAGGATTGCTCAATCAATAATTTACTGGACTCTGGAAACATTAAGCCAACAGGACGATGGATCAAACCCTGACTATGACTTTATATTTAAAAAAGAAAAAGAAGATATGAATGTGAGTCGTGGACCATTTTTTCTGTGGCAACAGGATTAATTTACATAGCTACGCCGCATCTACCAAATAACGCATCTGTGTACGGACCTACTAAATTACGCACCTGCATGCACACCTACCAAATTATTCACTAGCGTGTTCACCTACCAAAATATAAATCTGCCGTTACACCAAATATAATATGCACCAGCGCGTACACCTACCAAATTATGCACCTACGTGCACACCAAACAAATTACACACTTGCGCAAGAACAAGTTACCCCCAATCGTATTATGCACCTGCGCGTGCACTACCAAATTATCCCCTTCCAAATTATGACCCTTCCAAATTATGCAACTGCAATTATAACTACCAAATTACCCACCCATCAAATGATGCACCTACCAAATTAAGCACAGGTGTGCACTCCAGCTAAATTAGGCACCTGCGTGTGCTCCTGTGTAATTATGCATCTGTGCATGCATCTTCAGATGCACACATGCCAAATCAAGCATATGTGCCCACACAGCTACAAACACACCGGCCAAAGAATGATCCTGCGAACGCACCTGGCAAGTTCTGCCGAATTATGCATCTATCAATTTACGCATCTACAAATGAAGGCACTTGCGCACCCACCCAAATCCGCACCTGCGCGCGCACCCACCCAAATCCGCACCTGCGCGCGCACCCACCCAAATCCGCACCTGCGCGCGCACCCACCCAAATCCGCACCTGCGCGCGCACCCACCCAAATCCGCACCTGCGCGCGCACCCACCCAAGTCCGCACCTGCGCGCGCACCCACCCAAATCCGCACCTGCGCGCGCACCCACCCAAATCCGCACCTGCGCGCGCACCCACCCAAATCCGCACCTGCGCGCGCACCCACCCAAATCCGCACCTGCGCGCGCACCCACCCAAATCCGCACCTGCGCGCGCACCCACCCAAATCCGCACCTGCGCGCGCACCCACCCAAATCCGCACCTGCGTGCGCACCCACCTAAATCCGCACCTGCGCGCGCACCCACCCAAATCCGCACCTGCGCGCGCACCCACCCAAATCCGCACCTGCGCGCGCACCCACCCAAATCCGCACCTGCGCGCGCACCCACCCAAATCCGCACCTGCGCGCGCACCCACCCAAATCCGCACCTGCGCGCGCACCCACCCAAATCCGCACCTGCGCGCGCACCCACCCAAATCCGCACATCGACTTTATTTTCTTTATATAACTTTATTTGCTTTTTTTTTCACCTTCAAATATCTCCCTAAATTTCGCTCGTATTTTTTTTATTTCTCCTTAACGTACTCCAAATATTTTCTCCCGCAACATTCACCAACATTTTAGATTTTTCATTACTACCTTTGTATATTCTGCATTTTCATTTTCTTTTCTAAATATAAAGTCATAGTCAGGGTTTGATCCATCTCTCTGTTTCTCTATTGACCTTTCTATTAGTGTCCGTAATGTATAAATTGCATTGTTTGTGCCCTTTCCTTCCACAAATCCATACTGTTCTTCACTAATTTCCATTTTTATTTTCTTTTTGGTTCTTCTCATTATGATTCTGAGTAGAAGCTTAGTGATATGGTTTATAAGGTTAATTGTACGAAAATCTTCACAATCAATTGCTCCTGGTCTTTTTGGTATAGCTATAAATACAGATCTCAGCATATCACTGGGTAAATATCCACTGCTGTAAATATAATTCAACATTTTGGTTAATATATCTACTCCAAATTCTCCCAATACTTCTAATTCGTCTATTGTGATTTCATCTGGCCCAGCTGTTTTTCCTTTCTTCATACGTTTCATAGCGTCAGCGACTTCTTCTTTCAGAATAGGTGGACCTTCTAAGTTACTATCTTCTGTTAATTCTTCCCTTTCTCCATCATATAATTCTCTTATATACTCATTCCACCTCCTCATTATAGCACCTTCCTCTAATAATATCTTTCCTGTTTTTGATTTCAAACACCCTGTATTTATTCTTATTTTTCTTCCTGTAAGCTCACTGATTTGTCTGTGCATATTTTTTGTATCTTTAATGGAATTTAATTCAATTCTTTTGCATTGCTCGTTTAACCAACTTTCTTTAGCCTTCCCACATTTATCTTTTATTTCTTTATTTATCTTAGCGTATTCTTGTTTGTCATTTTTACTCTGTTTTCTTTTGTCCATCAGTTTTAAGATTTCTTCATTCATCCATTTTTTCTTAGCTATTTTGCCTCTCTCCGGTAATATTTCTTTGCTAGTTTGATGAATGGAGTCCCTTGACATTTCCCATTGTTCATCTATACTCTGTATTTTAGCTATTGCATTGTACCTATTTTTCACAGTCACTCTGTATTGTTCTTGCATTTCTTTATCTATTTTCAGAACCTCTTTATTAAGTCTCATGTTCTTAACCATTTTTTCCCCTCTCTTTAATCTTACTTTTATTTGTCCACATAGTGGTACATGATCACTATTACAGTCAGCACCAGGCATTGTCTTTACATTAATTAAAGCATTTATAAATCTTTTATTAATTAGTATGTAGTCAATTTGGTTGCGTATTTTCTTATCAGGGCTTTTCCATGTGTACAGTCGTCTTTTATGGTGTTTAAACCATGTGTTTCCAATTATCATATCATTGATATTTGCCCATTCTATTAGCTTTTCCCCTCTTTCATTTCTTGTACCTAAACCATAATTCCCCACTACATCCTCCATTTTTCCCTTTCCTACTTTTGCATTAAAATCACCAAGTATTATTTTTATTTCTTGTGATCCAATTTGAGCCATCACCATTTCTATTTCGTCATAAAAGTGTTGTATTTCTTCATCACTACTGCTTGTTGTTGGTGCATATACTTGTATGATATTTATATCTATTGGTTTGCCTTTGATTTTTACCATAATAACTCTATCTGAAATACACCAGTATCCATTAATTGACTTGGCTGTTTTTTCATCTAATAGTATTCCTACACCTTTCTCATGTATATCCCCTCCAGAATAAATTATTGTGTGATTGTCAGCTATAATTTTGCCCGATCCCTTCCATCTCATCTTACTAACGCCTAGTATATTCATATTCATGCTATCCATTTCTCTTAGAACATTGGTCAACTTTCCTAGCCCATTTAATGTCCTAACATTCCATGTTCCTACTCTAAATTTATTTATTTTAGTTATGATTTTGCCATCAGTAGCTGGATGACGGTCTGGTGTCACATGTGGCTCATGACCGTCCCTACCGGACGAGGATGTCCTAAGACAGCCATTAACGTCGTTCACTAACTCTGATATATGTTTTGCCATGAAGTCTTGGGAAGATAATGTGGTGGTTTCCCCTTGCCTTCCACATTCACATGGTGGTCTTTTACCTCTGCCTTTGACAGCCATTTCCGACTGTCAGGACAAGTGAGTGCCCTGCTCTGCTCAGCTGCAGAGTTGTCCACTTATTCCGGTGGATACTCGGTCCCCAGAGCTGTGTTAGCCACACCGTGGTGTATTTCCATCCTCTACCACGGGGAGGTGCAGTTGGGATTTTCCCTTCATAAAGTTATGGTCTATGACCAAAACTCTCCAGTACTTTTAGAGGACCTCTTTTCTTTTTAGAGGGTCTTGCTCACAATACCATATTAAGAATGATATAATTAGATATTGAAAATGTGCTTGTGGCTTAGGAGTTAAGAACGCATTGCACAATCCCGACATGCTGTTGGAATTCAGCCGCAGGTGATTTGGAAATATTGTATAAGAAACTAATGAGGGGAAAAACAACACTGAACGTAAAATTGCTTAGAAAATTACACGCGGCCAATAAATGCTGGGATTGACAACGACGTTCTATAACGGACATACAAAACATTTATTCAGAATTTCCAATGCAGGTGCAGTTGGGATTTTCCCTTCATAAAGTTATGGTCTATGACCAAAACTCTCCAGTACTTTTAGAGGACCTCTTTTCTTTTTAGAGGGTCTTGCTCACAATACCATATTAAGAATGATATAATTAGATATTGAAAATGTGCTTGTGGCTTAGGAGTTAAGAACGCATTGCACAATCCCGACATGCTGTTGGAATTCAGCCGCAGGTGATTTGGAAATATTGTATAAGAAACTAATGAGGGGAAAAACAACACTGAACGTAAAATTGCTTAGAAAATTACACGCGGCCAATAAATGCTGGGATTGACAACGACGTTCTATAACGGACATACAAAACATTTATTCAGAATTTCCTGCCGATATTGCACCAGCAAATAAGTTAAAGATAATATTTGTACAGAACATGCATCTTTACTGTGGCAACATATGAATGCGAGTTGTGGACAATCTTTCCTGTGGCAGCATACGTACGATTGAGATTCGTGGACTATCTTTATTACAGCAACACACATGTGTGTTGTTTGTCCATCAAGAATGATGATGACCATTCATTTCATCCAGTAGGGTTGAAAGTGTGGAGCCGTGAGTTCTAAGATGGCTGATAAGGCATATTTTGGCTCGAAATGTTCTTTGACAATGTGGACAAGGAATGCTTGGCGTTTCTGGAGGAGGATTTCCTGCAGTGGTTTTTCTGTCCTGCCTTTTCTTCACAGTTCTGGTTGCCTCACATGTGACTGCACCCTTGCGTAATGATGCACGCCACGAATTTCGGTCTCTGGCTGCAGTCTCCCAGGTGTCATGTTGAATTCCAAAAGCATTCAGTGAGATTTTCAGACACACATATGTGAGTCGTGGAGCATCTTCCCTGCGTCAGCAAATTAACAGAGATCATGGACCATCTTTCCTGTGGCATCTTATCAATGTGAGTCGTGGAACATCTTTCCTGTGGCAAAATACGAATGCGAGTCGTGGACTACTTTTCCTGTGGCAAAATACGAATGTTTCATGGACCATCTTTCCTGTGGCATCATATGAATGTGAGTCGTGGACCATTTTTCCTGTGGCAACAGGATAAATTTACATAGCTACGCCGCATCTACCAAATTACGCATCTGTGTACGGGCCTACTAAATTACGCACCTGCATGCACACCTACCAAATTACGCACTACCCCGTTCACCTACCAAACTATGAGCCTGCGCTTACACCAAATATAATATGCACCCGCGCGTACACCTAACAAATTATGCACCTGCATGCACACGAAACAAATTACACACTTGCGCACGAACATACCAAGTTACCCCCAACCATATTATGCACCTGCGCATGCCCCTTCCAAATTATGCACCTACAAAATTATGCAACTGCTATTATAACTACCAAATTACCCACCCATCAAATGATGCACCTACCAAATAAAGCACCTGTGTGCTCTCCAGCCAAATTAGGCATCATTGTGTGCTCCTGTATAATTATGCATCTGCACCTGAGCGCGCACACACCAAAATCCGCACCTGCGCGCAGGATTGCTCAATCAATAATTAACTGGACTCTGGAAACATTAAGCCAACAGGACGATGGATCAAACCCTGACTATGACTTTATATTTAAAAAAGAAAAAGAAGATATGAATGTGAGTCGTGGACCATTTTTTCTGTGGCAACAGGATTAATTTACATAGCTATGCCGCATCTACCAAATAACGCATCTGTGTACGGACCTACTAAATTACGCACCTGCATGCACACCTACCAAATTATTCACTAGCGTGTTCACCTACCAAAATATAAATCTGCCGTTACACCAAATATAATATGCACCAGCGCGTACACCTACCAAATTATGCACCTACGTGCACACCAAACAAATTACACACTTGCGCAAGAACAAGTTACCCCCAATCGTATTATGCACCTGCGCGTGCACTACCAAATTATCCCCTTCCAAATTATGCCCCTTCCAAATTATGCACCTACAAAATTATGCAACTGCAATTATAACTACCAAATTACCCACCCATCAAATGATGCACCTACCAAATTAAGCACAGGTGTGCACTCCAGCTAAATTAGGCACCTGCGTGTGCTCCTGTGTAATTATGCATCTGTGCATGCATCTTCAGATGCACACATGCCAAATCAAGCATATGTGCCCACACAGCTACAAACACACCGGCCAAAGAATGATCCTGCGAACGCACCTGGCAAGTTCTGCCAAATTATGCATCTATCAATTTACGCATCTACAAATGAAGGCACTTGCGCACCCACCGAAATCCGCACCTGCGCGCGCACCCACCGAAATCCGCACCTGCGCGCGCACCCACCGAAATCCGCACCTGCGCGCGCACCCACCGAAATCCGCACCTGCGCGCGCACCCACCGAAATCCGCACCTGCGCGCGCACCCACCGAAATCCGCACCTGCGCGCGCACCCACCGAAATCCGCACCTGCGCGCGCACCCACCGAAATCCGCACCTGCGCGCGCACCCACCCAAATCCGCACCTGCGCGCGCACCCACCCAAATCCGCACCTGCGCGCGCACCCACCCAAATCCGCACCTGCGCGCGCACCCACCCAAATCCGCACCTGCGCGCGCACCCACCCAAATCCGCCCCTGCGCGCGCACCCACCCAAATCCGCCCCTGCGCGCGCACCCACCCAAATCCGCCCCTGCGCGCGCACCCACCCAAATCCGCCCCTGCGCGCGCACCCACCCAAATCCGCCCCTGCGCGCGCACCCACCCAAATCCGCCCCTGCGCGCGCACCCACCCAAATCCGCCCCTGCGCGCGCACCCACCCAAATCCGCACATCGACTTTATTTTCTTTATATAACTTTATTTGCTTTTTTTTTCACCTTCAAATATCTCCCTAAATTTCGCTCGTATTTTTTTATTTCTCCTTAACGTACTCCAAATATTTTCTCCCGCAACATTCACCAACATTCACCAACATTTTAGATTTTTCATTACTACCTTTGTATATTCTGCATTTTCATTTTCTTTTCTAAATATAAAGTCATAGTCAGGGTTTGATCCATCGTCCTGTTGTCTTAATGTTTCCAGAGTCCAGTTCACTATTGATTGAGCAATCCTGATGTTCAAGAAAATCAGCTCAGTTAATAATTATAAACACATTTCTTCATATTTACGATAAAACTAATCGAACCTACACAAAATATATTTACTTTTAGAAGACTTCCACAAGAGAATCAAATCAACAGTCTACAGAGTTTCGACGACAGAATTAAACAATTTTATTTTTATACTTTTATTAAACTAACATGTAACCCCTTTGTTTTTTGCCTGGTGTCTGAGTAATCCTCACTAACGCCTGGCGGTAAATGTTGAAAACTTGAAGTTGTAACTAAAATAAATTGTTGTCCGACAACTATTTTAATAGTTCTGAATTCCTCAAGTTCCCCTTCATATCTGATGGTAGGGTCTTGCTCATAATCATCATCATCATCATCATCATCATCATCAAGTGCCGTGCCGGCTGGCGTAGGCGTTCATGACTCTCCATAGATCTCGGTCTTTGGTTTTCTGGATCAACTCTGCTGCTGATATTCCTACATGCCACCGTCTCAATCCATTCAGCATCATTTCTCTTGGTCTGCCTCTGCCTCTCTTCCCCTCGATCTTTCCACTTGTTACAATGTTCTCCAATGCCTCTCTTCTCATCACGTGACCGAAGAAAGATGTTTGTCTCTGTCTTATTGTTGTATATAATGTTCTAGTTTCATTAGCCTGTTTCAGGCAGTCGTCGTTAGTTACTCTGGCAGTCCAAGGAATTCGCAACATTCGTCTCAGGAACCACATCTCTGTTGCTTCTAATTTCTTCTTAATTTGTTCATTTACATTCCAAGATTCACTGCCATACAGTAAAACTGGTTCTACATAGCATTTCAGCACTCTCTTTCTTACATTCAGTGATAGCGACTTATTGCATAAGATACTCTTCATTTTCTGAAATGCGGCTTTTGCCTGCCCTATTCTGCTCCTAATCTCTGTTGTACATCTTCCATCTGATGTTATAAATGCCCCTAGGTATCTAAAATTACCCACTTGGTTAAGGATTTTCCCTTCTATTTCTATGTCACATTTTGGTGTCACCATTTTGTTTGATATTACCATTGTTACTGTTTTCTTGATATGCAAGGAGAGTCCTTTCCTTGCACTCTCTGTTACTACAACATCTAATAATTGTTGTAGGTCTGTTGAATTGTCAGTCACCAATACTGTGTCATCTGCATAGCGTATATTATTTATATTATAACCTCCAACTAGTATTCCTGGCATCTCTTTGATTTCTCTCATTATTACTTCGCTATACAGGGAGAAAAGATCTGGTGACAAGACACACCCTTGTCGTACTCCTAGCTTTATCTGTTCGTAACTACCCTCTTTATTTCCAATTTTAATTGCTGCTACTTGGTTCCAGTAAACATTCTTTATTATTCTTAAAACCTTTCCATCAATGTTGATATATTCCAACATTTTAATCAGTTCATCATGTTTTACTTTATCAAATGCCTTAGTATAATCTATGAAGCACAAATATATGGCTCTCTGTTTCTCTATTGACCTTTCTATTAGTGTCCGTAATGTATAAATTGCATTGTTTGTGCCCTTTCCTTCCACAAATCCATACTGTTCTTCACTAATTTCCATTTTTATTTTCTTTTTGGTTCTTCTCATTATGATTCTGAGTAGAAGCTTAGTGATATGGTTTATAAGGTTAATTGTACGAAACTCTTCACAATCAATTGCTCCTGGTCTTTTTGGTATAGCTATAAATACAGATCTCAGCATATCACTGGGTAAATATCCACTGCTGTAAATATAATTCAACATTTTGGTTAATATATCTACTCCAAATTCTCCCAATACTTCTAATTCGTCTATTGTGATTTCATCTGGCCCAGCTGTTTTTCCTTTCTTCATACGTTTCATAGCGTCAGCGACTTCTTCTTTCAGAATAGGTGGACCTTCTAAGTTACTATCTTCTGTTAATTCTTCCCTTTCTCCATCATATAATTCTCTTATATACTCATTCCACCTCCTCATTATAGCACCTTCCTCTAATAATATCTTTCCTGTTTTTGATTTCAAACACCCTGTATTTATTCTTATTTTTCTTCCTGTAAGCTCACTGATTTGTCTGTGCATATTTTTTGTATCTTTAATGGAATTTAATTCAATTCTTTTGCATTGCTCGTTTAACCAACTTTCTTTAGCCTTCCCACATTTATCTTTTATTTCTTTATTTATCTTAGCGTATTCTTGTTTGTCATTTTTACTCTGTTTTCTTTTGTCCATCAGTTTTAAGATTTCTTCATTCATCCATTTTTTCTTAGCTATTTTGCCTCTCTCCGGTAATATTTCTTTGCTAGTTTGATGAATGGAGTCCCTTGACATTTCCCATTGTTCATCTATACTCTGTATTTTAGCTATTGCATTGTACCTATTTTTCACAGTCACTCTGTATTGTTCTTGCATTTCTTTATCTATTTTCAGAACCTCTTTATTAAGTCTCATGTTCTTAACCATTTTTTCCCCTCTCTTTAATCTTACTTTTATTTGTCCACATAGTGGTACATGATCACTATTACAGTCAGCACCAGGCATTGTCTTTACATTAATTAAAGCATTTATAAATCTTTTATTAATTAGTATGTAGTCAATTTGGTTGCGTATTTTCTTATCAGGGCTTTTCCATGTGTACAGTCGTCTTTTATGGTGTTTAAACCATGTGTTTCCAATTATCATATCATTGATATTTGCCCATTCTATTAGCTTTTCCCCTCTTTCATTTCTTGTACCTAAACCATAATTCCCCACTACATCCTCCATTTTTCCCTTTCCTACTTTTGCATTAAAATCACCAAGTATTATTTTTATTTCTTGTGATCCAATTTGAGCCATCACCATTTCTATTTCGTCATAAAAGTGTTGTATTTCTTCATCACTACTGCTTGTTGTTGGTGCATATACTTGTATGATATTTATATCTATTGGTTTGCCTTTGATTTTTACCATAATAACTCTATCTGAAATACACCAGTATCCATTAATTGACTTGGCTGTTTTTTCATCTAATAGTATTCCTACACCTTTCTCATGTATATCCCCTCCAGAATAAATTATTGTGTGATTGTCAGCTATTATTTTGCCCGATCCCTTCCATCTCATCTTACTAACGCCTAGTATATTCATATTCATGCTATCCATTTCTCTTAGAACATTGGTCAACTTTCCTAGCCCATTTAATGTCCTAACATTCCATGTTCCTACTCTAAATTTATTTATTTTAGTTATGATTTTGCCATCAGTAGCTGGATGACGGTCTGGTGTCACCTGTGGCTCATGACCGTCCCTACCGGACGAGGATGTCCTAAGACAGCCATTAACGTCGTTCACTAACTCTGATATATGTTTTGCCATGAAGTCTTGGGAAGATAATGTGGTGGTTTCCCCTTGCCTTCCACATTCACATGGTGGTCTTTTACCTCTGCCTTTGACAGCCATTTCCGACTGTCAGGACAAGTGAGTGCCCTGCTCTGCTCAGCTGCAGAGTTGTCCACTTATTCCGGTGGATACTCGGTCCCCAGAGCTGTGTTTGCCACACCGTGGTGTATTTCCATCCTCTACCACGGGGAGGTGCAGTTGGGATTTTCCCTTCATAAAGTTATGGTCTATGACCAAAACTCTCCAGTACTTTTAGAGGACCTCTTTTCTTTTTAGAGGGTCTTGCTCACAATACCATATTAAGAATGATATAATTAGATATTGAAAATGTGCTTGTGGCTTAGGAGTTAAGAACGCATTGCACAATCCCGACATGCTGTTGGAATTCAGCCGCAGGTGATTTGGAAATATTGTATAAGAAACTAATGAGGGGAAAAACAACACTGAACGTAAAATTGCTTAGAAAATTACACGCGGCCAATAAATGCTGGGATTGACAACGACGTTCTATAACGTACATACAAAACATTTATTCAGAATTTCCTGCCGATATTGCACCAGCAAATAAGTTAAAGATAATATTTGTACAGAACATGCATCTTTACTGTGGCAACATATGAATGCGAGTTGTGGACAATCTTTCCTGTGGCAGCATACGTACGATTGAGATTCGTGGACTATCTTTATTACAGCAACACACATGTGTGTTGTTTGTCCATCAAGAATGATGATGACCATTCATTTCATCCAGTGGGGTTGAAAGTGTGGAGCCGTGAGTTCTAAGATGGCTGATAAGGCATATTTTGGCTCGAAATGTTCTTTGACAATGTGGACAAGGAATGCTTGGCGTTTCTGGAGGAGGATTTCCTGCAGTGGTTTTTCTGTCCTGCCTTTTCTTCACAGTTCTGGTTGCCTCACATGTGACTGCACCCTTGCGTAATGATGCACGCCACGAATTTCGGTCTCTGGCTGCAGTCTCCCAGGTGTCATGTTGAATTCCAAAAGCATTCAGTGAGATTTTCAGACACACATATGTGAGTCGTGGAGCATCTTTCCTGCGTCAGCAAATTAACAGAGATCATGGACCATCTTTCCTGTGGCATCTTATCAATGTGAGTCGTGGAACATCTTTCCTGTGGCAAAATACGAATGCGAGTCGTGGACTACTTTTCCTGTGGCAAAATACGAATGTTTTATGGACCATCTTTCCTGTGGCATCATATGAATGTGAGTCGTGGACCATTTTTCCTGTGGCAACAGGATAAATTTACATAGCTACGCCGCATCTACCAAATTACGCATCTGTGTACGGGCCTACTAAATTACGCACCTGCATGCACACCTACCAAATTACGCACTACCCCGTTCACCTACCAAACTATGAGCCTGCGCTTACACCAAATATAATATGCACCCGCGCGTACACCTAACAAATTATGCACCTGCATGCACACGAAACAAATTACACACTTGCGCACGAACATACCAAGTTACCCCCAACCATATTATGCACCTGCGCATGCCCCTTCCAAATTATGCACCTACAAAATTATGCAACTGCTATTATAACTACCAAATTACCCACCCATCAAATGATGCACCTACCAAATAAAGCACCTGTGTGCTCTCCAGCCAAATTAGGCATCATTGTGTGCTCCTGTATAATTATGCATCCGCACCTGCGCGTGCACCCACCGAAATCCGCACCTGCGCGCAGGATTGCTCAATCAATAATTAACTGGACTCTGGAAACATTAAGCCAACAGGACGATGGATCAAACCCTGACTATGACTTTATATTTAAAAAAGAAAAAGACGATATGAATGTGAGTCGTGGACCATTTTTCTGTGGCAACAGGATTAATTTACATAGCTACGCCGCATCTACCAAATAACGCATCTGTGTACGGACCTACTAAATTACGCACCTGCATGCACACCTACCAAATTATTCACTAGCGTGTTCACCTACCAAAATATAAATCTGCCGTTACACCAAATATAATATGCACCAGCGCGTACACCTACCAAATTATGCACCTACGTGCACACCAAACAAATTACACACTTGCGCAAGAACAAGTTACCCCCAATCGTATTATGCACCTGCGCGTGCACTACCAAATTATCCCCTTCCAAATTATGCCCCTTCCAAATTATGCACCTACAAAATTATGCAACTGCAATTATAACTACCAAATTACCCACCCATCAATTGATGCACCTACCAAATTAAGCACAGGTGTGCACTCCAGCTAAATTAGGCACCTGCGTGTGCTCCTGTGTAATTATGCATCTGTGCATGCATCTTCAGATGCACACATGCCAAATCAAGCATATGTGCCCACACAGCTACAAACACACCAGCCAAAGAATGATCCTGCGAACGCACCTGGCAAGTTCTGCCAAATTATGCACCTGCGCGCGCACCCACCCAAATCCGCACCTGCGCGCGCACCCACCCAAATCCGCACCTGCGCGCGCACCCACCCAAATCCGCACCTGCGCGCGCACCCACCCAAATCCGCACCTGCGCGCGCACCCACCCAAATCCGCACCTGCGCGCGCACCCACCCAAATCCGCACCTGCGCGCGCACCCACCCAAATCCGCACCTGCGCGCGCACCCACCCAAATCCGCACCTGCGCGCGCACCCACCCAAATCCGCACCTGCACCCACCCAAATCCGCACCTGCACCCACCCAAATCCGCACCTGCGCGCACACCCACCCAAATCCGCACCTGCGCGCGCACCCACCCAAATCCGCACCTGCGCGCGCACCCACCCAAATCCGCACCTGCGCGCGCACCCACCCAAATCCGCACCTGCGCGCGCACCCACCGAAATCTGCACATCGACTTTATTTTCTTTATATAACTTTATTTGCTTTTTTTTTCACCTTCAAATATCTCCCTAAATTTCGCTCGTATTTTTTTATTTCTCCTTAACGTACTCCAAATAATTTCTCCCGCAACATTCACCAACATTTTAGATTTTTCATTACTACCTTTGTATATTCTGCATTTTCATTTTCTTTTCTAAATATAAAGTCATAGTCAGGGTTTGATCCATCGTCCTGTTGTCTTAATGTTTCCAGAGTCCAGTTCACTATTGATTGAGCAATCCTGATGTTCAAGAAAATCAGCTCAGTTAATAATTATAAACACATTTCTTCATATTTACGATAAAACTAATCGAACCTACACAAAATATATTTACTTTTAGAAGACTTCCACAAGAGAATCAAATCAACAGTCTACAGAGTTTCGACGACAGAATTAAACAATTTTATTTTTATACTTTTATTAAACTAACATGTAACCCCTTTGTTCTTTGCCTGGTGTCTGAGTAATCCTCACTAACGCCTGGCGGTAAATGTTGAAAACTTGAAGTTGTAACTAAAATAAATTGTTGTCCGACAACTATTTTAATAGTTCTGAATTCCTCAAGTTCCCCTTCATATCTGATGGTAGGGTCTTGCTCATAATCATCATCATCATCATCATCATCATCAAGTGCCGTGCCGGCTGGCGTAGGCGTTCATGACTCTCCATAGATCTCGGTCTTTGGTTTTCTGGATCAACTCTGCTGCTGATATTCCTACATGCCACCGTCTCAATCCATTCAGCATCATTTCTCTTGGTCTGCCTCTGCCTCTCTTCCCCTCGATCTTTCCACTTGTTACAATGTTCTCCAATGCCTCTCTTCTCATCACGTGACCGAAGAAAGATGTTTGTCTCTGTCTTATTGTTGTATATAATGTTCTAGTTTCATTAGCCTGTTTCAGGCAGTCGTCGTTAGTTACTCTGGCAGTCCAAGGAATTCGCAACATTCGTCTCAGGAACCACATCTCTGTTGCTTCTAATTTCTTCTTAATTTGTTCATTTACATTCCAAGATTCACTGCCATACAGCAAAACTGGTTCTACATAGCATTTCAGCACTCTCTTTCTTACATTCAGTGATAGCGACTTATTGCATAAGATACTCTTCATTTTCAGAAATGCGGCTTTTGCCTGCCCTATTCTGCTCCTAATCTCTGTTGTACATCTTCCATCTGATGTTATAAATGCCCCTAGGTATCTAAAATTACCCACTTGGTTAAGGATTTTCCCTTCTATTTCTATGTCACATTTTGGTGTCACCATTTTGTTTGATATTACCATTGTTACTGTTTTCTTGATATGCAAGGAGAGTCCTTTCCTTGCACTCTCTGTTACTACAACATCTAATAATTGTTGTAGGTCTGTTGAATTGTCAGTCACCAATACTGTGTCATCTGCATAGCGTATATTATTTATATTATAACCTCCAACTAGTATTCCTGGCATCTCTTTGATTTCTCTCATTATTACTTCGCTATACAGGGAGAAAAGATCTGGTGACAAGACACACCCTTGTCGTACTCCTAGCTTTATCTGTTCGTAACTACCCTCTTTATTTCCAATTTTAATTGCTGCTACTTGGTTCCAGTAAACATTCTTTATTATTCTTAAAACCTTTCCATCAATGTTGATATATTCCAACATTTTAATCAGTTCATCATGTTTTACTTTATCAAATGCCTTAGTATAATCTATGAAGCACAAATATATGTCTCTCTGTTTCTCTATTGACCTTTCTATTAGTGTCCGTAATGTATAAATTGCATTGTTTGTGCCCTTTCCTTCCACAAATCCATACTGTTCTTCACTAATTTCCATTTTTATTTTCTTTTTGGTTCTTCTCATTATGATTCTGAGTAGAAGCTTAGTGATATGGTTTATAAGGTTAATTGTACGAAAATCTTCACAATCAATTGCTCCTGGTCTTTTTGGTATAGCTATAAATACAGATCTCAGCATATCACTGGGTAAATATCCACTTCTGTAAATATCATTCAACATTTTGGTTAATATATCTACTCCAAATTCTCCCAATACTTCTAATTCGTCTATTGTGATTTCATCTGGCCCAGCTGTTTTTCCTTTCTTCATACGTTTCATAGCGTCAGCGACTTCTTCTTTCAGAATAGGTGGACCTTCTAAGTTACTATCTTCTGTTAATTCTTCCCTTTCTCCATCATATAATTCTCTTATATACTCATTCCACCTCCTCATTATAGCACCTTCCTCTAATAATATCTTTCCTGTTTTTGATTTCAAACACCCTGTATTTATTCTTATTTTTCTTCCTGTAAGCTCACTGATTTGTCTGTGCATATTTTTTGTATCTTTAATGGAATTTAATTCAATTCTTTTGCATTGCTCGTTTAACCAACTTTCTTTAGCCTTCCCACATTTATCTTTTATTTCTTTATTTATCTTAGCGTATTCTTGTTTGTCATTTTTACTCTGTTTTCTTTTGTCCATCAGTTTTAAGATTTCTTCATTCATCCATTTTTTCTTAGCTATTTTGCCTCTCTCCGGTAATATTTCTTTGCTAGTTTGATGAATGGAGTCCCTTAACATTTCCCATTGTTCATCTATACTCTGTATTTTAGCTATTGCATTGTACCCATTTTTCACAGTCACTCTGTATTGTTCTTGCATTTCTTTATCTATTTTCAGAACCTCTTTATTAAGTCTCATGTTTTTAACCATTTTTTCCCCTCTCTTTAATCTTACTTTTATTTGTCCACATAGTGGTACATGATCACTATTACAGTCAGCACCAGGCATTGTCTTTACATTAATTAAAGCATTTATAAATCTTTTATTAATTAGTATGTAGTCAATTTGGTTGCGTATTTTCTTATCAGGGCTTTTCCATGTGTACAGTCGTCTTTTATGGTGTTTAAACCATGTGTTTCCAATTATCATATCATTGATATTTGCCCATTCTATTAGCTTTTCCCCTCTTTCATTTCTTGTACCTAAACCATAATTCCCCACTACATCCTCCATTTTTCCCTTTCCTACTTTTGCATTAAAATCACCAAGTATTATTTTTATTTCTTGTGATCCAATTTGAGCCATCACCATTTCTATTTCGTCATAAAAGTGTTGTATTTCTTCATCACTACTGCTTGTTGTTGGTGCATATACTTGTATGATATTTATATCTATTGGTTTGCCTTTGATTTTTACCATAATAACTCTATCTGAAATACACCAGTATCCATTAATTGACTTGGCTGTTTTTTCATCTAATAGTATTCCTACACCTTTCTCATGTATATCCCCTCCAGAATAAATTATTGTGTGATTGTCAGCTATAATTTTGCCCGATCCCTTCCATCTCATCTTACTAACGCCTAGTATATTCATATTCATGCTATCCATTTCTCTTAGAACATTGGTCAACTTTCCTAGCTCATTTAATGTCCTAACATTCCATGTTCCTACTCTAAATTTATTTATTTTAGTTATGATTTTGCCATCAGTAGCTGGATGACGGTCTGGTGTCACCTGTGGCTCATGACTGTCCCTACCGGACGAGGATGTCCTAAGACAGCCATTAACGTCGTTCACTAACTCTGATATATGTTTTGCCATGAAGTCTTGGGAAGATAATGTGGTGGTTTCCCCTTGCCTTCCACATTCACATGGTGGTCTTTTACCTCTGCCTTTGACAGCCATTTCCGACTGTCAGGACAAGTGAGTGCCCTGCTCTGCTCAGCTGCAGAGTTGTCCACTTATACCGGTGGATACTCGGTCCCCAGAGCTGTGTTAGCCACACCGTGGTGTATTTCCATCCTCTACCACGGGGAGGTGCAGTTGGGATTTTCCCTTCATAAAGTTATGGTCTATGACCAAAACTCTCCAGTACTTTTAGAGGACCTCTTTTGTTTTTAGAGGGTCTTGCTCACAATACCATATTAAGAATGATATAATTAGATATTGAAAATGTGCTTGTGGCTTAGGAGTTAAGAACGCATTGCACAATCCCGACATGCTGTTGGAATTCAGCCGCAGGTGATTTGGAAATATTGTATAAGAAACTAATGAGGGGAAAAACAACACTGAACGTAAAATTGCTTAGAAAATTACACGCGGCCAATAAATGCTGGGATTGACAACGACGTTCTATAACGGACATACAAAACATTTATTCAGAATTTCCTGCCGATATTGCACCAGCAAATAAGTTAAAGATAATATTTGTACAGAACATGCATCTTTACTGTGGCAACATATGAATGCGAGTTGTGGACAATCTTTCCTGTGGCATCATACGTACGATTGAGATTCGTGGACTATCTTTATTACAGCAACACACATGTGTGTTGTTTGTCCATCAAGAATGATGATGACCATTCATTTCATCCAGTGGGGTTGAAAGTGTGGAGCCGTGAGTTCTAAGATGGCTGATAAGGCATATTTTGGCTCGAAATGTTCTTTGACAATGTGGACAAGGAATGCTTGGCGTTTCTGGAGGAGGATTTCCTGCAGTGGTTTTTCTGTCCTGCCTTTTCTTCACAGTTCTGGTTGCCTCACATGTGACTGCACCCTTGCGTAATGATGCACGCCACGAATTTCGGTCTCTGGCTGCAGTCTCCCAGGTGTCATGTTGAATTCCAAAAGCATTCAGTGAGATTTTCAGACACACATATGTGAGTCGTGGAGCATCTTTCCTGCGTCAGCAAATTAACAGAGATCATGGACCATCTTTCCTGTGGCATCTTATCAATGTGAGTCGTGGAACATCTTTCCTGTGGCAAAATACGAATGCGAGTCGTGGACTACTTTTCCTGTGGCAAAACACGAATGTTTCATGGACCATCTTTCCTGTGGCATCATATGAATGTGAGTCGTGGACCATTTTTCCTGTGGCAACAGGATAAATTTACATAGCTACGCCGCATCTACCAAATTACGCATCTGTGTACGGGCCTACTAAATTACGCACCTGCATGCACACCTACCAAATTACGCACTACCCCGTTAACCTACCAAACTATGAGCCTGCGCTTACACCAAATATAATATGCACCCG
Source organism: Cepaea hortensis (assembly GCA_963921405.1). NCBI lineage: Eukaryota > Metazoa > Mollusca > Gastropoda > Stylommatophora > Helicidae > Cepaea > Cepaea hortensis. Next base: position 33,320,313 of record OY992885.1, read on the forward strand.
CGCGTACACCTAACAAATTATGCACCTGCATGCACACGAAACAAATTACACACTTGCGCACGAACATACCAAGTTACCCCCAACCATATTATGCACCTGCGCATGCCCCTTCCAAATTATGCACCTACAAAATTATGCAACTGCTATTATAACTACCAAATTACCCACCCATCAAATGATGCACCTACCAAATAAAGCACCTGTGTGCTCTCCAGCCAAATTAGGCATCATTGTGTGCTCCTGTATAATTATGCATCCGCACCTGAGCGCGCACACACCAAAATCCGCACCTGCGCGTGCACCCACCGAAATCCGCACCTGCGCGCAGGATTGCTCAATCAATAATTAACTGGACTCTGGAAACATTAAGCCAACAGGACGATGGATCAAACCCTGACTATGACTTTATATTTAAAAAAGAAAAAGAAGATATGAATGTGAGTCGTGGACCATTTTTTCTGTGGCAACAGGATTAATTTACATAGCTACGCCGCATCTACCAAATAACGCATCTGTGTACGGACCTACTAAATTACGGACCTGCATGCACACCTACCAAATTATTCACTAGCGTGTTCACCTACCAAAATATAAATCTGCCGTTACATCAAATATAATATGCACCAGCGCGTACACCTACCAAATTATGCACCTACGTGCACACCAAACAAATTACACACTTGCGCAAGAACAAGTTACCCCCAATCGTATTATGCACCTGCGCGTGCACTACCAAATTATCCCCTTCCAAATTATGCCCCTTCCAAATTATGCACCTACAAAATAATGCAACTGCAATTATAACTACCAAATTACCCACCCATCAATTGATGCACCTACCAAATTAAGCACAGGTGTGCACTCCAGCTAAATTAGGCACCTGCGTGTGCTCCTGTGTAATTATGCATCTGTGCATGCATCTTCAGATGCACACATGCCAAATCAAGCATATGTGCCCACACAGCTACAAACACACCGGCCAAAGAATGATCCTGCGAACGCACCTGGCAAGTTCTGCCAAATTATGCATCTATCAATTTACGCATCTACAAATGAAGGCACTTGCGCACCCACCCAAATCCGCACCTGCGCGCGCACCCACCCAAATCCGCACCTGCGCGCGCACCCACCCAAATCCGCACCTGTGCGCGCAACCACCCAAATCCGCACCTGCGCGCGCACCCACCCAAATCCGCACCTGCGCGCGCACCCACCCAAATCCGCACCTGCGCGCGCACCCACCCAAATCCGCACCTGCGCGCGCACCCACCCAAATCCGCACCTGCGCGCGCACCCACCCAAATCCGCACCTGCGCGCGCACCCACCCAAATCCGCACCTGCGCGCGCACCCACCCAAATCCGCACCTGCGCGCGCACCCACCCAAATCCGCACCTGCGCGCGCACCCACCCAAATCCGCACCTGCGCGCGCACCCACCTAAATCCGCACCTGCGCGCGCACCCACCTAAATCCGCACCTGCACCCACCTAAATCCGCACCTGCACCCACCTAAATCCGCACCTGCACCCACCCAAATCCGCACCTGCACCCACCCAAATCCGCACCTGCACCCACCCAAATCCGCACCTGCACCCACCCAAATCCGCACCTGCACCCACCCAAATCCGCACCTGCACCCACCCAAATCCGCACCTGCGCGCGCACCCACCCAAATCCGCACCTGCGCGCGCACCCACCCAAATCCGCACCTGCGCGCGCACCCACCCAAATCCGCACCTGCGCGCGCACCCACCCAAATCCGCACCTGCGCGCACACCCACCCAAATCCGCACCTGCGCGCGCACCCACCCAAATCCGCACCTGCGCGCGCACCCACCCAAATCCGCACCTGCGCGCGCACCCACCCAAATCCGCACCTGCGCGCGCACCCACCCAAATCCTCACCTGCGCGCGCACCCACCCAAATCCGCACCTGCGCGCGCACCCACCCAAATCCGCACCTGCGCGCGCACCCACCCAAATCCGCACCTGCGCGCGCACCCACCCAAATCCGCACCTGCGCGCGCACCCACCGAAATCTGCACATCGACTTTATTTTCTTTATATAACTTTATTTGCTTTTTTTTTCACCTTCAAATATCTCCCTAAATTTCGCTCGTATTTTTTTATTTCTCCTTAACGTACTCCAAATAATTTCTCCCGCAACATTCACCAACATTTTAGATTTTTCATTACTACCTTTGTATATTCTGCATTTTCATTTTCTTTTCTAAATATAAAGTCATAGTCAGGGTTTGATCCATCGTCCTGTTGTCTTAATGTTTCCAGAGTCCAGTTCACTATTGATTGAGCAATCCTGATGTTCAAGAAAATCAGCTCAGTTAATAATTATAAACACATTTCTTCATATTTACGATAAAACTAATCGAACCTACACAAAATATATTTACTTTTAGAAGACTTCCACAAGAGAATCAAATCAACAGTCTACAGAGTTTCGACGACCAGAATTAAACAATTTTATTTTTATACTTTTATTAAACTAACATGTAACCCTTTTGTTCTTTGCCTGGTGTCTGAGTAATCCTCACTAACGCCTGGCGGTAAATGTTGAAAACTTGAAGTTGTAACTAAAATAAATTGTTGTCCGACAACTATTTTAATAGTTCTGAATTCCTCAAGTTCCCCTTCATATCTGATGGTAGGGTCTTGCTCATAATCATCATCATCATCATCATCAAGTGCCGTGCCGGCTGGCGTAGGCGTTCATGACTCTCCATAGATCTCGGTCTTTGGTTTTCTGGATCAACTCTGCTGCTGATATTCCTACATGCCACCGTCTCAATCCATTCAGCATCATTTCTCTTGGTCTGCCTCTGCCTCTCTTCCCCTCGATCTTTCCACTTGTTACAATGTTCTCCAATGCCTCTCTTCTCATCACGTGACCGAAGAAAGATGTTTGTCTCTGTCTTATTGTTGTATATAATGTTCTAGTTTCATTAGCCTGTTTCAGGCAGTCGTCGTTAGTTACTCTGGCAGTCCAAGGAATTCGCAACATTCGTCTCAGGAACCACATCTCTCTCATCTCATCATCATCATGTTCCTCTTGTACCTTGCGGTGTCGAGGTGAAGTATAAACTTCGTGAGAGTGCCCGGTTATGGGCTTCGTATATCGACATTCCCATGGATTCTGTTATTCCCTCCGTCCAGCGTTTACGTGGTCGGCCTCTTCCTCTGTTTCCATCTGGTCTGTACGTCATTGCCTGTTGTGGCATGCTGTTGACTGGTAGCCTACTTGCATGGCCAAACCATTTGACTTGCTGCTTTCTAATAAAATCTAGAGCAGCTTTAACCCCCACTTTAGTCCTGATTTCTTCATTTCTGATCTTATCTCTTCTTGATACGTTGAGTATTCTTCTCAGGAACCTCATTTCTGTTGTTGTGATTTTTCTTTTCTCTTTTTCTGTCATTGTCCAGGTTTGGCATTGGTAGCACAGAGTTGGTTGGAAGATTGTGTTGTAAAGTGCTTTCTTAGTAGTTATTGATACATGTTTGTTCTTTAGTATTGGTGCCATTTGTCCAATGAGTTGATTTGCCTTATTGCACCTATTTTCGATCTCGTCTTCTGATCTGCCATTTGATGATATTATACTTCCTAGGTACTTGAAGCTCTTTACTTGTTTCAAGGGATGTTCGTTTAGGTGAATTGTTGCTGTTTGTTCTTCTTTAGTTATAGTCATTACCTCTGTTTTGCTTGTGCTAATTTTCATGTTATGTTCCCTACACATTTCGTTTAGACTATTCATGTGGTCTTGTAATTCAGCTTCTGATTTTGCTATTAGTGCTTGGTCGTCCGCAAACAGGAGTTCTCTAATGGTTAGATTTGCAGATGGTTCTTCTTCTGTGTTCTCGTCATGCGGTATTCTTGCTGTCTCTGCTTGGCTGGTTTCTTTACATATGTTGTCTATATATGTTATGAACAAGAGAGGGGACAGGACACAACCTTGTCGTACTCCAGATCTTATGGTGAAGGGTTCTGAGTGTCCTCCAGTTGCTCTCACTATGCATTCACTGTTGTCGTATAAACTTCTACATAGGTTTGTTAGATGTGTGCTCACTCCATATTGTTTAAGGATTTCCCACAGCTTGTTTCTATCTACCCTATCAAATGCCTTTTCTTGGTCAACAAAGGCTAAGTAGAGTGTTTCATTGAATTCAATTGATTTTTCTATAAGTTGTCTAAGAGCAAAAATGGCGTCTGTGCATCCTTTGTTTTTCCTAAATCCAAGCTGCGTTTCGCTTAGCTGGGGTTCTAAAGTAGTTCGTAATCTTTTTTCAAGAATTTTGCAAAATATTTTCCCAGTATGACTCAACAGTGAAATGCCTCTGTATTGTGTGCAATCTCTTTTGCTGCCTTTGTTTTTCCAAATTGGGATAATTATGGCGTTTCCCCAGTCTCGTGGTGTCTGTTGTTCTACCCAAACATGGTTGAATAGTCTATGTAGCCAAGCTGTTCCTACTTCCCTTGCTGCTTTAATTAGTTCATTTGGTATTTCATCCTGTCCTGGTGATTTGTTCAATGGGGCTAATCTGATGGCTTCTATAATTTCTTCTTTTAGTATGTCTGGTTCTAGTTCCTCGGTGACATCTCTGTTGCTTCTAATTTCTTCTTAATTTGTTCATTTACATTCCAAGATTCACTGCCATACAGCAAAACTGGTTCTACATAGCATTTCAGCACTCTCTTTCTTACATTCAGTGATAGCGACTTATTGCATAAGATACTCTTCATTTTCTGAAATGCGACTTTTGCCTGCCCTATTCTGCTCCTAATCTCTGTTGTACATCTTCCATCTGATGTTATAAATGCCCCTAGGTATCTAAAATTACCCACTTGGTTAAGGATTTTCCCTTCTATTTCTATGTCACATTTTGGTGTCACCATTTTGTTTGATATTACCATTGTTACTGTTTTCTTGATATGCAAGGAGAGTCCTTTCCTTGCACTCTCTGTTACTACAACATCTAATAATTGTTGTAGGTCTGTTGAATTGTCAGTCACCAATACTGTGTCATCTGCATAGCGTATATTATTTATATTATAACCTCCAACTAGTATTCCTGGCATCTCTTTGATTTCTCTCATTATTACTTCGCTATACAGGGAGAAAAGATCTGGTGACAAGACACACCCTTGTCGTACTCCTAGCTTTATCTGTTCGTAACTACCCTCTTTATTTCCAATTTTAATTGCTGCTACTTGGTTCCAGTAAACATTCTTTATTATTCTTAAAACTTTTCCATCAATGTTGATATATTCCAACATTTTAATCAGTTCATCATGTTTTACTTTATCAAATGCCTTAGTATAATCTATGAAGCACAAATATATGTCTCTCTGTTTCTCTATTGACCTTTCTATTAGTGTCCGTAATGTATAAATTGCATTGTTTGTGCCCTTTCCTTCCACAAATCCATACTGTTCTTCACTAATTTCCATTTTTATTTTCTTTTTGGTTCTTCTCATTATGATTCTGAGTAGAAGCTTAGTGATATGGTTTATAAGGTTAATTGTACGAAAATCTTCACAATCAATTGCTCCTGGTCTTTTTGGTATAGGTATAAATACAGATCTCAGCATATCACTGGGTAAATATCCACTGCTGTAAATATCATTCAACATTTTGGTTAATATATCTACTCCAAATTCTCCCAATACTTCTAATTCGTCTATTGTGATTTCATCTGGCCCAGCTGTTTTTCCTTTCTTCATACGTTTCATAGCGTCAGCGACTTCTTCTTTCAGAATAGGTGGACCTTCTAAGTTACTATCTTCTGTTAATTCTTCCCTTTCTCCATCATATAATTCTCTTATATACTCATTCCACCTCCTCATTATAGCACCTTCCTCTAATAATATCTTTCCTGTTTTTGATTTCAAACACCCTGTATTTATTCTTATTTTTCTTCCTGTAAGCTCACTGATTTGTCTGTGCATATTTTTTGTATCTTTAATGGAATTTAATTCAATTCTTTTGCATTGCTCGTTTAACCATCTTTCTTTAGCCTTCCCACATTTATCTTTTATTTCTTTATTTATCTTAGCGTATTCTTGTTTGTCATTTTTACTCTGTTTTCTTTTGTCCATCAGTTTTAAGATTTCTTCATTCATCCATTTTTTCTTAGCTATTTTGCCTCTCTCCGGTAATATTTCTTTGCTAGTTTGATGAATGGAGTCCCTTAACATTTCCCATTGTTCATCTATACTCTGTATTTTAGCTATTGCATTGTACCTATTTTTCACAGTCACTCTGTATTGTTCTTGCATTTCTTTATCTATTTTCAGAACCTCTTTATTAAGTCTCATGTTCTTAACCATTTTTCCCCCTCTCTTTAATCTTACTTTTATTTGTCCACATAGTGGTACATGATCACTATTACAGTCAGCACCAGGCATTGTCTTTACATTAATTAAAGCATTTATAAATCTTTTATTAATTAGTATGTAGTCAATTTGGTTGCGTATTTTCTTATCAGGGCTTTTCCATGTGTACAGTCGTCTTTTATGGTGTTTAAACCATGTGTTTCCAATTATCATATCATTGATATTTGCCCATTCTATTAGCTTTTCCCCTCTTTCATTTCTTGTACCTAAACCATAATTCCCCACTACATCCTCCATTTTTCCCTTTCCTACTTTTGCATTAAAATCACCAAGTATTATTTTTATTTCTTGTGATCCAATTTGAGCCATCACCATTTCTATTTCGTCATAAAAGTGTTGTATTTCTTCATCACTGTTGTTTGTCCATCAAGAATGATGATGACCATTCATTTCATCCAGTGGGGTTGAAGGTGTGGAGCCGTGGGTTCTAAGATGGCTGATAAGGCCTATTTTGGCTCTAAATGTTCTTTGACAATGTGGGCAAAGAATGCTTGACGTCTCTGGAGGAGGATTTCCTGCAGTGGTTTTTCTGTCCTGCCTTTTCTTCACAGCTCTTGCAGTCCTGGTTGCCTCACATATGACTGCACCTTTGCGCAATGATGCACGCCACGAATTTCGGTCTCTGGCTGCAGCCTCCCAGGTGTCATGATGAATTCCAAAAGCATTCAGTGAAATTTTCAGAGTGTCTTTAAAACGTTTCCTCTGGCCACCTTGGGAGCGTTTACCACAACGCAGTTCGCTGTAGAAAATTCGTTTAGGGAGCCTGTGATCTGGCATGCGGGTCAAGTGACCAGCCCAGCGAATCTGATTCTTCATCAGTAGAGTGTGGATACTGGGCATGGATGCTCTTTCTAGGACTTCAGTGTCTGGAATCTTGTCTTGCCATTTAATATTCAGTAGCTTCCTTAGGCAGACTATGTGGAAGTGGTTTAATTTCCTAGCGTGTCGCTGATAAACAGTCCAGGTTTCACAAGCATATAGCAGTGTGGAGCGGCTGGCCGAGTGGATAGAACGCCGGACTCTCATTCGGGAGACCCGGGTTCGATCCCCGGTAAGGTGCGGGATTTTTTTCTGTCGGGGGCAAAAAGAACATCCTAACCTGCACAGTTCGCGGCGACTGCACTAGCCAGGCGACCTTTATTCCTCAGGCTCAAAGACCCCTCTGCCATACACCGCAAGGTACTATATTGGCAGTAAATGACAGTTGACAGTTATAGCAGTGTGGATAATACAACTGCTTTGTAGACTTTTAGCTTTGTTTGCAGGCTTATTCCAGTTCTGTCCCATACATTCTTGTACAGTCTGCCAAAGGCTGCACTGGCCTTGGAGATTCTTGCATTCACTTCGTCATCGATTGTGGCAGCTTGTGATACAGTGCTGCCAAGATAGGTGAATTTGTCCACAACACTTAGTCTATGATCATTCACTTTGATATTCGGCACAGTGTGATTATTCCCTGGAGCTGGCTGGTACATAACTACAGTCTTCTCCAAGTTGATATTGAGCCCAAAGTTGGCACAGGCATGTGAGAAAGCTGAAACATTATGTTGCATGTCCGCCTCTGAGTTGGCGTATAGAGCGCAATCATCAGCAAACAGGAGCTCTCTGACGGTGCCGCTGTCAATTTTGGTTTTAGCTTTCAGCCTTCTGAGATTGAATAACTTTCCATCCATACGGTAGTTGATGTCTATTCCAATGTCGTCGTTCTCGAAGGCATTCATCAACATGGCTGAAAACATGAGGCTGAACAGTGTTGGTGCCAGGACACATCCTTGCTTCACTCCATTGGTTACAGGAAAGGGTTCAGACAGTTCACCATTTTCCTGTACTCTTGCCTGCATGCCGTCATGAAATAGCCGCACTATTTGGACAAACTTTCGTGGACAGCCATATATTGCCATAATCTTCCACAGTCCTTCTCTGCTGACTGTATCAAAAGCCTTGGTAAGGTCAATGAAAGTGGAGAACATTTCGCAGTTCTGTTCCTGACATTTCTCTTGCAGCTGCCTTGCAGCGAAAATCATGTCAACAGTTCCACGTTCTTTTCTGAAGCCACATTGACTCTCAGGAAGAAGACCTTGATCGAGATGGGCTGTGAGGCGATTGAGAAGAATTCTGGCGAGTATCTTCCCTGCAATTGAGAGCAAGGAGATGCCTCGGTGGTTGTCACAGGATTGGCGGTTTCCTTTACGTTTGTAAAGGTGGACTATTGACGCGTCCTTAAAATCTTGTGGCATGGTCTCGTTCATCCATATGTTTGTGAAGACTTGGTGAAGCTGCTCTGTTAGGACCGGCCCACCTGCCTTGTATATCTCTGCTGGGATGGAGTCAGGACCAGGTGCCTTGCCGCTGGAGAGTTGCTGGATGGCTTTGTTTATTTCCACTATGGTTGGCAGGTCACCAAGTGTCTCATTGGTGGGAACTTGAGGAAGGCAGTTGATGGTTTCATCATCGAAGAAGGAAGTTGCATTTAAGATTTTGCTGAAATGCTCTGCCCAGCGTTGGAGGATTTCTTTCTTATCGGTGACCAATGTTCCCCCGTCTGCACTGAGAAGGGGAACTATGCCTGGTGATGAAGGACCATAGACCGCTTTCAGTGAGTCGTAGAAGTTTTTCATATCATGTCTGTCAGCAAAGCCCTGAATTTCATCAGCTTTGCTGCTCAGCCAGGAGTCCCGCATGTGCCGAAGTTTCTGCTGCACTACTCTCTGAATGTTCTTGAAAGCATCTTTTTTTTATGTTGACTTTGGGTCATTCAAATGTGCCTTGAGGAGAAGATGTTTCTCGGCCAGCAATTGGTTGATGTCTTCGGAATTTTCATCAAACCAGTCTTTATGCTTTCGGGGGGCTGGACCCAGAATTTCCATAGCAGTGTTGTAAATTGTGTCCTTTAGGGCTCTCCATTCTGTTTCTGTATCCTGTTTAGCATCAGCATTGGGCTTGAGGCGGTCTTCCAGCATATTTTCAAACGACTGCTGCATTTTCTTGCTGTTTAGGCGGGTGACATTTAGCTTTGTTTGCATTTTCGCCCCTTGAGGACGCCGTGGTGGCCTGATGTGGATGTTCATTTTCGAGACGATATGTGACGTTGGATGAAGAATGACTTGCGCGATGACTTGGATTAAAGTGAGGAAGAGTTGCGCAATTCGTCGACCTCACTCTCTCGCCTGAGTCCATCTGAGTCCAGTGGCAAGACAAGTCGAGACGATTGGAGACGAATACAGGTGCAGTGGATGACCAGGGCGCTCTACGTGCCTTGCCGTGCTCATTACGTTCCACAACGCTTTGCAGGTAAACGCCGTCTTGCCCGTTGAATCTTCATCACTACTGCTTGTTGTTGGTGCATATACTTGTATGATATTTATATCTATTGGTTTGCCTTTGATTTTTACCATAATAACTCTATCTGAAATACACCAGTATCCATTAATTGACTTGGCTGTTTTTTCATCTAATAGTATTCCTACACCTTTCTCATGTGTATCCCCTCCAGAATAAATTATTGTGTGATTGTCAGCTATAATTTTGCCCGATCCCTTCCATCTCATCTCACTAACGCCTAGTATATTCATATTCATGCTATCCATTTCTCTTAGAACATTGGTCAACTTTCCTAGCTCATTTAATGTCCTAACATTCCATGTTCCTACTCTAAATTTATTTATTTTAGTTATGATTTTGCCATCAGTAGCTGGATGACGGTCTGGTGTCACCTGTGGCTCATGACTGTCCCTACCGGACGAGGATGTCCTAAGACAGCCATTAACGTCGTTCACTAACTCTGATATATGTTTTGCCATGAAGTCTTGGGAAGATAATGTGGTGGTTTCCCCTTGCCTTCCACATTCACATGGTGGTCTTTTACCTCTGCCTTTGACAGCCATTTCCGACTGTCAGGACAAGTGAGTGCCCTGCTCTGCTCAGCTGCAGAGTTGTCCACTTATTCCGGTGGATACTCGGTCCCCAGAGCTGTGTTAGCCACACCGTGGTGTATTTTCACCCTCTACCACGGGGAGGTGCAGTTGGGATTTTCCCTTCATAAAGTTATGGTCTATGACCAAAACTCTCCAGTACTTTTAGAGGACCTCTTTTGTTTTTAGAGGGTCTTGCTCACAATACCATATTAAGAATGATATAATTAGATATTGAAAATGTGCTTGTGGCTTAGGAGTTAAGAACGCATTGCACAATCCCGACATGCTGTTGGAATTCAGCCGCAGGTGATTTGGAAATATTGTATAAGAAACTAATGAGGGGAAAAACAACACTGAACGTAAAATTGCTTAGAAAATTACACGCGGCCAATAAATGCTGGGATTGACAACGACGTTCTATAACGGACATACAAAACATTTATTCAGAATTTCCTGCCGATATTGCACCAGCAAATAAGTTAAAGATAATATTTGTACAGAACATGCATCTTTACTGTGGCAACATATGAATGCGAGTTGTGGACAATCTTTCCTGTGGCAGCATACGTACGATTGAGATTCGTGGACTATCTTTATTACAGCAACACACATGTGTGTTGTTTGTCCATCAAGAATGATGATGACCATTCATTTCATCCAGTGGGGTTGAAAGTGTGGAGCCGTGAGTTCTATGATGGCTGATAAGGCATATTTTGGCTCGAAATGTTCTTTGACAATGTGGACAAGGAATGCTTGGCGTTTCTGGAGGAGGATTTCCTGCAGTGGTTTTTCTGTCCTGCCTTTTCTTCACAGTTCTGGTTGCCTCACATGTGACTGCACCCTTGCGTAATGATGCACGCCACGAATTTCGGTCTCTGGCTGCAGTCTCCCAGGTGTCATGTTGAATTCCAAAAGCATTCAGTGAGATTTTCAGACACACATATGTGAGTCGTGGAGCATCTTTCCTGCGTCAGCAAATTAACAGAGATCATGGACCATCTTTCCTGTGGCATCTTATCAATGTGAGTCGTGGAACATCTTTCCTGTGGCAAAATACGAATGCGAGTCGTGGACTACTTTTCCTGTGGCAAAATACGAATGTTTCATGGACCATCTTTCCTGTGGCATCATATGAATGTGAGTCTTGGACCATTTTTCCTGTGGCAACAGGATAAATTTACATAGCTACGCCGCATCTACCAAATTACGCATCTGTGTACGGGCCTACTAAATTACGCACCTGCATGCACACCTACCAAATTACGCACTACCCCGTTCACCTACCAAACTATGAGCCTGCACTTACACCAAATATAATATGCACCCGCGCGTACACCTAACAAATTATGCACCTGCATGCACACGAAACAAATTACACACTTGCGCACGAACATACCAAGTTACCCCCAACCATATTATGCACCTGCGCATGCCCCTTCCAAATTATGCACCTACAAAATTATGCAACTGCTATTATAACTACCAAATTACCCACCCATCAAATGATGCACCTACCAAATAAAGCACCTGTGTGCTCTCCAGCCAAATTAGGCATCATTGTGTGCTCCTGTATAATTATGCATCCGCACCTGAGCGCGCACACACCAAAATCCGCACCTGCGCGTGCACCCACCGAAATCCGCACCTGCGCGCAGGATTGCTCAATCAATAATTAACTGGACTCTGGAAACATTAAGCCAACAAGACGATGGATCAAACCCTGACTATGACTTTATATTTAAAAAAGAAAAAGAAGATATGAATGTGAGTCGTGGACCATTTTTTCTGTGGCAACAGGATTAATTTACATAGCTACGCCGCATCTACCAAATAACGCATCTGTGTACGGACCTACTAAATTACGCACCTGCATGCACACCTACCAAATTATGCACTAGCGTGTTCACCTACCAAAATATAAATCTGCCGTTACACCAAATATAATATGCACCAGCGTGTACACCTACCCAATTATGCACCTACGTGCACACCAAACAAATTACACACTTGCGCAAGAACAAGTTACCCCCAATCGTATTATGCACCTGCGCGTGCACTACCAAATTATGCCCCTTCCAAATTATGCCCCTTCCAAATTATGCACCTACAAAATTATGAAACTGCAATTATAACTACCAAATTACCCACCCATCAAATGATGCACCTACCAAATTAAGCACAGGTGTGCACTCCAGCTAAATTAGGCACCTGCGTGTGCTCCTGTGTAATTATGCATCTGTGCATGCATCTTCAGATGCACACATGCCAAATCAAGCATATGTGCCCACACAGCTACAAACACACCGGCCAAAGAATGATCCTGCGAAAGCACCTGGCAAGTTCTGCCAAATTATGCATCTATCAATTTACGCATCTACAAATGAAGGCACTTGCGCACCCACCGACTGTCAGGACACCGACACCCACCGACATCCGCACCTGCGCGCGCACCCACCGACATCCGCACCTGCGCGCGCACCCACCGACATCCGCACCTGCGCGCGCACCCACCGACATCCGCACCTGCGCGCGCACCCACCGACATCCGCACCTGCGCGCGCACCCACCGACATCCGCACCTGCGCGCGCACCCACCGACATCCGCACCTGCGCGCGCACCCACCCACATCCGCACCTGCGCGCGCACCCACCCACATCCGCACCTGCGCGCGCACCCACCCAAATCCGCACCTGCGCGCGCACCCACCCAAATCCGCACCTGCGCGCGCACCCACCCAAATCCGCACCTGCGCGCGCACCCACCCAAATCCGCACCTGCGCGCGCACCCACCGAAATCTGCACATCGACTTTATTTTCTTTATATAACTTTATTTGCTTTTTTTTTCACCTTCAAATATCTCCCTAAATTTCGCTCGTATTTTTTTATTTCTCCTTAACGTACTCCAAATATTTTCTCCCGCAACATTCACCAACATTTTAGATTTTTCATTACTACCTTTGTATATTCTGCATTTTCATTTTCTTTTTTAAATATAAAGTCATAGTCAGGGTTTGATCCATCGTCCTGTTGTCTTAATGTTTCCAGAGTCCAGTTCACTATTGATTGAGCAATCCTGATGTTCAAGAAAATCAGCTCAGTTAATAATTATAAACACATTTCTTCATATTTACGATAAAACTAATCGAACCTACACAAAATATATTTACTTTTAGAAGACTTCCACAAGAGAATCAAATCAACAGTCTACAGAGTTTCGACGACAGAATTAAACAATTTTATTTTTATACTTTTATTAAACTAACATGTAACCCCTTTGTTCTTTGCCTGGTGTCTGAGTAATCCTCACTAACGCCTGGCGGTAAATGTTGAAAACTTGAAGTTGTAACTAAAATAAATTGTTGTCCGACAACTATTTTAATAGTTCTGAATTCCTCAAGTTCCCCTTCATATCTGATGGTAGGGTCTTGCTCATAATCATCATCATCATCATCATCATCATCAAGTGCCGTGCCGGCTGGCGTAGGCGTTCATGACTCTCCATAGATCTCGGTCTTTGGTTTTCTGGATCAACTCTGCTGCTGATATTCCTACATGCCACCGTCTCAATCCATTCAGCATCATTTCTCTTGGTCTGCCTCTGCCTCTCTTCCCCTCGATCTTTCCACTTGTTACAATGTTCTCCAATGCCTCTCTTCTCATCACGTGACCGAAGAAAGATGTTTGTCTCTGTCTTATTGTTGTATATAATGTTCTAGTTTCATTAGCCTGTTTCAGGCAGTCGTCGTTAGTTACTCTGGCAGTCCAAGGAATTCGCAACATTCGTCTCAGGAACCACATCTCTGTTGCTTCTAATTTCTTCTTAATTTGTTCATTTACATTCCAAGATTCACTGCCATACAGCAAAACTGGTTCTACATAGCATTTCAGCACTCTCTTTCTTACATACAGTGATAGCGACTTATTGCATAAGATACTCTTCATTTTCTGAAATGCGGCTTTTGCCTGCCCTATTCTGCTCCTAATCTCTGTTGTACATCTTCCATCTGATGTTATAAATGCCCCTAGGTATCTAAAATTACCCACTTGGTTAAGGATTTTCCCTTCTATTTCTATGTCACATTTTGGTGTCACCATTTTGTTTGATATTACCATTGTTACTGTTTTCTTGATATTCAAGGAGAGTCCCTTCCTTGCACTCTCTGTTACTACAACATCTAATAATTGTTGTAGGTCTGTTGAATTGTCCGCCACCAATACTGTGTCATCTGCATAGCGTATATTATTTATATTATAACCTCCAACTAGTATTCCTGGCATCTCTTTGATTTCTCTCATTATTACTTCGCTATACAGGGAGAAAAGATCTGGTGACAAGACACACCCTTGTCGTACTCCTAGCTTTATCTGTTCGTAACTACCCTCTTTATTTCCAATTTTAATTGCTGCTACTTGGTTCCAGTAAACATTCTTTATTATTCTTAAAACTTTTCCATCAATGTTGATATATTTCAACATTTTAATCAGTTCATCATGTTTTACTTTATCAAATGCCTTAGTATAATCTATGAAGCACAAATATATGTCTCTCTGTTTCTCTATTGACCTTTCTATTAGTGTCCGTAATGTATAAATTGCATTGTTTGTGCCCTATCCTTCCACAAATCCATACTGTTCTTCACTAATTTCCATTTTTATTTTCTTTTTGGTTCTTCTCATTATGATTCTGAGTAGAAGCTTAGTGATATGGTTTATAAGGTTAATTGTACGAAAATCTTCACAATCAATTGCTCCTGGTCTTTTTGGTATAGCTATAAATACAGATCTCAGCATATCACTGGGTAAATATCCACTGCTGTAAATATCATTCAACATTTTGGTTAATATATCTACTCCAAATTCTCCCAATACTTCTAATTCGTCTATTGTGATTTCATCTGGCCCAGCTGTTTTTCCTTTCTTCATACGTTTCATAGCCCAGCGACTTCTTCTTTCAGAATACTTGGACCTTCTAAGTTACTATCTTCTGTTAATTCTTCCCTTTCTCCATCATATAATTCTCTTATATACTCATTCCACCTCCTCATTATAGCACCTTCCTCTAATAATATCTTTCCTGTTTTTGATTTCAAACACCCTGTATTTATTCTTATTTTTCTTCCTGTAAGCTCACTGATTTGTCTGTGCATATTTTTTGTATCTTTAATGGAATTTAATTCAATTCTTTTGCATTGCTCGTTTAACCAACTTTCTTTAGCCTTCCCACATTTATCTTTTATTTCTTTATTTATCTTAGCATATTCTTGTTTGTCATTTTTGTTCTGTTTTCTTTTGTCCATCAGTTTTAAGATTTCTTCATTCATCCATTTTTTCTTAGCTATTTTGCCTCTCTCCGGTAATATTTCTTTGCTAGTTTGATGAATGGAGTCCCTTAACATTTCCCATTGTTCATCTATACTCTGTATTTTAGCTATTGCATTGTACCTATTTTTCACAGTCACTCTGTATTGTTCTTGCATTTCTTTATCTATTTTCAGAACCTCTTTATTAATTCTCATGTTCTTAACCATTTTTTCCCCCTCTCTTTAATCTTACTTTTATTTGTCAACATAGTGGTACATGATCACTATTACAGTCAGCACCAGTGTCAGGGTCTTATAATTGGCTCGTTGGCTAACACGTGTGAGACAGTACAAGTATAACGTGATTCGACGTAAGACACAGTAACACAAGTTCTATGGATTTATTGCCACATTAAATACAGAACGATAATTACAGCAATCTACAATATATAACTCACGACGCTCACAACCACAATACAGCTCATAGGTCTGACGCTCAAGATATCAGTCGTTCGGCTTGCAGTCACGGAGATTCATACAAACGCCTTGCTCTCATCGCACATGTCCGTCCGGTCTCCAGTCCCAGCTCGGTCTGACCTTAGCACGCCAACTGCCCACTGCCTCTAGTGGTGTCACGTGTCCTGCGTGCGTCTGTCGTCAGCCTGACCGCTGGTCGCGTGTCAGGTAACAATCTTGTCAGCCGGGTGTCGCAACGATGTTGCTGCACAGCTATACCATGTTAGGCTCTGACATTCTCCCCGGGTACCTCAATGAAAGATGTCATCTTTCATTAATGATGTCTGTATATACTGGGGTAGTGTTAACTTCATGTCAGAGACTACTCTTTCCCAGTGTTATGCATGAAAATACATATAAGGCATGGAAATATATACAAAAAATGTCAGTTGCATTGAAATGACAAATGAAGTACAACTTTTAACACAACTCAGGTTTCATCCTCCTGATGGCTGGTTACCTCCATTGCAATAATACCCAGTCAGATCAGTAGTTACCAGCTTCACGCATCTACTTCGCAGCAATTTGAAAAAAAACGTAATAATATGGTTGTTTTGCAACAGCCATCTAGCCAGACTGAAATACGACTTCACATAAGTCGCATTAAACACTCAAACTCTGACCTCATTTGGCCAGGAGCTCTTATGTTGGTTTGCAATGTTGGCAGCTCTCTGCCATGCTTGGTGGACGCCTACCCGGTGTGTTAACCATTTGAGCAACAAAATGTCTATTTATACAATACACATTAATGAATATGTTTCAAATTATGGCCCTTGGTGTAATTCGTAAATGCAAGGGGAGTAATTTTGACAATCAAGAAATTCAATAAATGACAATAATTATTTAATTTCTTAGCGTCATTGCTTGACGTTTCTTCATATTAACGAGAAAAAGTCGGTAATATGAATACATTAATCAAGATATGATTCTAAGATTACACCAATCAATTTAAATAAGGAACCAATTGGTGTATTATATTTTATAGATTCAAAAGGATTTTACAATCGTCATAAGTTTTTGAATATTTGTATATCGTCTGCTAATTTTGCTATACTTTTTAAATTACACAGGAAGTACACACGAAACGCAAAATTTAGTTGCTGTTTGACCACAAATGCTCCCGTTTTCTTTTGTAACGGATAGTTAAATGTTCTCAAAGTTCGTGTTTGATGTTCTAGTATCACAACTATCGGATTATGATGGAATGTTCTTATTTCCGATGTGTTCACAACTTCTGGATACAGATTGAATGTTCTTATTTCTGATGTTCTATTGTCGAACATTTTGGATTAAATTCGATGCAGAGGTGGTGTAGAAGTCATTGTTCAGTCCACATTTGCACACGTCGTTAAAATATCACGGTGAAGAAAGTCACTCACAGCTGTCACTGTTAACTGGTAAAGTTCGCTTCTGGTAAGTGGTTAAGCGTCTGTGACACTGTTCTTGGTGTATATTTACAATTAATAATGTTCTCTTTCTAACACACACTACACAATTATACTACACTCATTATATGGCTTGATTAAAATAAGTATATTATACATGTCGGTTTTTTAACCGTATCACAATTACAATTATAGACCTTACACAGTAGGTGAATAGAAAACATTCACTCATTGGTGGCTGTGTTGTTCTGAGTGTATTAGTACACTCTGCACTCAGACATTGCTTACTGGGTCGGTTGGACAACGGGACAAAAGGTCGGCAATTGTATTGATTCTGCCAGAAATGTGACGAACCTCGAAACTGTAATTTTGAAGCTTCAAGGACCAGCGAGCAATCATATTATTGGATGGTACTCCGGCATTTATATACCGTAATGGACTGTTGTCAGTTTCGATGATAAAGTGACGTCCTAGAAGATATCTGGATAGTTTCGTCACACTTTCTACTAAGGCAAGTGCCTCTAATTGCGGAATGGACCATGTCCGCTCTCTAGGCCTTAGCTTTCTTGATATGAAACAAATGGGATGCAGGATGTTGTTGTATTCCTGCAATAGAACTGCCCCAATCGCAACGGAGCTAGCATCTGTTCTCAATCTGAAAGGTAAACGAATGTTGGGCAATTTAAGGATGAGATTATTCGAATTCTTATCAGAAAAGTATGTCAAAACTTTATGAAATGCATTTCGTAGGCATTCATCGTGTACAACTTTTTCAGGCTTATCCTTGGTTAGTAAGTTAGAAAAAACCTCGGTCAGTTCTGAAAAATCAGGAATGAATTTCCTGTAATAATTGATCAGTCCCAACAAACTCCGGACTTGTTTCTTATTAGTCGGGAGTGACAGTTTTAGAATTTTGGAGACAATTTTGTTGTCTGTCATGACAAAGCCATTGGATATTCTGTACCCCAAAAATGATATCTCTTGGTAAGCCATGTTCACCTTTGAAGGCTTCACTGTCAGTCCGTACTGTCTGATACGTTCTAATGTCTGTTCTAGTGTCTTTATATGTTCCGTCATTGTCTCTGTATGGACACAGATGTCGTCAATATAGCAAATGATATTAGGAATGTCAGATAGGAGGAGTCGTGTCATGCGTACGAATGTGGCTGGGGCATTGACTAGCCCAAATGGAAGTTTGCACCATTCGTACAGTCCCCAAGGCGTGGCAAAAGCTGTTAGATGTCTGCTGTCTTCATGTACAGCAATCTGCCAGTAACCTTTAGACATGTCAAGCATTGTCTTTACATTAATTAAAGCATTTCTAAATCTTTTATTAATTAGTATGTAGTCAATTTGGTTGCGTATTTTCTTATCAGGGCTTTTCCATGTGTACAGTCGTCTTTTATGGTGTTTAAACCATGTGTTTCCAATTATCATATCATTGATATTTGCCCATTCTATTAGCTTTTCCCCTATTTCATTTCTTGTACCTAAACCATAATTCCCCACTACATCCTCTATTTTTCCCTTTCCTACTTTTGCATTAAAATCACCAAGTATTATTTTTATTTCTTGTGATCCAATTTGAGCCATCACCATTTCTATTTCGTCATAAAAGTGTTGTATTTCTTCATCACTACTGCTTGTTGTTGGTGCATATACTTGTATGATATTTATATCTATTGGTTTGCCTTTGATTTTTACCATAATAACTCTATCTGAAATACACCAGTATCCATTAATTGACTTGGCTGTTTTTTCATCTAATATCATTCCTACACCTTTTTCATGTGTATCCCCTCCAGAATAAATTATTGTGTGATTGTCAGCTATAATTTTGCCCGATCCCTTCCATCTCATCTCACTAACGCCTAGTATATTTATATTCATGCTATCCATTTCTCTTATAACATTGGTCAACTTTCCTAGCTCATTTAATGTCCTAACATTCCATGTTCCTACTCTACATTTATTTATTTTAGTTATGATTTTGCCATCAGTAGCTGGATGACGGTCTGGTGTCACCTGTGGCTCATGACTGTCCCTACCGGACGAGGATGTCCTAAGACAGCCATTAACGTCGTTCACTAACTCTGATATATATTTTGCCATGAAGTCTTGGGAAGATAATGTGGTGGTTTCCCCTTGCCTTCCACATTCACATGGTGGTCTTTTACCTTTGCCTTTGACAGTCATTTCCGACTGTCAGGACAAGTGAGTGCCCTGCTCTGCTCAGCTGCAGAGTTGTCCACTTATTCCGGTGGATACTCGGTCCCCAGAGCTGTGTTAGCCACACCGTGGTGTGTTTCCATCCTCTACCACGGGGAGGTGCAGTTGGGATTTTCCCTTCATAAAGTTATGGTCTATGACCAAAACTCTCCAGTACTTTTAGATGACCTCTTTTCTTTTTAGAGGGTCTTGCTCACAATACCATATTAAGAATGATATAATTAGATATTGAAAATGTGCTTGTGGCTTAGGAGTTATGAACACATTGCACAATCCCGACACGCTGTTGGAATTCAGCCGCAGGTGATTTGGAAATATTGTATAAGAAACTAATGAGGGGAAAAACAACACTGAACGTAAAATTGCTTAGAAAATTACACGCGGCCAATAAATGCTGGGATTGACAACGACGTTCTATAACGGACATACAAAGCATTTATTCAGAATTTCCTGCCGATATTGCACCAGCAAATAAGTTAAAGATAATATTTGTACAGAACATGCATCTTTACTGTGGCAACATATGGATGCGAGTTGTGGACAAACTTTCCTGTGGCAGCATACGTACGATTGAGATTCGTGGACTATCTTTATTACAGCAACACACGTGTGTTGTTTGTGCATTAAGAATGATGATGACCATTCATTTCATCCAGTGGGGTTGAAAGTGTGGAGCCGTGAGTTCTAAGATGGCTGATAAGGCCTATTTTGGCTCGAAATGTTCTTTGACAATGTGGACAAGGAATGCTTGACGTTTCTGGAGGAGGATTTCCAGCAGTGGTTTTTCTGTCCTGCCTTTTGTTCACAGTTCTGGTTGCCTCACACGTGACTGCACCCTTGCGTAATGATGCACGCCACGAATTTCGGTCTCTGGCTGCAGTCTCCCAGGTGTCATGTTGAATTCCAAAAGCATTCAGTGAGATTTTCAGACACACATATGTGAGTCGTGGAGCATTTTTCCTGCGTCAGCAAATTAACAGAGATCGTGGACCATCTTTCCTGTGGCAACTTATCAATGTGAGTCGTGGAACATCTTTCCTGTGGCAAAATATGAATGCGAGTCGTGGACTACTTTTCTTGTGGGAAAATACGAATGTGTTTCATGGACCATCTTTCCTGTGGCATCATATGAATGTGAGTCGTGGAACTTTTTTCCTGTGGCAACAGGATAAATTTACATAGCTACGCCGCATCTACCAAATTACGCATCTGTGTACGGGCCTACTAAATTACGCACCTGCATGCACACCTACCAAATTACACACTAGCCAGTTCACCTACCAAACTATGAACCTGCGATTACACCAAATATAATATGCACCCGCGCGTACACCTAACAAATTATGCACCTGCATGCACACGAAACAAATTACACACTTGCGCACGAACATACCAAGTTACCCCCAACCATATTATGCACCTGCGCATGCCCCTTCCAAATTATGCACCTACAAAATTATGCAACTGCTATTATAACTACCAAATTACCCACTCATCAAATGATGCACCTACCAAATAAAGAACTTGTGTGCTCTCCAGCCAAATTAGGCATCATCGTGTGCTCCTGTATAATTATGCATCCGCATCTGCGCGCGCACACACCAAAATCTGCACCTGCGCGCGCACCCACCGAAATCCGGACCTGCGCGCGCACACACCAAAATCTGCACCTGCGCGCGCACCCACCGAGATCCGCACCTGCGCGCGCACCCACCGAAATCCGCACCTGCGCGCGCACCCACCGAGATCCGCACATGCGCGCGCACAAACCGAGATCCGCACCTGCGCGCGCACCCACCGAAATCCGCACCTGCGCGCGCACCCACCGAAATCCGCACCTGCGCGCGCACCCACCGAGATCCGCACCTGCGCGCGCACCCACCGAAATCCGCACCTGCGCGCGCACCCACCGAAATCCGCACCTGCGCGCGCACCCACCGAAATCCGCACCTGCGCGCGCACCCACCGAAATCCGCACCTGCGCGCGCACCCACCGAAATCCGCACCTGCGCGCGCACCCACCGAAATCCGCACCTGCGCGCGCACCCACCGAAATCCGCACCTGCGCGCGCACCCACCGACATCCGCACCTGCGCGCGCACCCACCGACATCCGCCCCTGCGCGCGCACCCACCGACATCCGCCCCTGCGCGCGCACCCACCGACATCCGCCCCTGCGCGCGCACCCACCGACATCCGCCCCTGCGCGCGCACCCACCGACATCCGCCCCTGCGCGCGCACCCACCGACATCCGCCCCTGCGCGCGCACCCACCGACATCCGCCCCTGCGCGCGCACCCACCGACATCCGCCCCTGCGCGCGCACCCACCGACATCCGCCCCTGCGCGCGCACCCACCGACATCCGCCCCTGCGCGCGCACCCACCGACATCCGCCCCTGCGCGCGCACCCACCGACATCCGCCCCTGCGCGCGCACCCACCGACATCCGCCCCTGCGCGCGCACCCACCGACATCCGCCCCTGCGCGCGCACCCACCGACATCCGCCCCTGCGCGCGCACCCACCGACATCCGCCCCTGCGCGCGCACCCACCGACATCCGCCCCTGCGCGCGCACCCACCGACATCCGCCCCTGCGCGCGCACCCACCGACATCCGCCCCTGCGCGCGCACCCACCGACATCCGCCCCTGCGCGCGCACCCACCGACATCCGCCCCTGCGCGCGCACCCACCGACATCCGCCCCTGCGCGCGCACCCACCGACATCCGCCCCTGCGCGCGCACCCACCGACATCCGCCCTTGCGCGCGCACCCACCGACATCCGCCCCTGCGCGCGCACCCACCGACATCCGCCCCTGCGCGCGCACCCACCGACATCCGCCCCTGCGCGCGCACCCACCGACATCCGCCCCTGCGCGCGCACCCACCGACATCCGCACCTGCGCGCGCACCCACCGACATCCGCACCTGCGCGCGCACCCACCGACATCCGCACCTGCGCGCGCACCCACCGACATCCGCACCTGCGCGCGCACCCACCGACATCCGCACCTGCGCGCGCACCCACCGACATCCGCACCTGCGCGCGCACCCACCGACATCCGCACCTGCGCGCGCACCCACCGACATCCGCACCTGCGCGCGCACCCACCGACATCCGCACCTGCGCGCGCACCCACCGACATCCGCACCTGCGCGCGCACCCACCGACATCCGCACCTGCGCGCGCACCCACCGACATCCGCACCTGCGCGCGCACCCACCGACATCCGCACCTGCGCGCGCACCCACCGACATCCGCACCTGCGCGCGCACCCACCGACATCCGCACCTGCGCGCGCACCCACCGACATCCGCACCTGCGCGCGCACCCACCGACATCCGCACCTGCGCGCGCACCCACCGACATCCGCACCTGCGCGCGCACCCACCGACATCCGCACATCGACTTTATTTTCTTTATATAACTTTATTTGCTTTTTTTTTTTCACCTTCAAATATCTCCCTAAATTTCGCTCGTATGTTTTTATTTCTCCTTAACGTACTCCAAATATTTTCTCCCGCAACATTCACCAACATTTTAGATTTTTCATTACTACCTTTGTATATTCTGCATTTTCATTTTCTTTTTTAAATATAAAGTCATATTCAGGGTTTGATCCATCGTCCTGTTGTCTTAATGTTTCCAGAGTCCAGTTCACTATTGATTGAGCAATCCTGATGTTCAAGAAAATCTGCTCAGTTAATAATTATAAACACATTTCTTCATATTTACGATAAAACTAATCGAACCTACACAAAATATATTTACTTTTAGAAGACTTCCACAAGAGAATCAAATCAACAGTCTACAGAGTTTCGACGACAGAATTAAACAATTTTATTTTTATACTTTTATTAAACTAACATGTAACCCCTTTGTTCTTTGCCTGGTGTCTGAGTAATCCTCACTAACGCCTGGCGGTAAATGTTGAAAACTTGAAGTTGTAACTAAAATAAATTGTTGTCCGACAACTATTTTAATAGTTCTGAATTCCTCAAGTTCCCCTTCATATCTGATGGTAGGGTCTTGCTCATAATCATCATCATCAAGTGCCGTGCCGGCTGGCGTAGGCGTTCATGACTCTCCATAGATCTCGGTCTTTGGTTTTCTGCATCAACTCTGCTGCTGATATTCCTCCATGCCACCGTCTCAATCCATTCAGCATCATTTCTCTTGGTCTGCCTCTGCGTCTCTTCCTCTCGATCTTTCCACTTGTTACAATGTTCTCCAATGCCTCTCTTCTCATCACGTGACCGAAGAAAGATGTTTGTCTCTGTCTTATTGTTGTATATAATGTTCTAGTTTCATTAGCCTGTTTAAGGCAGTCGTCGTTAGTTACTCTGGCAGTCCAAGGAATTCGCAACATTCGTCTCAGGAACCACATCTCTGTTGCTTCTAATTTCTTCTTAATTTGTTCATTTACATTCCAAGATTCACTGCCATACAGCAAAACTGGTTCTACGTAGCATTTCAGCACTCTCTTTCTTACATTCAGTGATAGCGACTTATTGCATAAGATACTCTTCATTTTCTGAAATGCGGCTTTTGCCTGCCCTATTCTGCTCCTAATCTCTGTTGTACATCTTCCATCTGATGTTATAAATGCCCCTAGGTATCTAACATTACCCACTTGGTTAAGGATTTTCCCTTCTATTTCTATGTCACATTTTGGTGTCACCATTTTGTTTGATATTACCATTGTTACTGTTTTCTTGATATTCAAGGAGAGTCCTTTCCTTGCCTACAACATCTAATAATTGTTGTAGGTCTGTTGAATTGTCCGCCACCAATACTGTGTCATCTGCATAGCGTATATTATTTATATTATAACCTCCAACTAGTATTCCTGGCATCTCTTTGATTTCTCTCATTATTACTTCGCTATACAGGGAGAAAAGATCTGGTGACAAGACACACCCTTGTCGTACTCCTAGCTTTATCTGTTCGTAACTACCCTCTTTATTTCCAATTTTAATTGCTGCTACTTGGTTCCAGTAAACATTCTTTATTATTCTTAAAACTTTTCCATCAATGTTGATATATTTCAACATTTTAATCAGTTCATCATGTTTTACTTTATCAAATGCCTTAGTATAATCTATGAAGCACAAATATATGTCTCTCTGTTTCTCTATTGACCTTTCTATTAGTGTCCGTAATGTATAAATTGCATTGTTTGTGCCCTATCCTTCCACAAATCCATACTGTTCTTCACTAATTTCCATTTTTATTTTCTTTTTGGTTCTTCTCATTATGATTCTGAGTAGAAGCTTAGTGATATGGTTTATAAGGTTAATTGTACGAAAATCTTCACAATCAATTGCTCCTGGTCTTTTTGGTATAGCTATAAATACAGATCTCAGCATATCACTGGGTAAATATCCACTGCTGTAAATATCATTCAACATTTTGGTTAATATATCTACTCCAAATTCTCCCAATACTTCTAATTCGTCTATTGTGATTTCATCTGGCCCAGCTGTTTTTCCTTTCTTCATACTTTTCATAGCGTCAGCGACTTCTTCTTTCAGAATAGGTGGACCTTCTAAGTTACTATCTTCTGTTAATTCTTCCCTTTCTCCATCATATAATTCTCTTATATACTCATTCCACCTCCTCATTATAGCACCTTCCTCTAATAATATCTTTCCTGTTTTTGATTTCAAACACCCTGTATTTATTCTTATTTTTCTTCCTGTAAGCTCACTGATTTGTCTGTGCATATTTTTTGTATCTTTAATGGAATTTAATTCAATTCTTTTGCATTGCTCGTTTAACCAACTTTCTTTAGCCTTCCCACATTTATCTTTTATTTCTTTATTTATCTTAGCGTATTCTTGTTTGTCATTTTTACTCTGTTTTCTTTTGTCCATCAGTTTTAAGATTTCTTCATTCATCCATTTTTTCTTAGCTATTTTGCCTCTCTCCGGTAATATTTCTTTGCTAGTTTGATGAATGGAGTCCCTTAACATTTCCCATTGTTCATCTATACTCTGTATTTTAGCTATTGCATTGTACCTATTTTTCACAGTCACTCTGTATTGTTCTTGCATTTCTTTATCTATTTTCAGAACCTCTTTATTAATTCTCATGTTCTTAACCATTTTTTCCCCCTCTCTTTAATCTTACTTTTATTTGTCAACATAGTGGTACATGATCACTATTACAGTCAGCACCAGGCATTGTCTTTACATTAATTAAAGCATTTCTAAATCTTTTATTAATTAGTATGTAGTCAATTTGGTTGCGTATTTTCTTATCAGGGCTTTTCCATGTGTACAGTCGTCTTTTATGGTGTTTAAACCATGTGTTTCCAATTATCATATCATTGATATTTGCCCATTCTATTAGCTTTTCCCCTATTTCATTTCTTGTACCTAAACCATAATTCCCCACTACATCCTCTATTTTTTCCCTTTCCTACTTTTGCATTAAAATCACCAAGTATTATTTTTATTTCTTGTGATCCAATTTGAGCCATCACCATTTCTATTTCGTCATAAAAGTGTTGTATTTCTTCATCACTACTGCTTGTTGTTGGTGCATATACTTGTATGATATTTATATCTATTGGTTTGCCTTTGATTTTTACCATAATAACTCTATCTGAAATACACCAGTATCCATTAATTGACTTGGCTGTTTTTTCATCTAATATCATTCCTACACCTTTTTCATGTGTATCCCCTCCAGAATAAATTATTGTGTGATTGTCAGCTATAATTTTGCCCGATCCCTTCCATCTCATCTCACTAACGCCTAGTATATTTATATTCATGCTATCCATTTCTCTTATAACATTGGTCAACTTTCCTAGCTCATTTAATGTCCTAACATTCCATGTTCCTACTCTACATTTATTTATTTTAGTTATGATTTTGCCATCAGTAGCTGGATGACGGTCTGGTGTCACCTGTGGCTCATGACTGTCCCTACCGGACGAGGATGTCCTAAGACAGCCATTAACGTCGTTCACTAACTCTGATATATATTTTGCCATGAAGTCTTGGGAAGATAATGTGGTGGTTTCCCCTTGCCTTCCACATTCACATGGTGGTCTTTTACCTTTGCCTTTGACAGTCATTTCCGACTGTCAGGACAAGTGAGTGCCCTGCTCTGCTCAGCTGCAGAGTTGTCCACTTATTCCAGTGGATACTCGGTCCCCAGAGCTGTGTTAGCCACACCGTGGTGTGTTTCCATCCTCTACCACGGGGAGGTGCAGTTGGGATTTTCCCTTCATAAAGTTATGGTCTATGACCAAAACTCTCCAGTACTTTTAGATGACCTCTTTTCTTTTTAGAGGGTCTTGCTCACAATACCATATTAAGAATGATATAATTAGATATTGAAAATGTGCTTGTGGCTTAGGAGTTATGAACGCATTGCACAATCCCGACATGCTGTTGGAATTCAGCCGCAGGTGATTTGGAAATATTGTATAAGAAACTAATGAGGGGAAAAACAACACTGAACGTAAAATTGCTTAGAAAATTACACGCGGCCAATAAATGCTGGGATTGACAACGACGTTCTATAACGGACATACAAAGCATTTATTCAGAATTTCCTGCCGATATTGCACCAGCAAATAAGTTAAAGATAATATTTGTACAGAACATGCATCTTTACTGTGGCAACATATGGATGCGAGTTGTGGACAAACTTTCCTGTGGCAGCATACGTACGATTGAGATTCGTGGACTATCTTTATTACAGCAACACACGTGTGTTGTTTGTGCATTAAGAATGATGATGACCATTCATTTCATCCAGTGGGGTTGAAAGTGTGGAGCCGTGAGTTCTAAGATGGCTGATAAGGCCTATTTTGGCTCGAAATGTTCTTTGACAATGTGGACAAGGAATGCTTGACGTTTCTGGAGGAGGATTTCCTGCAGTGGTTTTTCTGTCCTGCCTTTTGTTCACAGTTCTGGTTGCCTCACACGTGACTGCACCCTTGCGTAATGATGCACGCCACGAATTTCGGTCTCTGGCTGCAGTCTCCCAGGTGTCATGTTGAATTCCAAAAGCATTCAGTGAGATTTTCAGACACACATATGTGAGTCGTGGAGCATTTTTCCTGCGTCAGCAAATTAACAGAGATCGTGGACCATCATTCCTGTGGCAACTTATCAATGTGAGTCGTGGAACATCTTTCCTGTGGCATCATATGAATGTGAGTCGTGGAACTTTTTTCCTGTGGCAACAGGATAAATTTACATAGCTACGCCGCATCTACCAAATTACGCATCTGTGTACGGGCCTACTAAATTACGCACCTGCATGCACACCTACCAAATTACGCACTAGCCAGTTCACCTACCAAACTATGAACCTGCGATTACACCAAATATAATATGCACCCGCGCGTACACCTAACAAATTATGCACCTGCATGCACACGAAACAAATTACACACTTGCGCACGAACATACCAAGTTACCCCCAACCATATTATGCACCTGCGCATGCCCCTTCCAAATTATGCACCTACAAAATTATGCAACTGCTATTATAACTACCAAATTACCCACTCATCAAATGATGCACCTACCAAATAAAGAACTTGTGTGCTCTCCAGCCAAATTAGGCATCATCGTGTGCTCCTGTATAATTATGCATCCGCACCTGCGCGCGCACCCACCGAAATCCGCACCTGCTCGCGCACCCACCGAAATCCGGACCTGCGCGCGAACCCACCGAGATCCGCACCTGCGCGCGCACAAACCGAGATCCGCACCTGCGCGCGCACAAACCGAAATCCGCACCTGCGCGCGCACCCACCGAGATCCGCACCTGCGCGCGCACCCACCGAAATCCGCACCTGCGCGCGCACCCACCGAGATCCGCACCTGCGCGCGCACCCACCGAGATCCGCACCTGCGCGCGCACCCACCGAGATCCGCACCTGCGCGCGCACCCACCGAGATCCGCACCTGCGCGCGCACCCACCGAAATCCGCACCTGCGCGCGCACCCACCGAGATCCGCACCTGCGCGCGCACCCACCGAGATCCGCACCTGCGCGCGCACCCACCGACATCCGCACCTGCGCGCGCACCCACCGAGATCCGCACCTGCGCGCGCACCCACCGAAATCCGCACCTGCGCGCGCACCCACCGAGATCCGCACCTGCGCGCGCACCCACCGAAATCCGCACTTGCGCGCGCACCCACCGAGATCCGCACCTGCGCGCGCACCCACCGAAATCCGCACCTGCGCGCGCAATACCGAGATCCGCACCTGCGCGCGCACCCACCGAGATCCGCACCTGCGCGCGCAATACCGAGATCCGCACCTGCGCGCGCACCCACCGAAATCCGCACCTTTGCGCGCAATACCGAGATCCGCACCTGCGCGCGCACCCACCGAAATCCGCACCTGCGCGCGCACCCACCGAAATCCGCACCTGCGCGCGCAATACCGAGATCCGCACCTGCGCGCGCAATACCGAGATCCGCACCTGCGCGCGCAATACCGAGATCCGCACCTGCGCGCGCACCCACCGAAATCCGCACCTGCGCGCGCACCCACCGAAATCCGCACCTGCGCGCGCACCCACCGAAATCCGCACCTGCGCGCGCACCCACCGAAATCCGCACCTGCGCGCACCCACCGACATCCGCACCTGCGCGCGCACCCTCCGAAATCCGCACCTGCGCGCGCACCCTCCGAAATCCGCACCTGCGCGCGCACCATCCGACATCCGCACCTGCGCGCGCACCCACCGACATCCGCACCTGCGCGCGCACCCACCGACATCCGCACCTGCGCGCGCACCCACCGACATCCGCACCTGCGCGCGCACCCACCGACATCCGCACCTGCGCGCGCACCCACCGACATCCGCACCTGCGCGCGCACCCACCGAAATCCGCACCTGCGCGCGCACCCACCGACATCCGCACCTGCGCGCGCACCCACCGACATCCGCACCTGCGCGCGCACCCACCAACATCCGCACCTGCGCGCGCACCCACCGAAATCCGCACCTGCGCGCGCACCCACCGAAATCCGCACCTGCGCGCGCACCCACCGACATCCGCACCTGCGCGCGCACCCACCGACATCCGCACCTGCGCGCGCACCCACCGACATCCGCACCTGCGCGCGCACCCACCGAAATCCGCACCTGCGCGCGCACCCTCCGACATCCGCACCTGCGCGCGCACCCTCCGACATCCGCACCTGCGCGCGCACCCACCGACATCCGCACCTGCGCGCGCACCCACCGACATCCGCACCTGCGCGCGCACCCACCGACATCCGCACCTGCGCGCGCTCCCACCGACATCCGCACCTGCGCGCGCACCCACCGACATCCGCACCTGCGCGCGCACCCACCGAAATCCGCACCTGCGCGCGCACCCACCGAAATCCGCACCTGCGCGCGCACCCACCGACATCCGCACCTGCGCGCGCACCCACCGACATCCGCACCTGCGCGCGCACCCACCGACATCCGCACCTGCGCGCGCACCCACCGACATCCGCACCTGCGCGCGCACCCACCGACATCCGCACCTGCGCGCGCACCCACCGACATCCGCACCTGCGCGCGCACCCACCGACATCCGCACCTGCGCGCGCACCCACCGACATCCGCACCCACCGACATCCGCACCTGCGCGCGCACCCACCGACATCCGCACCTGCGCGCGCACCCACCGACATCCGCACCTGCGCGCGCACCCACCGACATCCGCACCTGCGCGCGCACCCACCGACATCCGCACCTGCGCGCGCACCCACCGACATCCGCACCTGCGCGCGCACCCACCGACATCCGCACCTGCGCGCGCACCCACCGACATCCGCACCTGCGCGCGCACCCACCGACATCCGCACCTGCGCGCGCACCCACCGACATCCGCACCTGCGCGCGCACCCACCGACATCCGCACCTGCGCGCGCACCCACCGACATCCGCACCTGCGCGCGCACCCACCGACATCCGCACCTGCGCGCGCACCCACCGACATCCGCACCTGCGCGCGCACCCACCGACATCCGCACCTGCGCGCGCACCCACCGACATCCGCACCTGCGCGCGCACCCACCGACATCCGCACCTGCGCGCGCACCCACCGACATCCGCACCTGCGCGCGCACCCACCGACATCCGCACCTGCGCGCGCACCCACCGACATCCGCACATCGACTTTATTTTCTTTATATAACTTTATTTGCTTTTTTTTTTCACCTTCAAATATCTCCCTAAATTTCGCTCGTATGTTTTTATTTCTCCTTATCGTACTCCAAATATTTTCTCCCGCAACATTCACCAACATTTTAGATTTTTCATTACTACCTTTGTATATTCTGCATTTTCATTTTCTTTTTTAAATATAAAGTCATATTCAGGGTTTGATCCATCGTCCTGTTGTCTTAATGTTTCCAGAGTCCAGTTCACTATTGATTGAGCAATCCTGATGTTCAAGAAAATCTGCTCAGTTAATAATTATAAACACATTTCTTCATATTTACGATAAAACTAATCGAACCTACACAAAATATATTTACTTTTAGAAGACTTCCACAAGAGAATCAAATCAACAGTCTACAGAGTTTCGACGACAGAATTAAACAATTTTATTTTTATACTTTTATTAAACTAACATGTAACCCCTTTGTTCTTTGCCTGGTGTCTGAGTAATCCTCACTAACGCCTGGCGGTAAATGTTGAAAACTTGAAGTTGTAACTAAAATAAATTGTTGTCCGACAACTATTTTAATAGTTCTGAATTCCTCAAGTTCCCCTTCATATCTGATGGTAGGGTCTTGCTCATAATCATCATCATCAAGTGCCGTGCCGGCTGGCGTAGGCGTTCATGACTCTCCATAGATCTCGGTCTTTGGTTTTCTGCATCAACTCTGCTGCTGATATTCCTCCATGCCACCGTCTCAATCCATTCAGCATCATTTCTCTTGGTCTGCCTCTGCGTCTCTTCCTCTCGATCTTTCCACTTGTTACAATGTTCTCCAATGCCTCTCTTCTCATCACGTGACCGAAGAAAGATGTTTGTCTCTGTCTTATTGTTGTATATAATGTTCTAGTTTCATTAGCCTGTTTAAGGCAGTCGTCGTTAGTTACTCTGGCAGTCCAAGGAATTCGCAACATTCGTCTCAGGAACCACATCTCTGTTGCTTCTAATTTCTTCTTAATTTGTTCATTTACATTCCAAGATTCACTGCCATACAGCAAAACTGGTTCTACGTAGCATTTCAGCACTCTCTTTCTTACATTCAGTGATAGCGACTTATTGCATAAGATACTCTTCATTTTCTGAAATGCGGCTTTTGCCTGCCCTATTCTGCTCCTAATCTCTGTTGTACATCTTCCATCTGATGTTATAAATGCCCCTAGGTATCTAACATTACCCACTTGGTTAAGGATTTTCCCTTCTATTTCTATGTCACATTTTGGTGTCACCATTTTGTTTGATATTACCATTGTTACTGTTTTCTTGATATTCAAGGAGAGTCCTTTCCTTGCCTACAACATCTAATAATTGTTGTAGGTCTGTTGAATTGTCCGCCACCAATACTGTGTCATCTGCATAGCGTATATTATTTATATTATAACCTCCAACTAGTATTCCTGGCATCTCTTTGATTTCTCTCATTATTACTTCGCTATACAGGGAGAAAAGATCTGGTGACAAGACACACCCTTGTCGTACTCCTAGCTTTATCTGTTCGTAACTACCCTCTTTATTTCCAATTTTAATTGCTGCTACTTGGTTCCAGTAAACATTCTTTATTATTCTTAAAACTTTTCCATCAATGTTGATATATTTCAACATTTTAATCAGTTCATCATGTTTTACTTTATCAAATGCCTTAGTATAATCTATGAAGCACAAATATATGTCTCTCTGTTTCTCTATTGACCTTTCTA
The DNA here is from genome assembly GCA_963921405.1 of Cepaea hortensis. Taxonomy (NCBI): domain Eukaryota; kingdom Metazoa; phylum Mollusca; class Gastropoda; order Stylommatophora; family Helicidae; genus Cepaea; species Cepaea hortensis. The sequence continues at coordinate 33,352,970 of OY992885.1, forward strand.
TTAGTGTCCGTAATGTATAAATTGCATTGTTTGTGCCCTATCCTTCCACAAATCCATACTGTTCTTCACTAATTTCCATTTTTATTTTCTTTTTGGTTCTTCTCATTATGATTCTGAGTAGAAGCTTAGTGATATGGTTTATAAGGTTAATTGTACGAAAATCTTCACAATCAATTGCTCCTGGTCTTTTTGGTATAGCTATAAATACAGATCTCAGCATATCACTGGGTAAATATCCACTGCTGTAAATATCATTCAACATTTTGGTTAATATATCTACTCCAAATTCTCCCAATACTTCTAATTCGTCTATTGTGATTTCATCTGGCCCAGCTGTTTTTCCTTTCTTCATACGTTTCATAGCGTCAGCGACATCTTCTTTCAGAATAGGTGGACCTTCTAAGTTACTATCTTCTGTTAATTCTTCCCTTTCTCCATCATATAATTCTCTTATATACTCATTCCACCTCCTCATTATAGCACCTTCCTCTAATAATATCTTTCCTGTTTTTGATTTCAAACACCCTGTATTTATTCTTATTTTTCTTCCTGTAAGCTCACTGATTTGTCTGTGCATATTTTTTGTATCTTTAATGGAATTTAATTCAATTCTTTTGCATTGCTCGTTTAACCAACTTTCTTTAGCCTTCCCACATTTATCTTTTATTTCTTTATTTATCTTAGCTTATTCTTGTTTGTCATTTTTACTCTGTTTTCTTTTGTCCATCAGTTTTAAGATTTCTTCATTCATCCATTTTTTCTTAGCTATTTTGCCTCTCTCCGGTAATATTTCTTTGCTAGTTTGATGAATGGAGTCCCTTAACATTTCCCATTGTTCATCTATACTCTGTATTTTAGCTATTGCATTGTACCTATTTTTCACAGTCACTCTGTATTGTTCTTGCATTTCTTTATCTATTTTCAGAACCTCTTTATTAATTCTCATGTTCTTAACCATTTTTCCCCCTCTCTTTAATCTTACTTTTATTTGTCAACATAGTGGTACATGATCACTATTACAGTCAGCACCAAGCATTGTCTTTACATTAATTAAAGCATTTCTAAATCTTTTATTAATTAGTATGTAGTCAATTTGGTTGCGTATTTTCTTATCAGGGCTTTTCCATGTGTACAGTCGTCTTTTATGGTGTTTAAACCATGTGTTTCCAATTATCATATCATTGATATTTGCCCATTCTATTAGCTTTTCCCCTATTTCATTTCTTGTACCTAAACCATAATTCCCCACTACATCCTCTATTTTTCCCTTTCCTACTTTTGCATTAAAATCACCAAGTATTATTTTTATTTCTTGTGATCCAATTTGAGCCATCACCATTTCTATTTCGTCATAAAAGTGTTGTATTTCTTCATCACTACTGCTTGTTGTTGGTGCATATACTTGTATGATATTTATATCTATTGGTTTGCCTTTGATTTTTACCATAATAACTCTATCTGAAATACACCAGTATCCATTAATTGACTTGGCTGTTTTTTCATCTAATATCATTCCTACACCTTTTTCATGTGTATCCCCTCCAGAATAAATTATTGTGTGATTGTCAGCTATAATTTTGCCCGATCCCTTCCATCTCATCTCACTAACGCCTAGTATATTTATATTCATGCTATCCATTTCTCTTATAACATTGGTCAACTTTCCTAGCTCATTTAATGTCCTAACATTCCATGTTCCTACTCTACATTTATTTATTTTAGTTATGATTTTGCCATCAGTAGCTGGATGACGGTCTGGTGTCACCTGTGGCTCATGACTGTCCCTACCGGACGAGGATGTCCTAAGACAGCCATTAACGTCGTTCACTAACTCTGATATATATTTTGCCATGAAGTCTTGGGAAGATAATGTGGTGGTTTCCCCTTGCCTTCCACATTCACATGGTGGTCTTTTACCTTTGCCTTTGACAGTCATTTCCGACTGTCAGGACAAGTGAGTGCCCTGCTCTGCTCAGCTGCAGAGTTGTCCACTTATTCCGGTGGATACTCGGTCCCCAGAGCTGTGTTAGCCACACCGTGGTGTGTTTCCATCCTCTACCACGGGGAGGTGCAGTTGGGATTTTCCCTTCATAAAGTTATGGTCTATGACCAAAACTCTCCAGTACTTTTAGATGACCTCTTTTCTTTTTAGAGGGTCTTGCTCACAATACCATATTAAGAATGATATAATTAGATATTGAAAATGTGCTTGTGGCTTAGGAGTTATGAACGCATTGCACAATCCCGACATGCTGTTGGAATTCAGCCGCAGGTGATTTGGAAATATTGTATAAGAAACTAATGAGGGGAAAAACAACACTGAACGTAAAATTGCTTAGAAAATTACACGCGGCCAATAAATGCTGGGATTGACAACGACGTTCTATAACGGACATACAAAGCATTTATTCAGAATTTCCTGCCGATATTGCACCAGCAAATAAGTTAAAGATAATATTTGTACAGAACATGCATCTTTACTGTGGCAACATATGGATGCGAGTTGTGGACAAACTTTCCTGTGGCAGCATACGTACGATTGAGATTCGTGGACTATCTTTATTACAGCAACACACGTGTGTTGTTTGTGCATTAAGAATGATGATGACCATTCATTTCATCCAGTGGGGTTGAAAGTGTGGAGCCGTGAGTTCTAAGATGGCTGATAAGGCCTATTTTGGCTCGAAATGTTCTTTGACAATGTGGACAAGGAATGCTTGACGTTTCTGGAGGAGGATTTCCTGCAGTGGTTTTTCTGTCCTGCCTTTTGTTCACAGTTCTGGTTGCCTCACACGTGACTGCACCCTTGCGTAATGATGCACGCCACGAATTTCGGTCTCTGGCTGCAGTCTCCCAGGTGTCATGTTGAATTCCAAAAGCATTCAGTGAGATTTTCAGACACACATATGTGAGTCGTGGAGCATTTTTCCTGCGTCAGCAAATTAACAGAGATCGTGGACCATCTTTCCTGTGGCAACTTATCAATGTGAGTCGTGGAACATCTTTCCTGTGGCAAAATATGAATGCGAGTCGTGGACTACTTTTCTTGTGGGAAAATACGAATGTGTTTCATGGACCATCTTTCCTGTGGCATCATATGAATGTGAGTCGTGGAACTTTTTTCCTGTGGCAACAGGATACATTTACATAGCTACGCCGCATCTACCAAATTACGCATCTGTGTACGGGCCTACTAAATTACGCACCTGCATGCACACCTACCAAATTACGCACTAGCCAGTTCACCTACCAAACTATGAACCTGCGATTACACCAAATATAATATGCACCCGCGCGTACACCTAACAAATTATGCACCTGCAACAAATTACACACTTGCGCACGAACATACCAAGTTACCCCCAACCATATTATGCACCTGCGCATGCCCCTTCCAAATTATGCACCTACAAAATTATGCAACTGCTATTATAACTACCAAATTACCCACTCATCAAATGATGCACCTACCAAATAAAGAACTTGTGTGCTCTCCAGCCAAATTAGGCATCATCGTGTGCTCCTGTATAATTATGCATCCGCATCTGCGCGCGCACACACCAAAATCTGCACCTGCGCGCGCACCCACCGAAATCCGCACCTGCGCGCGCACCCACCGAAATCCGCACCTGCGCGCGCACCCACCGAGATCCGCACCTGCGCGCGCACCCACCGAGATCCGCACCTGCGCGCGCACCTACCAATATCCGCACCTGCGCGCGCACCCACCGAGATCCGCACCTGCGCGCGCACCCACCGAGATCCGCACCTGCGCGCGCACCCACCGACATCCGCACCTGCGCGCGCACCCACCGACATCCGCACCTGCGCGCGCACCCACCGACATCCGCACCTGCGCGCGCACCCACCGACATCCGCACCTGCGCGCGCACCCACCGACATCCGCACCTGCGCGCGCACCCACCGACATCCGCACCTGCGCGCGCAACCACCGACATCCGCACCTGCGCGCGCAACCACCGACATCCGCACCTGCGCGCGCAACCACCGACATCCGCACCTGCGCGCGCACCCACCGACATCCGCACCTGCGCGCGCAACCACCGACATCCGCACCTGCGCGCGCACCCACCGACATCCGCACCTGCGCGCGCACCCACCGACATCCGCACCTGCGCGCGCACCCACCAACATCCGCACCTGCGCGCGCACCCACCGACATCCGCACCTGCGCGCGCACCCACCGACATCCGCACCTGCTCGCGCACCCACCGAAATCCGCACCTGCGCGCGCACCCACCGAAATCCGCACCTGCTCGCGCACCCACCGAAATCCGCACCTGCGCGCGCACCCACCCGAAATCCGCACCTGCGCGCGCACCCACCGAAATCCGCACCTGCGCGCGCACCCACCGAAATCCGCACCTGCGCGCGCACCCACCCAAATCTGCACCTGCGCGCGCACCCACACAAATCCGCACCTGCGCGCGTACCCACCCAAATCCGCACCTGCGCGCGCACTCACCCAAATCCGCACATCGACTTTATTTTCTTTATATAACTTTATTTGCTTTTTTTCACCTTCAAATATCTCCCTAAATTTCGCTCGTATTTTTTTATTTCTCCTTAACGTTCTCCAAATATTTTCTCCCGCAACATTCACCATCATTTTAGATTTTTCATTACTACCTTTGTATATTCTGCATTTTCATTTTCTTTTTTAAATATAAAGTCATAGTCAGGGTTTGATCCATCGTCCTGTTGTCTTAATGTTTCCAGAGTCCAGTTCACTATTGATTGAGCAATCCTGATGTTCAAGAAAATCAGCTCAGTTAATAATTATAAACACATTTCTTCATATTTACGATAAAACTAATCAAACCTACACAAAATATATTTACTTTTAGAAGACTTCCACAAGAGAATCAAATCAACAGTCTACAGAGTTTCGACGACAGAATTAAACAATTTTATTTTTATACTTTTATTAAACTAACATGTAACCCCTTTGTTCTTTGCCAGGTGTCTGAGTAATCCTCACTAACGCCTGGCGGTAAATGTCGAAAACTTGAAGTTGTAACTAAAATAAATTGTTGTCCGACAACTATTTTAATAGTTCTGAATTCCTCAAGATGGTAGGGTCTTGCTCATAATCATCATCATCATCAAGTGCCGTGCCGGCTGGCGTAGGCGTTCATGACTCTCCATAGATCTCGGTCTTTGGTTTTCTGGATCAACTCTGCTGCTGATATTCCTCCATGCCACCGTCTCAATCCATTCAGCATCATTTCTCTTGGTCTGCCTCTGCCTCTCTTCCCCTCGATCTTTCCACTTGTTACAATGTTCTCCAATGCCTCTCTTCTCATCACGTGACCGAAGAAAGATGTTTGTCTCTGTCTTATTGTTGTATATAATGTTCTAGTTTCATTAGCCTGTTTCAGGCAGTCGTCGTTAGTTACTCTGGCAGTCCAAGGAATTCGCAACATTCGTCTCAGGAACCACATCTCTGTTGCTTCTAATTTCTTCTTAATTTGTTCATTTACATTCCAAGATTCACTGCCATACAGCAAAAACTGGTTCTACATAGCATTTCAGCACTCTCTTTCTTACATTCAGTGATAGCGACTTATTGCATAAGATACTCTTCATTTTCTGAAATGCGGCTTTTGCCTGCCCTATTCTGCTCCTAATCTCTGTTGTACATCTTCCATCTGATGTTATAAAAGCCCCTAGGTATCTAAAATTACCCACTTGGTTAAGGATTTTCCCTTCTATTTCTATGTCACATTTTGGTGTCACCATTTTGTTTGATATTACCATTGTTACTGTTTTCTTGATATTCAAGGAGAGTCCCTTCCTTGCACTCTCTGTTACTACAACATCTAATAATTGTTGTAGGTCTGTTGAATTGTCCGCCACCAATACTGTGACATCTGCATAGCGTATATTATTTATATTATAACCTCCAACTAGTATTCCTGGCATCTCTTTGATTTCTCTCATTATTACTTCGCTATACAGGGAGAAAGGATCTGGTGACAAGACACACCCTTGTCGTACTCCTAGTTTTATCTGTTCGTAACTACCCTCTTTATTTCCAATTTTAATTGTTGCTACTTGGTTCCAGTAAACATTCTTTATTATTCTTAAAACTTTTCCATCAATGTTGATATATTCCAACATTTTAATCAGTTCATCATGTTTTACTTTATCAAATGCCTTAGTATAATCTATGAAGCACAAATATATGTCTCTCTGTTTCTCTATTGACCTTTCTATTAGTGTCCGTAATGTATAAATTGCATTGTTTGTGCCCTTTCCTTCCACAAATACATACTGTTCTTCACTAATTTTCATTTTTTATTTTCTTTTTGGTTCTTCTCATTATGATTCTGAGTAGAAGCTTAGTGATATGGTTTATAAGGTTAATTGTACGAAAATCTTCACAATCAATTGCTCCTGGTCTTTTTGGTATAGCTATAAATACAGATCTCAGCATATCACTGGGTAAATATCCACTGCTGTAAATATCATTCAACATTTTGGTTAATATATCTACTCCAAATTCTCCCAATACTTCTAATTCGTCTATTGTGATTTCATCTGGCCCAGCTGTTTTTCCTTTCTTCATACGTTTCATAGCGTCAGCGAATTCTTCTTTCAGAATAGGTGGACCTTCTAAGTTACTATTTTCTGTTAATTCTTCCCTTTCTCCATCATATAATTCTCTTATATACTCATTCCACCTCCTAATTATAGCGCCATCCTCTAATAATATCTTTCCTGTTTTTGATTTCAAACACCCTGTATTTATTCTTATTTTTCTTCCTGTAAGCTCACTGATTTGTCTGTGCATATTTTTTGTATCTTTAATGGAATTTAATTCAATTCTTTTGCATTGCTCGTTTAACCAACTTTCTTTAGCCTTCCCACATTTATCTTTTATTTCTTTATTTATCTTAGCGTATTCTTGTTTGTCATTTTTACTCTGTTTTCTTTTGTCCATCAGTTTTAAGATTTCTTCTTTCATCCATTTTTTCTTAGCTATTTTGCCTCTCTCCGGTAATATTTCTTTGCTAGTTTGATGAATGGAGTCCCTTAACATTTCCCATTGTTCATCTATACTCTGTATTTTAGCTATTGCATTGTACCTATTTTTCACAGTCACTCTGTATTGTTCTTGCATTTCTTTATCTATTTTCAGAACCTCTTTATTAAGTCTCATGTTCTTAACCATTTTTTCCCCTCTCTTTAATCTTACTTTTATTTGTCCACATAGTGGTACATGATCACTATTACAGTCAGCACCAGGCATTGTCTTTACATTAATTAAAGCATTTATAAATCTTTTATTAATTAGTATGTAGTCAATTTGGTTGCGTATTTTCTTATCAGGGCTTTTCCATGTGTACAGTCGTCTTTTATGGTGTTTAAACCATGTGTTTCCAATTATCATATCATTGATATTTGCCCATTCTATTAGCTTTTCCCCTCTTTCATTTCTTGTACCTAAACCATAATTCCCCACTACATCCTCCATTTTTCCCTTTCCTACTTTTGCATTAATATCACCAAGTATTATTTTTATTTCTTGTGATCCAATTTGAGCCATCACCATTTCTATTTCGTCATAAAAGTGTTGTATTTCTTCATCACTACTGCTTGTTGTTGGTGCATATACTTGTATGATATTTACATCTATTGGTTTGCCTTTGATTTTTACCATAATAACTCTATCTGAAATACACCAGTATCCATTAATTGACTTGACTGTTTTTTCATCTAATATTATTCCTACACCTTTCTCATGTGTATCCCCTCCAGAATAAATTATTGTGTGATTGTCAGCTATAATTTTGTCCGATCCCTTCCATCTCATCTCACTAACGCCTAGTATATTCATATTCATGCTATCCATTTCTCTTAGAACATTGGTCAACTTTCCTAGCTCATTTAATGTCCTAACATTCCATGTTCCTACTCTAAATTTATTTATTTTAGTTATGATTTTGCCATCAGTAGCTGGATGACGGTCTGGTGTCACCTGTGGCTCATGACTGTCCCTACCGGACGAGGATGTCCTAAGACAGCCATTAACGTCGTTCACTAACTCTGATATATGTTTTGCCATGAAGTTTTGGGAAGATAATGTGGTGGTTTCCCCTTGCCTTCCACATTCACATGGTGGTCTTTTACCTCTGCCTTTGACAGCCATTTCCGACTGTCAGGACAAGTGAGTGCCCTGCTCTGCTCAGCTGCAGAGTTGTCCACTTATTCCGGTGGATACTCGGTCCCCAGAGCTGTGTTAGCCACACCGTAGTGTGTTTCCACCCTCTACCACGGGCAGGTGCAGTTGGGATTTTCCCTTCATAAAGTTATGGTCTATGACCAAAACTCTCCAGTAATTTTAGAGGACCTCTTTTGTTTTTAGAGGGTCTTGCTCACAATAACATATTAAGAATGATATAATTAGATATTGAAAATGTGCTTGTGGCTTAGGAGTTATGAACGCATTGCACAATCCCGACATGCTGTTGGAATTCAGCCGCAGGTGATTTGGAAATATTGTATAAGAAACTAATGAGGGGAAAAACAACACTGAACGTAAAATTGCTTAGAAAATTACACGCGGCCAATAAATGCTGGGATTGACAACGACGTTCTATAACGGACATACAAAACATTTATTCAGAATTTCCTGCCGATATTGCACCAGCAAATAAGTTAAAGATAATATTTGTACAGAACATGCATCTTTACTGTGGCAACATATGAATGCGAGTTGTGGACAATCTTTCCTGTGGCAGCATACGTACGATTGAGATTCGTGGACTATCTTTATTACAGCAACACACATGTGTGTTGTTTGTCCATCAAGAATGATGATGACCATTCATTTCATCCAGTGGGGTTGAAAGTGTGGAGCCGTGAGTTCTAAGATGGCTGATAAGGCCTATTTTGGCTCGAAATGTTCTTTGACAATGTGGACAAGGAATGCTTGGCATTTCTGGAGGAGGATTTCCTGCAGTGGTTTTTCTGTCCTGCCTTTTCTTCACAGTTCTGGTTGCCTCACATGTGACTGCACCCTTGCGTAATGATGCACGCCACGAATTTCGATCTCTGGCTGCAGTCTCCCAGGTGTCATGTTGAATTCCAAAAGCATTCAGTGAGATTTTCAGACACACATATGTGAGTCGTGGAGCATCTTTCCTGCGTCAGCAAATTAACAGAGATCGTGGACCATCTTTCCTGTGGCATCTTATCAATGTGAGTCGTGGAACATCTTTCCTGTGGCAAAATACGAATGCGAGTCGTGGACTACTTTTCCTGTGGCAAAATACGAATGTGTTTCATGGACCATCTTTCCTGTGGCATCATATGAATGTGAGTCGTGGACCATTTTTCCTGTGGCAACAGGATAAATTTACATAGCTACGCCGCATCTACCAAATTACGCATCTGTGTACGGGCCTAATAAATTACGCACCTGCATGCACACCTACCAAATTACGCACTACCCCGTTCACCTACCAAACTATGAGCCTGCGCTTACACCAAATATAATATGCACCCGCGCGTACACCTAACAAATTATGCACCTGCATGCACACGAAACAAATTACACACTTGCGCACGAACATACCAAGTTACCCCCAACCATATTATGCACCTGCGCATGCCCCTTCCAAATTATGCACCTACAAAATTATGCAACTGCTATTATAACTACCAAATTACACACCCATCAAATGATGCACCTACCAAATAAAGCACCTGTGTGCTCTCCAGCCAAATTAGGCATCATCGTGTGCTCCTGTATAATTATGCATCCGCACCTGAGCGCGCACACACCAAAATCCGCACCTGCGCGCGCACCCACCGAAATCCGCACCTGCGCGCAGGATTGCTCAATCAATAATTAACTGGACTCTGGAAACATTAAGCCAACAGGACGATGGATCAAACCCTGACTATGACATTATATTTAAAAAAGAAAAAGAAGATATGAATGTGAGTCGTGGACCATTTTTTCTGTGGCAACAGGATTAATTTACATAGCTACTACGCCGCATCTACCAAATAACGCATCTGTGTACGGGCCTACTAAATTACGCACCTGCATGCACACCTACCAAATTATTCACTAGCGTGTTCACCTACCAAAATATAAATCTGCCTTTACACCAAATATAATATGCACCAGCGCGTACACCTACCAAATTATGCACCTACGTGCACACCAAACAAATTACACACTTGCGCAAGAACAAGTTACCCCCAATCGTATTATGCACCTGCGCGTGCACTACCAAATTATGCCCCTTCCAAATTATGCCCCTTCCAAATTATGCAACTGCAATTATAACTACCAAATTACCCACCCATCAAATGATGCACCTACCAAATTAAGCACAGGTGTGCACTCCAGCTAAATTAGGCACCTGCGTGTGCTCCTGTGTAATTATGCATCTGTGCATGCATCTTCAGATGCACACATGCAAAATCAAGCATATGTGCCCACACAGCTACAAACACACCGGCCAAAGAATGATCCTGCGAACGCACCTGGCAAGTTCTGCCAAATTATGCATCATGCATCTATCAATTTACGCATCTACAAATGAAGGCACCTGCGCACCCACCGAAATCCGCACCTGCGCGCGCTCCCACCGAAATCCGCACCTGCGCGCGCTCCCACCGAAATCCGCACCTGCGCGCGCTCCCACCGAAATCCGCACCTGCGCGCGCTCCCACCGAAATCCGCACCTGCGCGCGCTCCAACCGAAATCCGCACCTGCGCGCGCTCCCACCGAAATCCGCACCTGCGCGCGCTCCCACCGAAATCCGCACCTGCGCGCGCTCCCACCGAAATCCGCACCTGCGCGCGCTCCCACCGAAATCCGCACCTGCGCGCGCTCCCACCGAAATCCGCACCTGCGCGCGCTCCCACCGAAATCCGCACCTGCGCGCGCTCCCACCGAAATCCGCACCTGCGCGCGCTCCCACCGAAATCCGCACCTGCGCGCGCTCCCACCGAAATCCGCACCTGCGCGCGCTCCCACCGAAATCCGCACCTGCGCGCGCTCCCACCCACTGAAATCCGCACCTGCGCGCGCTCCCACCCACTGAAATCCGCACCTGCGCGCGCTCCCACCCACTGAAATCCGCACCTGCGCGCGCACCCACCCACCGAAATCCGCACCTGCGCGCGCACCCACCCACCGAAATCCGCACCTGCGCGCGCACCCACCCACCGAAATCCGCACCTGCGCGCGCGCCCACCCACCGAAATCCGCACCTGCGCGCGCACCCACCGAAATCCGCACCTGCGCGCGCACCCACCGAAATCCGCACCTGCGCGCGCACCCACCGAAATCCGCACCTGCGCGCGCACCCACCGAAATCCGCACCTGCGCGCGCACCCACCGAAATCCGCACCTGCGCGCGCACCCACCGAATTCCGCACCTGCGCGCGCACCCACCGAAATCCGCACCTGCGCGCGCACCCACCGAAATCCGCACCTGCGCGCGCACCCACCGAAATCCGCACCTGCGCGCGCACCCACCGAAATCCGCACCTGCGCGCGCACCCACCGAAATCCGCACCTGCGCGCGCACCCACCGAAATCCGCACCTGCGCGCGCACCCACCGAAATCCGCACCTGCGCGCGCACCCACCGATATCCGCACCTGCGCGCGCACCCACCGAAATCCGCACCTGCGCGCGCACCCACCGATATCCGCACCTGCGGGCGCACCCACCGAAATCCGCACCTGCGCGCGCACCCACCGAAATCCGCACCTGCGGGCGCACCCACCGAAATCCGCACCTGCGGGCGCACCCACCGAAATCCGCACCTGCGGGCGCACCCACCGAAATCCGCACCTGCGCGCGCACCCACCGAAATCCGCACCTGCGCGCGCACCCACCGAAATCCGCACCTGCGCGCGCACCCACCGAAATCCGCACCTGCGCGCGCACCCACCGAAATCCGCACCTGCGCGCGCACCCACCGAAATCCGCACCTGCGCGCGCACCCACCGAAATCCGCACCTGCGCGCGCACCCACCGAAATCCGCACCTGCGCGCGCACCCACCGAAATCCGCACCTGCGCGCGCACCCACCGAAATCCGCACCTGCGCGCGCACCCACCGAAATCCGCACCTGCGCGCGCACCCACCGAAATCCGCACCTGCGCGCGCACCCACCGAAATCCGCACCTGCGCGCGCACCCACCGAAATCCGCACCTGCGCGCGCACCCACCGAAATCCGCACCTGCGCGCGCACCCACCGAAATCCGCACCTGCGCGCGCACCCACCGAAATCCGCACCTGCGCGCGCACCCACCGAAATCCGCACCTGCGCGCGCACCCACCGAAATCCGCACCTGCGCGCGCACCCACCGAAATCCGCACCTGCGCGCGCACCCACCGAAATCCGCACCTGCGCGCGCACCCACCGAAATCCGCACCTGCGCGCGCACCCACCGAAATCCGCACCTGCGCGCGCACCCACCGAAATCCGCACCTGCGCGCGCACCCACCGAAATCCGCACCTGCGCGCGCACCCACCGAAATCCGCACCTGCGCGCGCACCCACCGAAATCCGCACCTGCGCGCGCACCCACCGAAATCCGCACCTGCGCGCGCACCCACCGAAATCCGCACCTGCGCGCGCACCCACCGAAATCCGCACCTGCGCGCGCACCCACCGAAATCCGCACCTGCGCGCGCACCCACCGAAATCCGCACCTGCGCGCGCACCCACCGAAATCCGCACCTGCGCGCGCACCCACCGAAATCCGCACCTGCGCGCGCACCCACCGAAATCCGCACCTGCGCGCGCACCCACCGAAATCCGCACCTGCGCGCGCACCCACCGAAATCCGCACCTGCGCGCGCACCCACCGAAATCCGCACCTGCGCGCGCACCCACCGAAATCCGCACCTGCGCGCGCACCCACCGAAATCCGCACCTGCGCGCGCACCCACCGAAATCCGCACCTGCGCGCGCACCCACCGAAATCCGCACCTGCGCGCGCACCCACCGAAATCCGCACCCACCGAAATCCGCACCTGCGCGCGCACCCACCGAAATCCGCACCTGCGCGCGCACCCACCGAAATCCGCACCTGCGCGCGCACCCACCGAAATCCGCACCTGCGCGCGCACCCACCGAAATCCGCACCTGCGCGCGCACCCACCGAAATCCGCACCTGCGCGCGCACCCACCGAAATCCGCACCTGCGCGCGCACCCACCGAAATCCGCACCTGCGCGCGCACCCACCGAAATCCGCACCTGCGCGCGCACCCACCGAAATCCGCACCTGCGCGCGCACCCACCGAAATCCGCACCTGCGCGCGCACCCACCGAAATCCGCACCTGCGCGTGCACCCACCGAAATCCGCACCTGCGCGCGCACCCACCGAAATCTGCACATCGACTTTATTTTCTTTATATAACTTTATTTGCTTTTTTTTTCACCTTCAAATATCTCCCTAAATTTCGCTCGTATTTTTTTTATTTCTCCTTAACGTACTCCAAATATTTTCTCCTGCAACATTCACCAAGACTTTAGATTTTTTATTACTACCTTTGTATATTCTGCATTTTCATTTTCTTTTTTAAATATAAAGTCATAGTCAGGGTTTGATCCATCGTCCTGTTGTCTTAATGTTTCCAGAGTCCACTTCACTATTGATTGAGCAATCCTGATGTTCATGAAAATCTGCTCAGTTAATAATTATAAACACATTTCTTCATATTTACGATAAAACTAATCGAACCTACACAAAATATATTTACTTTTAGAAGACTTCCACAAGAGAATCAAATCAACAGTCTACAGAGTTTCGACGACAGAATTAAACAATTTTATTTTTATACTTTTATTAAACTAACATGTAACCCCTTTGTTCTTAGCCTGGTGTCTGAGTAATCCTCACTAACGCCTGGCGGTAAATGTTGAAAACTTGAAGTTGTAACTAAAATAAATTGTTGTCCGACAACTATTTTAATAGTTCTGAATTCCTCAAGTTCCCCTTCATATCTGATGGTAGGGTCTTGCTCATAATCATCATCATCATCAAGTGCCGTGCCGGCTGGCGTAGGCGTTCATGACTCTCCATAGATCTCGGTCTTTGGTTTTCTGCATCAACTCTGCTGCTGATATTCCTCCATGCCACCGTCTCAATCCATTCAGCATCATTTCTCTTGGTCTGCCTCTGCCTCTCTTCCCCTCGATCTTTCCACTTGTTACAATGTTCTCCAATGCCTCTCTTCTCATCACGTGACCGAAGAAAGATGTTTGTCTCTGTCTTATTGTTGTATATAATGTTCTAGTTTCATTAGCCTGTTTCAGGCAGTCGTCGTTAGTTACTCTGGCAGTCCAAGGAATTCGCAACATTCGTCTCAGGAACCACATCTCTGTTGCTTCTAATTTCTTCTTAATTTGTTCATTTACATTCCAAGATTCACTGCCATACAGCAAAACTGGTTCTACATAGCATTTCAGCACTCTCTTTCTTACATTCAGTGATAGCGACTTATTGCATAAGATACTCTTCATTTTCTGAAATGCGGCTTTTGCCTGCCCTATTCTGCTCCTAATCTCTGTTGTACATCTTCCATCTGATGTTATAAATGCCCCTAGGTATCTAAAATTACCCACTTGGTTAAGGATTTTCCCTTCTATTTCTATGTCACATTTTGGTGTCACCATTTTGTTTGATATTACCATTGTTACTGTTTTCTTGATATTCAAGGAGAGTCCCTTCCTTGCACTCTCTGTTACTACAACATCTAATAATTGTTGTAGGTCTGTTGAATTGTCCGCCACCAATACTGTGTCATCTGCATAGCGTATATTATTTATATTATAACCTCCAACTAGTATTCCTGGCATCTCTTTGATTTCTCTCATTATTACTTCGCTATACAGGGAGAAAAGATCTGGTGACAAGACACACCCTTGTCGTACTCCTAGCTTTATCTGTTCGTAACTACCCTCTTTATTTCCAATTTTAATTGCTGCTACTTGGTTCCAGTAAACATTCTTTATTATTCTTAAAACTTTTCCATCAATGTTGATATATTCCAACATTTTAATCAGTTCATCATGTTTTACTTTATCAAATGCCTTATTATAATCTATGAAGCACAAATATATGTCTCTCTGTTTCTCTATTGACCTTTCTATTAGTGTCCGTAATGTATAAATTGCATTGTTTGTGCCCTTTCCTTCCACAAATCCATACTGTTCTTCACTAATTTCCATTTTTATTTTCTTTTTGGTTCTTCTCATTATGATTCTGAGTAGAAGCTTAGTGATATGGTTTATAAGGTTAATTGTACGAAAATCTTCACAATCAATTGCTCCTGGTCTTTTTGGTATAGCTATAAATACAGATCTCAGCATATCACTGGGTAAATATCCACTGCTGTAAATATCATTCAACATTTTGGTTAATATATCTACTCCAAATTCTCCCAATACTTCTAATTCGTCTATTGTGATTTCATCTGGCCCAGCTGTTTTTCCTTTCTTCATACGTTTCATAGCGTCAGCGACTTCTTCTTTCAGAATAGGGGGACCTTCTAAGTTACTATCTTCTGTTAATTCTTCCCTTTCTCCATCATATAATTCTCTTATATACTCATTCCACCTCCTCATTATAGCGCCATCCTCTAATAATATCTTTCCTGTTTTTGATTTCAAACACCCTGTATTTATTCTTATTTTTCTTCCTGTAAGCTCACTGATTTGTCTGTGCATATTTTTTGTATCTTTAATGGAATTTAATTCAATTCTTTTGCATTGCTCGTTTAACCAACTTTCTTTAGCCTTCCCGCATTTATCTTTTATTTCTTTATTTATCTTAGCGTATTCTTGTTTGTCATTTTTACTCTGTTTTCTTTTGTCCATCAGTTTTAAGATTTCTTCATTCATCCATTTTTTCTTAGCTATTTTGCCTCTCTCCGGTAATATTTCTTTGCTAGTTTGATGAATGGAGTCCCTTAACATTTCCCATTGTTCATCTATACTCTGTATTTTAGCTATTGCATTGTACCTATTTTTCACAGTCACTCTGTATTGTTCTTGCATTTCTTTATCTATTTTCAGAACCTCTTTATTAAGTCTCATGTTCTTAACCATTTTTCCCCCTCTCTTTAATCTTACTTTTATTTGTCCACATAGTGGTACATGATCACTATTACAGTCAGCACCAGGCATTGTCTTTACATTAATTAAAGCATTTATAAATCTTTTATTAATTAGTATGTAGTCAATTTGGTTGCGTATTTTCTTATCAGGGCTTTTCCATGTGTACAGTCGTCTTTTATGGTGTTTAAACCATGTGTTTCCAATTATCATATCATTGATATTTGCCCATTCTATTAGCTTTTCCCCTCTTTCATTTCTTGTACCTAAACCATAATTCCCCACTACATCCTCCATTTTTCCCTTTCCTACTTTTGCATTAAAATCACCAAGTATTATTTTTATTTCTTGTGCTCCAATTTGAGCCATCACCATTTCTATTTCGTCATAAAAGTGTTGTATTTCTTCATCACTACTGCTTGTTGTTGGTGCATATACTTGTATGATATTTATATCTATTGGTTTGCCTTTGATTTTTACCATAATAACTCTATCTGAAATACACCAGTATCCATTAATTGACTTGACTGTTTTTTCATCTAATATTATTCCTACACCTTTCTCATGTGTATCCCCTCCAGAATAAATTATTGTGTGATTGTCAGCTATAATTTTGTCCGATCCCTTCCATCTCATCTCACTAACGCCTAGTATATTCATATTTATGCTATCCATTTCTCTTAGAACATTGGTCAACTTTCCTAGCTCATTTAATGTCCTAACATTCCATGTTCCTACTCTAAATTTATTTATTTTAGTTATGATTTTGCCATCAGTAGCTGGATGACGGTCTGGTGTCACCTGTGGCTCATGACTGTCCCTACCGGACGAGGATGTCCTAAGAGAGCCATTAACGTCGTTCACTAACTCTGATATATGTTTTGCCATGACGTTTTGGGAAGATAATGTGGTGGTTTCCCCTTGCCTTCCACATTCACATGGTGGTCTTTTACCTCTGCCTTTGACAGCCATTTCCGACTGTCAGGACAAGTGAGTGCCCTGCTCTGCTCAGCTGCAGAGTTGTCCACTTATTCCGGTGGATACTCGGTCCCCAGAGCTGTGTTAGCCACACCGTGGTGTGTTTCCATCCTCTACCACGGGGAGGTGCAGTTGGGATTTTCCCTTCATAAAGTTATGGTCTATGACCAAAACTCTCCAGTACTTTTAGAGGACCTCTTTTGTTTTTAGAGGGTCTTGCTCACAATACCATATTAAGAATGATATAATTAGATATTGAAAATGTGCTTGTGGCTTAGGAGTTATGAACGCATTGCACAATCCCGACATGCTGTTGGAATTCAGCCGCAGGTGATTTGGAAATATTGTATAAGAAACGAATGAGGGGAAAAACAACACTGAACGTAAAATTGCTTAGAAAATTACACGCGGCCAATAAATGCTGGGATTGACAACGACGTTCTATAACGGACATACAAAACATTTATTCAGAATTTCCTGCCGATATTGCACCAGCAAATAAGTTAAAGATAATATTTGTACAGAACATGCATCTTTACTGTGGCAACATATGAATGCGAGTTGTGGACAATCTTTCCTGTGGCAGCATACGTACGATTGAGATTCGTGGACTATCTTTATTACAGCAACACACATGTGTGTTGTTTGTCCATCAAGAATGATGATGACCATTCATTTCATCCAGTGGGGTTGAAAGTGTGGAGCCGTGAGTTCTAAGATGGCTGATAAGGCCTATTTTGGCTCGAAATGTTCTTTGACAATGTGGACAAGGAATGCTTGGCATTTCTGGAGGAGGATTTCCTGCAGTGGTTTTTCTGTCCTGCCTTTTCTTCACAGTTCTGGTTGCCTCACATGTGACTGCACCCTTGCGTAATGATGCACGCCACGAATTTCGATCTCTGGCTGCAGTCTCCCAGGTGTCATGTTGAATTCCAAAAGCATTCAGTGATATTTTCAGACACTCATTGTGACATATTCACCTATCCATCATTTTCAGCGCGTCAACGTTACACAGCAACCCAGAGATTATCGAAACAATTACAGCACCGTAGAACATCGAACGCACTAAGCGATACTAATGACAGACAGATGCCAGGATAAGAATAGAAGGGTTAGCGTCAACAGAATAGAATGTGACTGGTAGAGACACATCACGTGGATATAGCGTCCCCCAGCTTGGGCGCCGCTTTAATAAAACCGCGCACTTCTATGACTTCAGAGCGAGCGAGCAGTCGCCAAAGCTATGTGTTGTCCAACTTTCAAACTTTTACAACGGGCAGTTTGATCTAGTCTGAGTGATGTCTTGGTGCCACACCTAACCAACAAGGAGGGAAGAGGAGTGAATGAGATGATCAACACCTGTGATGGCAGATGACTCCAGCCTTAGGCAGAGAATGAGAAGTCTTCAGTGAAGCTAAACTGGCCCAACCTGAAGTGGATCCATCAGACCATGGACCCAGGCTTATCCACATCTCATCACACCAGGTTTTCTTATCACTCCCACAAACTTCACCCTCTCAGAAAATGATTTTCTTGAATTATTGTTGGATGTAGAAATTGTTAACTATAACACATTTTGGTAGTTAAAATATCTCACTACACAATGAATGTTATTAATTATTGACTGACTATACTTGGTCCTATGAAAGTTTTTTTTTTCTATTTCATTCTGTAAATGTTAACAGCTGATGAAAGAACAAAGAAAATGTCAAATAGGCCAAAAGAAACTGGCACAGTCAATAAATTTGTTTAAATGTGAAGATCTCTTCCACTTAATTTGTCAGTCCAAACTATCTGTGGGAAAATCTCTATCTTGTGTGTGGAACATGTCTCAATGCTCCCTTGTGTTTGTTGAATGTTTAATTAACAGATACACATTCACATAAGATAAATTCTTAGTTGGAGAGAGAGAACAGGAGACTCTTCATCTTTAACTGTTCCAAATCCATGTTATATTGCACCTGATTCTTATTGAGAAAGTCTTTTCAGACAATTTCTTAAGATGGAAGAAGGGGGTTCGTGAGCTATACCATTAAATACCAGGTGGAAAGACAGGGGACAAACCTAGTGATGACTTTTCTATTAAAAGAGGACCACACACCCTTAGACAAATAACCAAATCCGAGTCTGTAAATCTTTCAAGGGTCGTATTCTTGATCTATTTACATATAAGAAGAGGATGGGGCCCAGCTACCTTTAACAGAGATGGGTCATGCACTTTAGTGATTGCCAGTCCCTTCAAAATATACGACATATATTGGATGCCCGTCCCGGACTTTGAAACCCAGCAGACAGTTTAGATAACTATTATCCTAGATGATAAACCCTGGGAATAGATAGATATCTGACGAGGGATTCTAAACTATGGTAGATCAGTGACACTAGATGTGAACAGTATTCATGTGTGAATTGGTGACATTGTACTTGTTTTGAACAATTATAGAAATTGTTACACAGATTTAGATTTCCAACTTTGTCATGTTTACATATGTTGAATAGACATCATGTGTGGTACTGATTGACTTCCATATGATATGATTGACAATTATAGAGGTTGTTAAACAAATTAAGATTTTTAACTTTGTCACTTCACATATGATAAATGAACATCATGTGGGGTACTGATTGACCTCCATATGATATGAATGACAATTATAGATAGAATATGGCAAGTGACTGATCATTTCTTCTGAAAAAAGGAGGGCCTCTTTCAAATAGGTCTATATTTCAGAAAAAGGTGTTCCAGAGGAAATAGAGTGAGAATTTACCATCTACAACATTTCTCTTTCGAGAAGATGTCTTTCTATAGAGGAATTTGGACTTAGAGAATTTCATCACCGACTGGGGAAAATTTTTCTCCATAGGGAAATCTCTATCAAAATTTCAGGTTCTTTTGGGAAGAGTGCAATCATTCTGGGTACTTCTTTGCTTCTGTCTTTAGCTTGAGGAGCATTGACAGAAAGACAAGAATTTAAGTTGCAATTATTTCTTAGGTCAGATTCTCGTGGTGTATAAGAACTATTTTACTTGGGTCAGCGGACATTAGTTAGTTTTTGCTTGTTAATATTGTGCATGTTATGCTGTATAATTTCAGATCCGGGAAGTGACAGGCTTACCCAGACCTGAGCAAACTGCACAGTATTATTTTTTTTTACAAAAAGATAGGGTAGACAAAAATAGAGCATGGCCGAGGCTGCTAAGTTCCGTGCCCAGACAGTTGAAATAGGCAAGCTATGCAATTTAGACGGCCCTGAGCTGGCTAAATTTGTATCAGATGAATTTGACAGGAGGGAGAAACTGCAGGCTGAAATAGCTGAGAAGGAGAGGAAGTTGCAGGCTGAAATTGCTGAAAAGGAGAAGCAACGCCTACAATCATATGAATTAGAACAACAGAAACTTCAAGCTGAAATAGCTGAGAAGGAGAGTAAGTTGCAGGCTGAAATCGCTGAAAAGGAGAAGCAACGCCTACAATCATATGAATTAGAACAACAGAAACTTCAAGCTGAAATCGCTGAAAAGGAGAAACAACGCCTACAAGCTTATGAGTTAGAACAAAGGAAACATGAAGATGAAATAAGGGATAGGGAACGAGAACGTCAACATCAACTGGAGTTGAAAAGAATGGAGACTGATCTGGAGATCCGAAGACTAGAGGGAGGGATTCCCCCCACCCCCTCAAACTCACTAGGTTTTCCAGTGACAGAACAACATTCCAACGTCTCGTACCAAAATTCCGGAGCGATGTCATTTCCACTAGAACCATTTAATGAACAGACGGACAATGTCGAGGCTTTTTTATCACGTTTCGAACTTATGTGCGTCAGTTGTGGTCTAGAACAGGAAAAATGGGCGACGAAACTATCGCAGGCTTTAAGGTCTACCTCGTATGACGTGTTCTCTAGACTCACTCGAGAAGAACAACAGGATTACGAAACACTCAAAAAGGCATTCTTGAGCCGATTCGAAGTGGACGAGGACTCTTACAAAGTTCGATTCAAAACCGCAAGGAAAGAACCGGGCGAAAGTTATGCGCAATTAGTTGAAAGGCTGAAATCTTATGTTCAACGATGGGCAAGTCTGGGTAGGTTTGATGAGAGTTTCGAAGGGCTCCGAGAGATGATCATCATAGATCAGCTAAAAGGAAAGATGTCGAATGAAATGAAAGCATTCTTAACCCAGAACGGAGCTGACCGACTAGAAAGCATCATCATCCTAGCCGAGAGATTTGAGAAATCTCAGAAGGAAATCGGAGGTAAGGGACGTTCGGCCAACATTCCCCCTCAGGATAAAACTTCAAAAGCAAAGGAAGGTGATGGCAACTTAGGCACCAAGAAAAATGGGAAAACCAAAAACATCCCTCAGAACACAGCCCAAACAACAGCGAAGGAGGAAAAATTATTCTGCACTAATTGTAAAATTAAAGGACACACATTGAAGAATTGTAGGAAGAAGCCACCTCCACACACAGCTGCTTGTTTGGCCAGCCGAAGAGAGAAAGGAGTGAACACTGATGAAACGTCCAACCAGACACCTCATAAAGACACCGCATCTCATCTTCCGGTTGTCGAGTCCATATTGCTGAATGGATTCAAGACGACCTGTCTCTATGATACCGAGTTATCGTACGACTGTGTTGTATCATCATCCTTAGTTCACCCGGAACAGGTGACAGAGGAGATCGTCGAATTACAGGGACCCCTGAAGAGCTCTGCGACTATGTCTCTTCCGGTGGCAAAGGTGAGCATAGCATCTCGTTATGTCACTGGGACAATCAAGGCTGCAGTCTTAGAAGATCCTATATATCCCGTAATTCTTGGCTGTAGATTTATAATTCTAGGAGAACCTGTTCAACCTGTGGCGATGTCGACGATGACAACTCGATCCCAGACGAAAAAGACTCCGGAAACAACTACGCCAATCCCTCGAAAGGAGGAACTGAAGAGGGCACAAGAAGCCGATAGCACCTTGGAACCCTGCTTCAGGAAACTGCCTAAATCACATTTACCTCCACGTAAAGGTGAGCTGTTTATGAAGTCAGCACTTCTATACAGGAAAGCAGGGAGAGCTGGACAAGAGTTCAACCAACTTGTTGTACCAACTCCACACAGGGCTCAGATTCTTGAAATGGGCCACAGTCTACCCTTTAGTGGGCATATGGGTATCAACGCCACTACACAGCGCATTGCAACTCACTACTTTTGGCCAGGGATGAACGCAGACATACAACGGTTTGTAAAATCATGCCCACAGTGTCAGAAAGTATCACCAAAACACCGGACACCACCGGCAATGTTGGGTGATCTGCCCATAACAGGAATACCGTTCGAGAAGGTAGCTGTAGACATAATCGGACCCCTCTCCGCAACGAAGAGGCGAAATCGATTCATATTAACGCTTGTGGACACAACGACCATGTGGGCCGAAGCGGTTCCTATGCCAAGCTGTGACTCCAAACACGTTGCTGAAGCATTATTAGGAATATTCACACGTCTAGGATTCCCCCAAAGAATCTTGACGGACAACGGTTCACAGTTTCGTAGTAAACTTATGGAGGAGACATTTAGACTTTTTCATTCACGCCATATCTTTAGTTCACCATATTACCCGCAATCCAACGGACTTGTGGAGCGGTGGAACGGGACCTTGATTAGTATTCTGCGCAAAATTGCCCAGGAGAATACGGAGGATTGGGACTTGTATTTACCCGCAGCACTATTCGCTTATAGGGAGGTACCCCATCACTCAACAGGTTTTGCTCCAGCAACATTGTTGTTTGGACGACCAATCAAGGGGCCATTGGAGGCATTGCTACGAACATGGACTGATGATCATACAGACGATACAGTCGTGACTGCATCTACGTATGTTGCCGAGTTGAAGAATCGTTTACAACACAGTTGGAAACAAGCGAATGTCAATCTACGTAAAGCCAGACGAAGAATTGCTAGCTACTTCAATCGCAAGGCAAAAGATAGAGAGTTAGAGGTGGGAGAGAAGGTGATGTTGCTGCTTCCAACCAGTCAGAATAAGCTGCAAATAGGATGGAGAGGACCTTATGTAGTGACGGAGAAAATCTCACGTACCAACTACAAGATTTCTGTCAAAGGCAAGATGAAAGTATTTCACATAAACCTTCTGAAGAAATATAATGAAAGACCCTCAACCACCGAACCTGCACATCTGATGGCCATGAGTGTGGCTACTGAAGTCGAAGAAGGATCAACAATGGGAGTCGAGTACCCACTGCAAGCCAAAGAAACCTTTAAGGATGTGGAAATTAATCCCAACTTAACAAAGGATCAGCAGGAGCAGATTCGGGAACTTATGGTTATGTATGCAGACGTACTTACAGATAAGCCAGGAAGAACTGATTTGGAGGAATTTGACATGAAGTTAAATGACACAGTGCCTGTGCGAGTCAAGACTTACCCAGTTCCTTATGCAAAGCAAAAGACTTTAGAGGAAGAAATACAACAGCTACTCACCGCAGGAATAATTTCACCATCTGAATCACCTTACAGTGCCAGCGTCGTATTATTGAGAAAGCCAAGTGGAGAACATAGATTGTGCATCGACTATCGACAGCTCAATGCTATTACTGAATTTCAAGCAGAACCTCTGCCTGATCAGAACAAACTCTTCACAGCACTCAACCGAGCGAAGTACTTTACTAGGATTGATCTCAGTAAGGGATATTATCAGATTCCTGTAAAGGAGGAGGTTAGACCATGGTTAGCTTTCAGTACGCCTGGAGGACACTATGAGTTCAACGTACTTCCATTCGGATTAAGTAATGCTCCTAGCGTTTTTACACGTATGATGAGAAAATTACTTGACCCACTACAACATCCAGACATTAGTCACTTTATGGATGATATACTGATCGCAACTGAAACATTTGACAAGCATGTAGAAACACTACATCTTTTGTTCAGACGACTCAGAGAAACTGGATTAACGGCTAGGCCAAAGAAATGTCAAGTAGGATTCCAAGAATTGGACTTTTTAGGTCATAAGATATCTCATGGACTAATAACTCCACAGGAAGGAAACGTGGACAAACTCCAGAGAGCACCTCGTCCAAAGACAAAGAAGGATGTGAGATCATTCGTATCTTTGGGTGGATTCTATCAACGATACATTAAAGACTTCAATACTCTGTCAGCACCTTTAACGGATCTTACCAAAAAAGGGAACCCAGAGAAAGTCAATTGGTCTGCTGAATGTGAGAGAGCTTTCACAGCACTCAAACAAGCCTTAACCAATCACCCAGTTTTACATCTGCCAGATCTCAACCAACCATTCGTACTGCGTACAGACGCCAGTGACATAGGAATTGGGGCAACGCTGTTGCAGAGAAAAGGAGATGAAACATCAGAGCTATTCCCTGTAGCTTATGCCAGCAGGAAATTGAATGCAGCGGAGAAGAATTATAGTGTTATCGAGAGAGAATGTTTAGCTCTCGTATGGAGTGTACAGAAGTTTCAGGCATACCTATATGGAAAACACTTCACTGTACAATGTGATCATCAACCACTTATGTTTCTCGCAGCATCCAAAAATTTGAATGCAAGACTTATGAGGTGGTCACTACTTCTACAACCATACTCGTTCCAGATAGAATATGTCCCTGGAAAGATGATGTGGGAGCAGACTTTCTAAGTCGACACCCAGTGTCTGATGAACCAGGTCAATCAGATACAGGAGAGAATACATTGGAGTAAATCATATAGAAAAAGCTTGACCACTGTAAATGCTGGAAACTTAGTTCCATACCCTAGAACAATCTGGAGTGGGGCTATGTGACATATTCACCTATCCATCATTTTCAGCGCGTCAACGTTACACAGCAACCCAGAGATTATCGAAACAATTACAGCACCGTAGAACATCGAACGCACTAAGCGATACTAATGACAGACAGATGCCAGGATAAGAATAGAAGGGTTAGCGTCAACAGAATAGAATGTGACTGGTAGAGACACATCACGTGGATATAGCGTCCCCCAGCTTGGGCGCCGCTTTAATAAAACCGCGCACTTCTATGACTTCAGAGCGAGCGAGCAGTCGCCAAAGCTATGTGTTGTCCAACTTTCAAACTTTTACAACGGGCAGTTTGATCTAGTCTGAGTGATGTCTTGGTGCCACACCTAACCAACAAGGAGGGAAGAGGAGTGAATGAGATGATCAACACCTGTGATGGCAGATGACTCCAGCCTTAGGCAGAGAATGAGAAGTCTTCAGTGAAGCTAAACTGGCCCAACCTGAAGTGGATCCATCAGACCATGGACCCAGGCTTATCCACATCTCATCACACCAGGTTTTCTTATCACTCCCACAAACTTCACCCTCTCAGAAAATGATTTTCTTGAATTATTGTTGGATGTAGAAATTGTTAACTATAACACATTTTGGTAGTTAAAA
Source organism: Cepaea hortensis (assembly GCA_963921405.1). Taxonomy (NCBI): domain Eukaryota; kingdom Metazoa; phylum Mollusca; class Gastropoda; order Stylommatophora; family Helicidae; genus Cepaea; species Cepaea hortensis. Next base: position 33,378,499 of record OY992885.1, read on the forward strand.
TATCTCACTACACAATGAATGTTATTAATTATTGACTGACTATACTTGGTCCTATGAAAGTTTTTTTTTTCTATTTCATTCTGTAAATGTTAACAGCTGATGAAAGAACAAAGAAAATGTCAAATAGGCCAAAAGAAACTGGCACAGTCAATAAATTTGTTTAAATGTGAAGATCTCTTCCACTTAATTTGTCAGTCCAAACTATCTGTGGGAAAATCTCTATCTTGTGTGTGGAACCTGTCTCAATGCTCCCTTGTGTTTGTTGAATGTTTAATTAACAGATACACATTCACATAAGATAAATTCTTAGTTGGAGAGAGAGAACAGGAGACTCTTCATCTTTAACTGTTCCAAATCCATGTTATATTGCACCTGATTCTTATTGAGAAAGTCTTTTCAGACAATTTCTTAAGATGGAAGAAGGGGGTTCGTGAGCTATACCATTAAATACCAGGTGGAAAGACAGGGGACAAACCTAGTGATGACTTTTCTATTAAAAGAGGACCACACACCCTTAGACAAATAACCAAATCCGAGTCTGTAAATCTTTCAAGGGTCGTATTCTTGATCTATTTACATATAAGAAGAGGATGGGGCCCAGCTACCTTTAACAGAGATGGGTCATGCACTTTAGTGATTGCCAGTCCCTTCAAAATATACGACACTCATATGTGAGTCGTGGAGCATCTTTCCTGCGTCAGCAAATTAACAGAGATCGTGGACCATCTTTCCTGTGGCATCTTATCAATGTGAGTCGTGGAACATCTTTCCTGTGGCAAAATACGAATGCGAGTCGTGGACTACTTTTCCTGTGGCAAAATACGAATGTGTTTCATGGACCATCTTTCCTGTGGCATCATATGAATGTGAGTCGTGGACCATTTTTCCTGTGGCAACATGATAAATTTACATTGCTACGCCGCATCTACCAAATTACGCATCTGTGTACGGGCCTAATAAATTACGCACCTGCATGCACACCTACCAAATTACGCACTACCCCGTTCACCTACCAAACTATGAGCCTGCGCTTACACCAAATATAATATGCACCCGCGCGTACACCTAACAAATTATGCACCTGCATGCACACGAAACAAATTACACACTTGCGCACGAACATACCAAGTTACCCCCAACCATATTATTTCACCTGCGCATGCCCCTTTCAAATTATGCACCTACAAAATTATGCAACTGCTATTATAACTACCAAATTACACACCCATCAAATGATGCACCTACCAAATAAAGCACCTGTGTGCTCTCCAGCCAAATTAGGCATCATCGTGTGCTCCTGTATAATTATGCATCCGCACCTGAGCGCGCACACACCAAAATCCGCACCTGCGCGCGCACCCACCGAAATCCGCACCTGCGCGCAGGATTGCTCAATCAATAATTAACTGGACTCTGGAAACATTAAGCCAACAGGACGATGGATCAAACCCTGACTATGACATTATATTTAAAAAAGAAAAAGAAGATATGAATGTGAGTCGTGGACCATTTTTTCTGTGGCAACAGGATTAATTTACATAGCTACGCCGCATCTACCAAATTATTCACTAGCGTGTTCACCTACCAAAATATAAATCTGCCTTTACACCAAATATAATATGCACCAGCGCGTACACCTACCAAATTATGCACCTACGTGCACACCAAACAAATTACACACTTGCACAAGAACAAGTTACCCCCAATCGTATTATGCACCTGCGCGTGCACTACCAAATTATGCCCCTTCCAAATTATGCCCCTTCCAAATTATGCAACTGCTATTATAACTACCAAATTACCCACCCATAATGATGCACCTACCAAATTAAGCACAGGTGTGCACTCCAGCTAAATTAGGCACCTGCGTGTGCTCCTGTGTAATTATGCATCTGTGCATGCATCTTCAGATGCACACATGCAAAATCAAGCATATGTGCCCACACAGCTACAAACACACCGGCCAAAGAATGATCCTGCGAACGCACCTGGCAAGTTCTGCCAAATTATGCATCATGCATCTATCAATTTCCGCATCTACAAATGAAGGCACCTGCGCACCCACCGAAATCCGCACCTGCGCGCGCTCCCACCGAAATCCGCACCTGCGCGCGCTCCCACCGAAATCCGCACCTGCGCGCGCTCCCACCGAAATCCGCACCTGCGCGCGCTCCCACCGAAATCCGCACCTGCGCGCGCTCCCACCGAAATCCGCACCTGCGCGCGCTCCCACCGAAATCCGCACCTGCGCGCGCTCCCACCGAAATCCGCACCTGCGCGCGCTCCCACCGAAATCCGCACCTGCGCGCGCTCCCACCGAAATCCGCACCTGCGCGCGCTCCCACCGAAATCCGCACCTGCGCGCGCTCCCACCGAAATCCGCACCTGCGCGCGCACCCACCGAAATCCGCACCTGCGCGCGCACCCACCGAAATCCGCACCTGCGCGCGCACCCACCGAAATCCGCACCTGCGCGCGCACCCACCGAAATCCGCACCTGCGCGCGCACCCACCGAAATCCGCACCTGCGCGCGCACCCACCGAAATCCGCACCTGCGCGCGCACCCACCGAAATCCGCACCTGCGCGCGCACCCACCGAAATCCGCACCTGCGCGCGCACCCACCGAAATCCGCACCTGCGCGCGCATCCACCGAAATCCTCACCTGCGCGCGCACCCACCTAAATCCGCACCTCCGCGCGCACCCACCTAAATCCGCACCTGCGCGCGCACCCACCGAAATCCGCACCTGCGCGCGCACCCACCGAAATCCGCACCTGCGCGCGCACCCACCGAAATCCGCACCTGCGCGCGCACCCACCGAAATCCGCACCTGCGCGCGCACCCACCGAAATCCGCACCTGCGCGCGCACCCACCGAAATCCGCACCTGCGCGCGCACCCACCGAAATCCGCACCTGCGCGCGCACCCACCGAAATCCGCACCTGCGCGCGCACCAACCGAAATCCGCACCTGCGCGCGCACCCACCGAAATCCGCACCTGCGCGCGCACCCACCGAAATCCGCACCTGCGCGCGCACCCACCGAAATCCGCACCTGCGCGCGCACCCACCGAAATCCGCACCTGCGCGCGCACCCACCGAAATCCGCACCTGCGCGCGCACCCACCGAAATCCGCACCTGCGCGCGCACCCACCGAAATCCGCACCTGCGCGCGCACCCACCGAAATCCGCACCTGCGCGCGCACCAAACAAATTACACACTTGCGCAAGAACATACCAAGTTACCCCCAATCGTATTATGCACCTGCGCGTGCACTACCAAATTATGCCCCTTCAAATTATGCCCCTTACAAATTATGCACCTACAAAATTATGCAACTGCAATTATAACTACCAAATTACCCACCCATCAAATGATGCACCTACCAAATTAAGCACAGGTGTGCACTCCAGCTAAATTAGGCACCTGCGTGTGCTCCTGTGTAATTATGCATCCGGGCATGCATCTTCAGATGCACACATGCCAAATCAAGCATATGTGCCCACACAGCTACAAACACACCGGCCAAAGAATGATCATGCGAAAGAACCTGGCAAGTTCTGCCAAATTATGCATCTATCAATTTACGCATCTACAAATGAAGGCACCTGCGCAACCACCGAAATCCGCACCTGCGCGCGAACCCACCGAAATCCGCTCCTGCGCGCGAACCCACCAAAATCCGCACCTGCGGGCGCGCTCACCGAAATCCGCACCTGCGCGCGCATCCACCGAAATCCGCACCTGCGCGCGCACACAAAGAAATCCGCACCTGCGCGCGCACCCACCGAAATCCGCACCTGCGCGCGCACCCACCGAAATCCGCACCTGCGCGCGCACCAACCGAAATCCGTACCTGCGCGCGCACCCACCGAAATCCGCACATCGACTTTATTTTCTTTATATAACTTTATTTGCTTTTTTTTTTTTTACCCGCAAATATCTCCCTAAATTTGGCTCGTATTTTTTTATTTCTCCTTAACGTACTCCAAATATTTTCTCCCGCAACATTCACCCACATTTTAGATGTTTTATTACTACCTTTGTATATTCTGCATTTTCATTTTCTTTTCCTTTTTTAAATATAAAGTCATAGTCAGGGTTTGATCCATCGTCCTGTTGGCTTAATGTTTCCAGAGTCCATTTAATTATTGATTGAGCAATCCTGAGCGCGGGTGCGGATTTTGGTGTGTGCGCGCGCAGGTGCGGATGCATAATTATACTGGAGCAAACGATGATGCCTAATTTTGCTGGAGAGCACACAGGTGCTTTATTTGGTAGGTGCATCATTTGATGGGTGGGTAATTTGGTAGTTATAATTGCAGTTGCATAATTTTGTAGGTGCATAATTTGGAAGGGGCATAATTTGGAAGGGGCATAATTTGGTAGTGCACGCGCAGGTGCATAATACGATTGGGGGTAACTAGGTATGTTCTTGCGCAAGTGTGTAATTTGTTTGGTGTGCACGTAGGTGCATAATTGGGTAGGTGTACGCGCTGGTGCATATTATATTTGGTGTAACGGCAGATTTATATTTTGGTAGGTGAACACGCTAGTGCATAATTTGGTAGGTGTGCATGCAGGTGCGTAATTTAATAGGTCCGTACACAGATGCGATATTTGGTAGATGCGGCTTAGCTATGTAAATTAATCCTGTTGCCACAGGAAAAATGGTCCACGACTCACATTCATATCTTCTTTTTCTTTTTTAAATATAAAGTCATAGTCAGGGTTTGATCCATCGTCCTGTTGGCTTAATGTTTCCAGAGTCCAGTTAATTATTGATTCAGCAATCCTGCGCGCAGGTCCGGATTTCGGTGGGTGCGCGCGCAGGTGCAGATTTTGGTGTGTGCGCGCGCAGATGCGGATGCATAATTATACAGGAGCACACGATGATGCCTAATTTGGCTGGAGAGCACACAAGTTCTTTATTTGGTAGGTGCATCATTTGATGAGTGGATAATTTGGTAGTTATAATAGCAGTTGCATAATTTTGTAGGTGCATAATTTGGAAGGGGCATGCGCAGGTGCATAATATGGTTGGGGGTAACTTGGTATGTTCGTGCGCAAGTGTGTAATTTGTTTCGTGTGCATGCAGGTGCATAATTTGTTAGGTGTACGCGCGGGTGCATATTATATTTGGTGTAATCGCAGGTTCATAGTTTGGTAGGTGAACTGGCTAGTGCGTAATTTGGTAGGTGTGCATGCAGGTGCGTAATTTAGTAGGCCCGTACACAGATGCGTAATTTGGTAGATGCGGCGTAGCTATGTAAATTTATCCTGTTGCCACAGGAAAAAAGTTCCACGACTCACATTCATATGATGCCACAGGAAAGATGGTCCATGAAACACATTCGTATTTTCCCACAAGAAAAGCAGTCCACGACTCGCATTCATATTTTGCCACAGGAAAGATGTTCCACGACTCACATTGATAAGTTGCCACAGGAAAGATGGTCCACGATCTCTGTTAATTTGCTGACGCAGGAAAAATGCTCCACGACTCACATATGTGTGTCTGAAAATCTCACTGAATGCTTTTGGAATTCAACATGACACCTGGGAGACTGCAGCCAGAGACCGAAATTCGTGGCGTGCATCATTACGCAAGGGTGCAGTCACGTGTGAGGCAACCAGAACTGTGAACAAAAGGCAGGACAGAAAAACCACTGCAGGAAATCCTCCTCCAGAAACGTCAAGCATTCCTTGTCCACATTGTCAAAGAACATTTCGAGCCAAAATAGGCCTTATCAGCCATCTTAGAACTCACGGCTCCACACTTTCAACCCCACTGGATGAAATGAATGGTCATCATCATTCTTAATGCACAAACAACACACGTGTGTTGCTGTAATAAAGATAGTCCACGAATCTCAATCGTACGTATGCTGCCACAGGAAAGATTGTCCACAACTCGCATCCATATGTTGCCACAGTAAAGATGCATGTTCTGTACAAATATTATCTTTAACTTATTTGCTGGTGCAATATCGGCAGGAAATTCTGAATAAATGCTTTGTATGTCCGTTATAGAACGTCGTTGTCAATCCCAGCATTTATTGGCCGCGTGTAATTTTCTAAGCAATTTTACGTTCAGTGTTGTTTTTCCCCTCATTAGTTTCTTATACAATATTTCCAAATCACCTGCGGCTGAATTCCAACAGCATGTCGGGATTGTGCAATGCGTTCATAACTCCTAAGCCACAAGCACATTTTCAATATCTAATTATATCATTCTTAATATGGTATTGTGAGCAAGACCCTCTAAAAAGAAAAGAGGTCATCTAAAAGTACTGGAGAGTTTTGGTCATAGACCATAACTTTATGAAGGGAAAATCCCAACTGCACCTCCCCGTGGAAGAGGATGGAAACACACCACGGTGTGGCTAACACAGCTCTGGGGACCGAGTATCCACCGGAATAAGTGGACAACTCTGCAGCTGAGCAGAGCAGGGCACTCACTTGTCCTGACAGTCGGAAATGACTGTCAAAGGCAAAGGTAAAAGACCACCATGTGAATGTGGAAGGCAAGGGGAAACCACCACATTATCTTCCCAAGACTTCATGGCAAAATATATAAAAGAGTTAGTGAACGACGTTAATGGCTGTCTTAGGACATCCTCGTCCGGTAGGGACAGTCATGAGCCACAGGTGACACCAGACCGTCATCCAGCTACTGATGGCAAAATCATAACTAAAATAAATAAATGTAGAGTAGGAACATGGAATGTTAGGACATTAAATGAGCTAGGAAAGTTGACCAATGTTCTAAGAGAAATGGATAGCATGAATATAAATATACTAGGCGTTAGTGAGATGAGATGGAAGGGATCGGGCAAAATTATAGCTGACAATCACACAATAATTTATTCTGGAGGGGATACACATGAAAAAGGTGTAGGAATGATATTAGATGAAAAAACAGCCAAGTCAATTAATGGATACTGGTGTATTTCAGATAGAGTTATTAAGGTAAAAATCAAAGGCAAACCAATAGATATAAATATCATACAAGTATATGCACCAACAACAAGCAGTAGTGATGAAGAAATACAACACTTTTATGACGAAATAGAAATGGTGATGGCTCAAATTGGATCACAAGAAATAAAAATAATACTTGGTGATTTTAATGCAAAAGTAGGAAAGGGAAAAATAGAGGATGTAGTGGGGAATTATGGTTTAGGTACAAGAAATGAAATAGGGGAAAAGCTAATAGAATGGGCAAATATCAATGATATGATAATTGGAAACACATGGTTTAAACACCATAAAAGACGACTGTACACATGGAAAAGCCCTGATAAGAAAATACGCAACCAAATTGACTACATACTAATTAATAAAAGATTTAGAAATGCTTTAATTAATGTAAAGACAATGCCTGGTGCTGACTGTAATAGTGATCATGTACCACTATGTTGACAAATAAAAGTAAGATTAAAGAGAGGGGGAAAAATGGTTAAGAACATGAGACTTAATAAAGAGGTTCTGAAAATAGATAAAGAAATGCAAGAACAATACAGAGTGACTGTGAAAAATAGGTACAATGCAATAGCTAAAATACAGAGTATAGATGAACAATGGGAAATGTTAAGGGACTCCATTCATCAAACTAGCAAAGAAATATTACCGGAGAGAGGCAAAATAGCTAAGCAAAAATGGATGAATGAAGAAATCTTAAAACTGATGGACAAAAGAAAACAGAGTAAAAATGACAAACAAGAATACGCTAAGATAAATAAAGAAATAAAAGATAAATGTGGGAAGGCTAAAGAAAGTTGGTTAAACGAGGAATGCAAAAGAATTGAATTAAATTCCATTAAAGATACAAAAAATATGCACAGACAAATCAGTGAGCTTACAGGAAGAAAAATAAGAATAAATACAGGGTGTTTGAAATCAAAAACAGGAAAGATATTATTAGAGGATGGCGCTATAATTAGGAGGTGGAATGAGTATATAAGAGAATTATATGATGGAGAAAGGGAAGAATTAACAGAAGATAGTAACTTAGAAGGTCCACCTATTCTGAAAGAAGAAGTCGCTGACGCTATGAAACGTATGAAGAAAGGAAAAACAGCTGGGCCAGATGAAATCACAATAGACGAATTAGAAGTATTGGGAGAATTTGGAGTAGATATATTAACCAAAATGTTGAATGATATTTACAGCAGTGGATATTTACCCAGTGATATGCTGAGATCTGTATTTATAGCTATACCAAAAAGACCAGGAGCAATTGATTGTGAAGATTTTCGTACAATTAACCTTATAAACCATATCACTAAGCTTCTACTCAGAATCATAATGAGAAGAACCAAAAAGAAAATAAAAATGGAAATTAGTGAAGAACAGTATGGATTTGTGGAAGGATAGGGCATAAACAATGCAATTTATACATTACGGACACTAATAGAAAGGTCAATAGAGAAACAGAGAGACATATATTTGTGCTTCATAGATTATACTAAGGCATTTGATAAAGTAAAACATGATGAACTGATTAAAATGTTGAAATATATCAACATTGATGGAAAAGTTTTAAGAATAATAAAGAATGTTTACTGGAACCAAGTAGCAGCAATTAAAATTGGAAATAAAGAGGGTAGTTACGAACAGATAAAGCTAGGAGTACGACAAGGGTGTGTCTTGTCACCAGATCTTTTCTCCCTGTATAGCGAAGTAATAATGAGAGAAATCAAAGAGATGCCAGGAATACTAGTTGGAGGTTATAATATAAATAATATACGCTATGCAGATGACACAGTATTGGTGGCGGACAATTCAACAGACCTACAACAATTATTAGATGTTGTAGGCAAGGAAAGGACTCTCCTTGAATATCAAGAAAACAGTAACAATGGTAATATCAAACAAAATGGTGACACCAAAATGTGACATAGAAATAGAAGGGAAAATCCTTAACCAAGTGGGTAATGTTAGATACCTAGGGGCATTTATAACATCAGATGGAAGATGTACAACAGAGATTAGGAGCAGAATAGGGCAGGCAAAAGCCGCATTTCAGAAAATGAAGAGTATCTTATGCAATAAGTCGCTATCACTGAATGTAAGAAAGAGAGTGCTGAAATGCTACGTAGAACCAGTTTTGCTGTATGGCAGTGAATCTTGGAATGTAAATGAACAAATTAAGAAGAAATTAGAAGCAACAGAGATGTGGTTCCTGAGACGAATGTTGCGAATTCCTTGGACTGCCAGAGTAACTAACGACGACTGCCTTAAACAGGCTAATGAAACTAGAACATTATATACAACAATAAGACAGAGACAAACATCTTTCTTCGGTCACGTGATGAGAAGAGAGGCATTGGAGAACATTGTAACAAGTGGAAAGATCGAGAGGAAGAGAGGCAGAGGCAGACCAAGAGAAATGATGCTGAATGGATTGAGACGGTGGCATGGAGGAATATCAGCAGCAGAGTTGATGCAGAAAACCAAAGACCGAGATCTATGGAGAGTCATGAACGCCTACGCCAGCCGGCACGGCACTTGATGATGATGATTATGAGCAAGACCCTACCATCAGATATGAAGGGGAACTTGAGGAATTCAGAACTATTAAAATAGTTGTCGGACAACAATTTATTTTAGTTACAACTTCAAGTTTTCAACATTTACCGCCAGGCGTTAGTGAGGATTACTCAGACACCAGGCAAAGAACAAAGGGGTTACATGTTAGTTTAATAAAAGTATAAAAATAAAATTGTTTAATTCTGTCGTCGAAACTCTGTAGACTGTTGATTTGATTCTCTTGTGGAAGTCTTCTAAAAGTAAATATATTTTGTGTAGGTTCGATTAGTTTTATCGTAAATATGAAGAAATGTGTTTATAATTATTAACTGAGCAGATTTTCTTGAACATCAGGATTGCTTAATCAATAGTGAACTGGACTCTGGAAACATTAAGACAACAGGACGATGGATCAAACCCTGAATATGACTTTATATTTAAAAAAGAAAATGAAAATGCAGAATATACAAAGGTAGTAATGAAAAATCTAAAATGTTGGTGAATGTTGCGGGAGAAAATATTTGGAGTACGTTAAGGAGAAATAAAAAAATACGAGCGAAATTTAGGGAGATATTTGAAGGTGAAAAAAAAAAAAGCAAATAAAGTTATATAAAGAAAATAAAGTCGATGTGCGGATGTCGGTGGGTGCGCGCGCAGGTGCGGATGTCGGTGGGTGCGCGCGCAGGTGCGGATGTCGGTGGGTGCGCGCGCAGGTGCGGATGTCGGTGGGTGCGCGCGCAGGTGCGGATGTCGGTGGGTGCGCGCGCAGGTGCGGATGTCGGTGGGTGCGCGCGCAGGTGCGGATGTCGGTGGGTGCGCGCGCAGGTGCGGATGTCGGTGGGTGCGCGCGCAGGTGCGGATGTCGGTGGGTGCGCGCGCAGGTGCGGATGTCGGTGGGTGCGCGCGCAGGTGCGGATGTCGGTGGGTGCGCGCGCAGGTGCGGATGTCGGTGGGTGCGCGCGCAGGTGCGGATGTCGGTGGGTGCGCGCGCAGGTGCGGATGTCGGTGGGTGCGCGCGCAGGTGCGGATGTCGGTGGGTTCGCGCGCAGGTGCGGATGTCGGTGGGTGCGCGCGCAGGTGCGGATGTCGGTGGGTGCGCGCGCAGGTGCGGATGTCGGTGGGTGCGCGCGCAGGTGCGGATGTCGGTGGGTGCGCGCGCAGGTGCGGATGTCGGTGGGTGCGCGCGCAGGTGCGGATGTCGGTGGGTGCGCGCGCAGGTGCGGATGTCGGTGGGTGCGCGCGCAGGTGCGGATGTCGGTGGGTGCGCGCGCAGGTGCGGATGTCGGTGGGTGCGCGCGCAGGTGCGGATGTCGGTGGGTGCGCGCGCAGGTGCGGATCTCGGTGGGTGCGCGCGCAGGTGCGGATGTCGGTGGGTGCGCGCGCAGGTGCGGATCTCGGTGGGTGCGCGCGCAGGTGCGGATCTCGGTGGGTGCGCGCGCAGGTGCGGATCTCGGTGGGTGCGCGCGCAGGTGCGGATCTCGGTGGGTGCGCGCGCAGGTGCGGATCTCGGTGGGTGCGCGCGCAGGTGCGGATCTCGGTGGGTGCGCGCGCAGGTGCGGATCTCGGTGGGTGCGCGCGCAGGTGCGGATCTCGGTGGGTGCGCGCGCAGGTGCGGATCTCGGTGGGTGCGCGCGCAGGTGCGGATCTCGGTGGGTGCGCGCGCAGGTGCGGATCTCGGTGGGTGCGCGCGCAGGTGCGGATCTCGGTGGGTGCGCGCGCAGGTGCCGATCTCGGTGGGTGCGCGCGCAGGTGCGGATCTCGGTGGGTGCGCGCGCAGGTGCAGATTTTGGTGGGTGCGCGCGCAGATGCGGATGCATAATTATACAGGAGCACACGATGATGCCTAATTTGGCTGGAGAGCACACAAGTTCTTTATTTGGTAGGTGCATCATTTGATGAGTGGGTAATTTGGTAGTTATAATAGCAGTTGCATAATTTTGTAGGTGCGCAGGTGCATAATATGGTTGGGGGTAACTTGGTATGTTCGTGCGCAAGTGTGTAATTTGTTTCGTGTGCATGCAGGTGCATAATTTGTTAGGTGTACCCGCGGGGGCATATTATATTTGGTGTAATCGCAGGTTCATAGTTTGGTAGGTGAACTGGCTAGTGCGTAATTTGGTAGGTGTGCATGCAGGCGAGTAATTTAGTAGGCCCGTACACAGATGCGTAATTTGGTAGATGCGGCGTAGCTATGTAAATTTATCCTGTTGCCACAGGAAAAAATATCCACGACTCACATTCATATGATGCCACAGGAAAGATGGTCCATGAAACACATTCGTATTTTCCCACAAGAAAAGTAGTCCACGACTCGCATTCATATTTTGCCACAGGAAAGATGTTCCACGACTCACATTGATAAGTTGCCACAGGAAAGATGGTCCACGATCTCTGTTAATTTGCTGACGCAGGAAAAATGCTCCACGACTCACATATGTGTGTCTGAAAATCTCACTGAATGCTTTTGGAATTCAACATGACACCTGGGAGACTGCAGCCAGAGACCGAAATTCGTGGCGTGCATCATTACGCAAGGGTGCAGTCACGTGTGAGGCAACCAGAACTGTGAACAAAAGGCAGGACAGAAAAACCACTGCAGGAAATCCTCCTCCAGAAACGTCAAGCATTCCTTGTCCACATTGTCAAAGAACATTTCGAGCCAAAATAGGCCTTATCAGCCATCTTAGAACTCACGGCTCCACACTTTCAACCCCACTGGATGAAATGAATGGTCATCATCATTCTTAATGCACAAACAACACACGTGTGTTGCTGTAATAAAGATAGTCCACGAATCTCAATCGTACGTATGCTGCCACAGGAAAGTTTGTCCACAACTCCCATCCATATGTTGCCACAGTAAAGATGCATGTTCTGTACAAATATTATCTTTAACTTATTTGCTGGTGCAATATCGGCAGGAAATTCTGAATAAATGCTTTGTATGTCCGTTATAGAACGTCGTTGTCAATCCCAGCATTTATTGGCCGCGTGTAATTTTCTAAGCAATTTTACGTTCAGTGTTGTTTTTCCCCTCATTAGTTTCTTATACAATATTTCCAAATCACCTGCGGCTGAATTCCAACAGCATGTCGGGATTGTGCAATGCGTTCATAACTCCTAAGCCACAAGCACATTTTCAATATCTAATTATATCATTCTTAATATGGTATTGTGAGCAAGACCCTCTAAAAAGAAAAGAGGTCATCTAAAAGTACTGGAGAGTTTTGGTCATAGACCATAACTTTATGAAGGGAAAATCCCAACTGCACCTCCCCGTGGAAGAGGATGGAAACACACCACGGTGTGGCTAACACAGCTCTGGGGACCGAGTATCCACCGGAATAAGTGGACAACTCTGCAGCTGAGCAGAGCAGGGCACTCACTTGTCCTGACAGTCGGAAATGACTGTCAAAGGCAAAGGTAAAAGACCACCATGTGAATGTGGAAGGCAAGGGGAAACCACCACATTATCTTCCCAAGACTTCATGGCAAAATATATATCAGAGTTAGTGAACGACGTTAATGGCTGTCTTAGGACATCCTCGTCCGGTAGGGACAGTCATGAGCCACAGGTGACACCAGACCGTCATCCAGCTACTGATGGCAAAATCATAACTAAAATAAATAAATGTAGAGTAGGAACATGGAATGTTAGGACATTAAATGAGCTAGGAAAGTTGACCAATGTTCTAAGAGAAATGGATAGCATGAATATAAATATACTAGGCGTTAGTGAGATGAGATGGAAGGGATCGGGCAAAATTATAGCTGACAATCACACAATAATTTATTCTGGAGGGGATACACATGAAAAAGGTGTAGGAATGATATTAGATGAAAAAACAGCCAAGTCAATTAATGGATACTGGTGTATTTCAGATAGAGTTATTAAGGTAAAAATCAAAGGCAAACCAATAGATATAAATATCATACAAGTATATGCACCAACAACAAGCAGTAGTGATGAAGAAATACAACACTTTTATGACGAAATAGAAATGGTGATGGCTCAAATTGGATCACAAGAAATAAAAATAATACTTGGTGATTTTAATGCAAAAGTAGGAAAGGGAAAAATAGAGGATGTAGTGGGGAATTATGGTTTAGGTACAAGAAATGAAATAGGGGAAAAGCTAATAGAATGGGCAAATATCAATGATATGATAATTGGAAACACATGGTTTAAACACCATAAAAGACGACTGTACACATGGAAAAGCCCTGATAAGAAAATACGCAACCAAATTGACTACATACTAATTAATAAAAGATTTAGAAATGCTTTAATTAATGTAAAGACAATGCCTGGTGCTGACTGTAATAGTGATCATGTACCACTATGTTGACAAATAAAAGTAAGATTAAAGAGAGGGGGAAAAATGGTTAAGAACATGAGACTTAATAAAGAGGTTCTGAAAATAGATAAAGAAATGCAAGAACAATACAGAGTGACTGTGAAAAATAGGTACAATGCAATAGCTAAAATACAGAGTATAGATGAACAATGGGAAATGTTAAGGGACTCCATTCATCAAACTAGCAAAGAAATATTACCGGAGAGAGGCAAAATAGCTAAGCAAAAATGGATGAATGAAGAAATCTTAAAACTGATGGACAAAAGAAAACAGAGTAAAAATGACAAACAAGAATACGCTAAGATAAATAAAGAAATAAAAGATAAATGTGGGAAGGCTAAAGAAAGTTGGTTAAACGAGGAATGCAAAAGAATTGAATTAAATTCCATTAAAGATACAAAAAATATGCACAGACAAATCAGTGAGCTTACAGGAAGAAAAATAAGAATAAATACAGGGTGTTTGAAATCAAAAACAGGAAAGATATTATTAGAGGATGGCGCTATAATTAGGAGGTGGAATGAGTATATAAGAGAATTATATGATGGAGAAAGGGAAGAATTAACAGAAAATAGTAACTTAGAAGGTCCACCTATTCTGAAAGAAGAAGTCGCTGACGCTATGAAACGTATGAAGAAAGGAAAAACAGCTGGGCCAGATGAAATCACAATAGACGAATTAGAAGTATTGGGAGAATTTGGAGTAGATATATTAACCAAAATGTTGAATGATATTTACAGCAGTGGATATTTACCCAGTGATATGCTGAGATCTGTATTTATAGCTATACCAAAAAGACCAGGAGCAATTGATTGTGAAGATTTTCGTACAATTAACCTTATAAACCATATCACTAAGCTTCTACTCAGAATCATAATGAGAAGAACCAAAAAGAAAATAAAAATGGAAATTAGTGAAGAACAGTATGGATTTGTGGAAGGATAGGGCACAAACAATGCAATTTATACATTACGGACACTAATAGAAAGGTCAATAGAGAAACAGAGAGACATATATTTGTGCTTCATAGATTATACTAAGGCATTTGATAAAGTAAAACATGATGAACTGATTAAAATGTTGAAATATATCAACATTGATGGAAAAGTTTTAAGAATAATAAAGAATGTTTACTGGAACCAAGTAGCAGCAATTAAAATTGGAAATAAAGAGGGTAGTTACGAACAGATAAAGCTAGGAGTACGACAAGGGTGTGTCTTGTCACCAGATCTTTTCTCCCTGTATAGCGAAGTAATAATGAGAGAAATCAAAGAGATGCCAGGAATACTAGTTGGAGGTTATAATATAAATAATATACGCTATGCAGATGACACAGTATTGGTGGCGGACAATTCAACAGACCTACAACAATTATTAGATGTTGTAGTAACAGAGAAGGCAAGGAAAGGACTCTCCTTGAATATCAAGAAAACAGTAACAATGGTAATATCAAACAAAATGGTGACACCAAAATGTGACATAGAAATAGAAGGGAAAATCCTTAACCAAGTGGGTAATGTTAGATACCTAGGGGCATTTATAACATCAGATGGAAGATGTACAACAGAGATTAGGAGCAGAATAGGGCAGGCAAAAGCCGCATTTCAGAAAATGAAGAGTATCTTATGCAATAAGTCGCTATCACTGAATGTAAGAAAGAGAGTGCTGAAATGCTACGTAGAACCAGTTTTGCTGTATGGCAGTGAATCTTGGAATGTAAATGAACAAATTAAGAAGAAATTAGAAGCAACAGAGATGTGGTTCCTGAGACGAATGTTGCGAATTCCTTGGACTGCCAGAGTAACTAACGTAGACACCTTGCAGTCTTGACAGACTAAAGTATGTGAGTGGAATGTGGCCAATATTCCATCACAATGTCTGGGCAGAGCTTCAGAGATCATGTGATGCCCAAACGACATGACCCCTCCCTCGGCCTAGTCTTGTGTATTCCAGAGGAATGGGTAACCATTACGTCTGGCACAAGGTAGGCTGCAGACGCTGGCGGCTCAGCGTCAATCCACCGAGACCTCACCACCACGAGCCGGTGGCGAGTTATGGCCAGACGACTGAATAAGTAAAGAAACGATAAAAGTAGTGGTATTTCAATTGCGCTTGCGCTCCCACCTATGCTACACCCTTCATGTGTCTTCTAGTAACTAACGACGACTGCCTTAAACAGGCTAATGAAACTAGAACATTATATACAACAATAAGACAGAGACAAACATCTTTCTTCGGTCACGTGATGAGAAGAGAGGCATTGGAGAACATTGTAACAAGTGGAAAGATCGAGAGGAAGAGAGGCAGAGGCAGACCAAGAGAAATGATGCTGAATGGATTGAGACGGTGGCATGTAGGAATATCAGCAGCAGAGTTGATGCAGAAAACCAAAGACCGAGATCTATGGAGAGTCATGAACGCCTACGCCAGCCGGCACGGCACTTGATGATGATGATTATGAGCAAGACCCTACCATCAGATATGAAGGGGAACTTGAGGAATTCAGAACTATTAAAATAGTTGTCGGACAACAATTTATTTTAGTTACAACTTCAAGTTTTCAACATTTACCGCCAGGCGTTAGTGAGGATTACTCAGACACCAGGCAAAGAACAAAGGGGTTACATGTTAGTTTAATAAAAGTATAAAAATAAAATTGTTTAATTCTGTCGTCGAAACTCTGTAGACTGTTGATTTGATTCTCTTGTGGAAGTCTTCTAAAAGTAAATATATTTGTGTAGGTTCGATTAGTTTTATCGTAAATATGAAGAAATGTGTTTATAATTATTAACTGAGCAGATTTTCTTGAACATCAGGATTGCTCAATCAATAGTGAACTGGACTCTGGAAACATTAAGACAACAGGACGATGGATCAAACCCTGAATATGACTTTATATTTAAAAAAGAAAATGAAAATGCAGAATATACAAAGGTAGTAATGAAAAATCTAAAATGTTGGTGAATGTTGCGGGAGAAAATATTTGGAGTACGTTAAGGAGAAATAAAAAAATACGAGCGAAATTTAGGGAGATATTTGAAGGTGAAAAAAAAAAAGCAAATAAAGTTATATAAAGAAAATAAAGTCGATGTGCAGATTTCGGTGGGTGCGCGCGCAGGTGCGGATTTCGGTGGGTGCGCGCGCAGGTGCGGATTTCGGTGGGTGCGCGCGCAGGTGCGGATTTCGGTGGGTGCGCGCGCAGGTGGGGATTTCGGTGGGTGCGCGCGCAGGTGGGGATTTCGGTGGGTGCGCGCGCAGGTGGGGATTTCGGTGGGTGCGCGCGCAGGTGGGGATTTCGGTGGGTGCGCGCGCAGGTGGGGATTTCGGTGGGTGCGCGCGCAGGTGGGGATTTCGGTGGGTGCGCGCGCAGGTGCGGATTTCGGTGCGTGCGCGCGCAGGTGGGGATGTCGGTGGGTGCGCGCGCAGGTGCAGATTTTGGTGTGCGCGCGCGCAGATGCGGATGCATAATTATACAGGAGCACACGATGATGCCTAATTTGGCTGGAGAGCACACAAGTTCTTTATTTGGTAGGTGCATCATTTGATGAGTGGGTAATTTGGTAGTTATAATAGCAGTTGCATAATTTTGTAGGTGCATAATTTGGAAGGGGCATGCGCAGGTGCATAATATGGTTGGGGGTAACTTGGTATGTTCGTGCGCAAGTGTGTAATTTGTTTCGTGTGCATGCAGGTGCATAATTTGTTAGGTGTACGCGCGGGTGCATATTATATTTGGTGTAATCGCAGGTTCATAGTTTGGTAGGTGAACTGGCTAGTGCGTAATTTGGTAGGTGTGCATGCAGGTGCGTAATTTAGTAGGCCCGTACACAGATGCGTAATTTGGTAGATGCGGCGTAGCTATGTAAATTTATCCTGTTGCCACAGGAAAAAAGTTCCACGACTCACATTCATATGATGCCACAGGAAAGATGGTCCATGAAACACATTCGTATTTTCCCACAAGAAAAGTAGTCCACGACTCGCATTCATATTTTGCCACAGGAAAGATGTTCCACGACTCACATTGATAAGTTGCCACAGGAAAGATGGTCCACGATCTCTGTTAATTTGCTGACGCAGGAAAAATGCTCCACGACTCACATATGTGTGTCTGAAAATCTCACTGAATGCTTTTGGAATTCAACATGACACCTGGGAGACTGCAGCCAGAGACCGAAATTCGTGGCGTGCATCATTACGCAAGGGTGCAGTCACGTGTGAGGCAACCAGAACTGTGAACAAAAGGCAGGACAGAAAAACCACTGCAGGAAATCCTCCTCCAGAAACGTCAAGCATTCCTTGTCCACATTGTCAAAGAACATTTCGAGCCAAAATAGGCCTTATCAGCCATCTTAGAACTCACGGCTCCACACTTTCAACCCCACTGGATGAAATGAATGGTCATCATCATTCTTAATGCACAAACAACACACGTGTGTTGCTGTAATAAAGATAGTCCACGAATCTCAATCGTACGTATGCTGCCACAGGAAAGTTTGTCCACAACTCGCATCCATATGTTGCCACAGTAAAGATGCATGTTCTGTACAAATATTATCTTTAACTTATTTGCTGGTGCAATATCGGCAGGAAATTCTGAATAAATGCTTTGTATGTCCGTTATAGAACGTCGTTGTCAATCCCAGCATTTATTGGCCGCGTGTAATTTTCTAAGCAATTTTACGTTCAGTGTTGTTTTTCCCCTCATTAGTTTCTTATACAATATTTCCAAATCACCTGCGGCTGAATTCCAACAGCATGTCGGGATTGTGCAATGCGTTCATAACTCCTAAGCCACAAGCACATTTTCAATATCTAATTATATCATTCTTAATATGGTATTGTGAGCAAGACCCTCTAAAAAGAAAAGAGGTCATCTAAAAGTACTGGAGAGTTTTGGTCATAGACCATAACTTTATGAAGGGAAAATCCCAACTGCACCTCCCCGTGGAAGAGGATGGAAACACACCACGGTGTGGCTAACACAGCTCTGGGGACCGAGTATCCACCGGAATAAGTGGACAACTCTGCAGCTGAGCAGAGCAGGGCACTCACTTGTCCTGACAGTCGGAAATGACTGTCAAAGGCAAAGGTAAAAGACCACCATGTGAATGTGGAAGGCAAGGGGAAACCACCACATTATCTTCCCAAGACTTCATGGCAAAATATATATCAGAGTTAGTGAACGACGTTAATGGCTGTCTTAGGACATCCTCGTCCGGTAGGGACAGTCATGAGCCACAGGTGACACCAGACCGTCATCCAGCTACTGATGGCAAAATCATAACTAAAATAAATAAATGTAGAGTAGGAACATGGAATGTTAGGACATTAAATGAGCTAGGAAAGTTGACCAATGTTCTAAGAGAAATGGATAGCATGAATATAAATATACTAGGCGTTAGTGAGATGAGATGGAAGGGATCGGGCAAAATTATAGCTGACAATCACACAATAATTTATTCTGGAGGGGATACACATGAAAAAGGTGTAGGAATGATATTAGATGAAAAAACAGCCAAGTCAATTAATGGATACTGGTGTATTTCAGATAGAGTTATTATGGTAAAAATCAAAGGCAAACCAATAGATATAAATATCATACAAGTATATGCACCAACAACAAGCAGTAGTGATGAAGAAATACAACACTTTTATGACGAAATAGAAATGGTGATGGCTCAAATTGGATCACAAGAAATAAAAATAATACTTGGTGATTTTAATGCAAAAGTAGGAAAGGGAAAAATAGAGGATGTAGTGGGGAATTATGGTTTAGGTACAAGAAATGAAATAGGGGAAAAGCTAATAGAATGGGCAAATATCAATGATATGATAATTGGAAACACATGGTTTAAACACCATAAAAGACGACTGTACACATGGAAAAGCCCTGATAAGAAAATACGCAACCAAATTGACTACATACTAATTAATAAAAGATTTAGAAATGCTTTAATTAATGTAAAGACAATGCCTGGTGCTGACTGTAATAGTGATCATGTACCACTATGTTGACAAATAAAAGTAAGATTAAAGAGAGGGGGAAAAATGGTTAAGAACATGAGACTTAATAAAGAGGTTCTGAAAATAGATAAAGAAATGCAAGAACAATACAGAGTGACTGTGAAAAATAGGTACAATGCAATAGCTAAAATACAGAGTATAGATGAACAATGGGAAATGTTAAGGGACTCCATTCATCAAACTAGCAAAGAAATATTACCGGAGAGAGGCAAAATAGCTAAGAAAAAATGGATGAATGAAGAAATCTTAAAACTGATGGACAAAAGAAAACAGAGTAAAAATGACAAACAAGAATACGCTAAGATAAATAAAGAAATAAAAGATAAATGTGGGAAGGCTAAAGAAAGTTGGTTAAACGAGGAATGCAAAAGAATTGAATTAAATTCCATTAAAGATACAAAAAATATGCACAGACAAATCAGTGAGCTTACAGGAAGAAAAATAAGAATAAATACAGGGTGTTTGAAATCAAAAACAGGAAAGATATTATTAGAGGATGGCGCTATAATGAGGAGGTGGAATGAGTATATAAGAGAATTATATGATGGAGAAAGGGAAGAATTAACAGAAGATAGTAACTTAGAAGGTCCACCTATTCTGAAAGAAGAAGTCGCTGACGCTATGAAACGTATGAAGAAAGGAAAAACAGCTGGGCCAGATGAAATCACAATAGACGAATTAGAAGTATTGGGAGAATTTGGAGTAGATATATTAACCAAAATGTTGAATGATATTTACAGCAGTGGATATTTACCCAGTGATATGCTGAGATCTGTATTTATAGCTATACCAAAAAGACCAGGAGCAATTGATTGTGAAGATTTTCGTACAATTAACCTTATAAACCATATCACTAAGCTTCTACTCAGAATCATAATGAGAAGAACCAAAAAGAAAATAAAAATGGAAATTAGTGAAGAACAGTATGGATTTGTGGAAGGATAGGGCACAAACAATGCAATTTATACATTACGGACACTAATAGAAAGGTCAATAGAGAAACAGAGAGACATATATTTGTGCTTCATAGATTATACTAAGGCATTTGATAAAGTAAAACATGATGAACTGATTAAAATGTTGAAATATATCAACATTGATGGAAAAGTTTTAAGAATAATAAAGAATGTTTACTGGAACCAAGTAGCAGCAATTAAAATTGGAAATAAAGAGGGTAGTTACGAACAGATAAAGCTAGGAGTACGACAAGGGTGTGTCTTGTCACCAGATCTTTTCTCCCTGTATAGCGAAGTAATAATGAGAGAAATCAAAGAGATGCCAGGAATACTAGTTGGAGGTTATAATATAAATAATATACGCTATGCAGATGACACAGTATTGGTGGCGGACAATTCAACAGACCTACAACAATTATTAGATGTTGTAGGCAAGGAAAGGACTCTCCTTGAATATCAAGAAAACAGTAACAATGGTAATATCAAACAAAATGGTGACACCAAAATGTGACATAGAAATAGAAGGGAAAATCCTTAACCAAGTGGGTAATGTTAGATACCTAGGGGCATTTATAACATCAGATGGAAGATGTACAACAGAGATTAGGAGCAGAATAGGGCAGGCAAAAGCCGCATTTCAGAAAATGAAGAGTATCTTATGCAATAAGTCGCTATCACTGAATGTAAGAAAGAGAGTGCTGAAATGCTACGTAGAACCAGTTTTGCTGTATGGCAGTGAATCTTGGAATGTAAATGAACAAATTAAGAAGAAATTAGAAGCAACAGAGATGTGGTTCCTGAGACGAATGTTGCGAATTCCTTGGACTGCCAGAGTAACTAACGACGACTGCCTTAAACAGGCTAATGAAACTAGAACATTATATACAACAATAAGACAGAGACAAACATCTTTCTTCGGTCACGTGATGAGAAGAGAGGCATTGGAGAACATTGTAACAAGTGGAAAGATCGAGAGGAAGAGAGGCAGAGGCAGACCAAGAGAAATGATGCTGAATGGATTGAGACGGTGGCATGGAGGAATATCAGCAGCAGAGTTGATGCAGAAAACCAAAGACCGAGATCTATGGAGAGTCATGAACGCCTACGCCAGCCGGCACGGCACTTGATGATGATGATTATGAGCAAGACCCTACCATCAGATATGAAGGGGAACTTGAGGAATTCAGAACTATTAAAATAGTTGTCGGACAACAATTTATTTTAGTTACAACTTCAAGTTTTCAACATTTACCGCCAGGCGTTAGTGAGGATTACTCAGACACCAGGCAAAGAACAAAGGGGTTACATGTTAGTTTAATAAAAGTATAAAAATAAAATTGTTTAATTCTGTCGTCGAAACTCTGTAGACTGTTGATTTGATTCTCTTGTGGAAGTCTTCTAAAAGTAAATATATTTTGTGTAGGTTCGATTAGTTTTATCGTAAATATGAAGAAATGTGTTTATAATTATTAACTGAGCAGATTTTCTTGAACATCAGGATTGCTCAATCAATAGTGAACTGGACTCTGGAAACATTAAGACAACAGGACGATGGATCAAACCCTGAATATGACTTTATATTTAAAAAAGAAAATGAAAATGCAGAATATACAAAGGTAGTAATGAAAAATCTAAAATGTTGGTGAATGTTGCGGGAGAAAATATTTGGAGTACGTTAAGGAGAAATAAAAACATACGAGCGAAATTTAGGGAGATATTTGAAGGTGAAAAAAAAAAAGCAAATAAAGTTATATAAAGAAAATAAAGTCGATGTGCGGATTTCGGTGGGTGCGCGCGCAGGTGCGGATGTCGGTGGGTGCGCGCGCAGGTGCGGATGTCGGTGGGTGCGCGCGCAGGTGCGGATGTCGGTGGGTGCGCGCGCAGGTGCGGATGTCGGTGGGTGCGCGCGCAGGTGCGGATGTCGGTGGGTGCGCGCGCAGGTGCGGATGTCGGTGGGTGCGCGCGCAGGTGCGGATGTCGGTGGGTGCGCGCGCAGGTGCGGATGTCGGTGGGTGCGCGCGCAGGTGCGGATGTCGGTGGGTGCGCGCGCAGGTGCGGATGTCGGTGGGTGCGCGCGCAGGTGCGGATGTCGGTGGGTGCGCGCGCAGGTGCGGATGTCGGTGGGTGCGCGCGCAGGTGCGGATGTCGGTGGGTGCGCGCGCAGGTGCGGATGTCGGTGGGTGCGCGCGCAGGTGCGGATGTCGGTGGGTGCGCGCGCAGGTGCGGATGTCGGTGGGTGCGCGCGCAGGTGCGGATGTCGGTGGGTGCGCGCGCAGGTGCGGATGTCGGTGGGTGCGCGCGCAGGTGCGGATGTCGGTGGGTGCGCGCGCAGGTGCGGATGTCGGTGGGTGCGCGCGCAGGTGCGGATGTCGGTGGGTGCGCGCGCAGGTGCGGATGTCGGTGGGTGCGCGCGCAGGTGCGGATGTCGGTGGGTGCGCGCGCAGGTGCGGATGTCGGTGGGTGCGCGCGCAGGTGCGGATGTCGGTGGGTGCGCGCGCAGGTGCGGATGTCGGTGGGTGCGCGCGCAGGTGCGGATGTCGGTGGGTGCGCGCGCAGGTGCGGATGTCGGTGGGTGCGCGCGCAGGTGCGGATGTCGGTGGGTGCGCGCGCAGGTGCGGATGTCGGTGGGTGCGCGCGCAGGTGCGGATGTCGGTGGGTGCGCGCGCAGGTGCGGATGTCGGTGGGTGCGCGCGCAGGTGCGGATGTCGGTGGGTGCGCGCGCAGGTGCGGATCTCGGTGGGTGCGCGCGCAGGTGCGGATGTCGGTGGGTGCGCGCGCAGGTGCGGATGTCGGTGGGTGCGCGCGCAGGTGCGGATGTCGGTGGGTGCGCGCGCAGGTGCGGATGTCGGTGGGTGCGCGCGCAGGTGCGGATGTCGGTGGGTGCGCGCGCAGGTGCGGATGTCGGTGGGTGCGCGCGCAGGTGCGGATGTCGGTGGGTGCGCGCGCAGGTGCGGATGTCGGTGGGTGCGCGCGCAGGTGCGGATGTCGGTGGGTGCGCGCGCAGGTGCGGATGTCGGTGGGTGCGCGCGCAGGTGCGGATGTCGGTGGGTGCGCGCGCAGGTGCGGATGTCGGTGGGTGCGCGCGCAGGTGCGGATGTCGGTGGGTGCGCGCGCAGGTGCGGATGTCGGTGGGTGCGCGCGCAGGTGCGGATGTCGGTGGGTGCGCGCGCAGGTGCGGATGTCGGTGGGTGCGCGCGCAGGTGCGGATGTCGGTGGGTGCGCGCGCAGGTGCGGATGTCGGTGGGTGCGCGCGCAGGTGCGGATGTCGGTGGGTGCGCGCGCAGGTGCGGATGTCGGTGGGTGCGCGCGCAGGTGCGGATGTCGGTGGGTGCGCGCGCAGGTGCGGATCTCGGTGGGTGCGCGCGCAGGTGCGGATGTCGGTGGGTGCGCGCGCAGGTGCGGATCTCGGTGGGTGCGCGCGCAGGTGCGGATGTCGGTGGGTGCGCGCGCAGGTGCGGATCTCGGTGGGTGCGCGCGCAGGTGCGGATGTCGGTGGGTGCGCGCGCAGGTGCGGATCTCGGTGGGTGCGCGCGCAGGTGCGGATGTCGGTGGGTGCGCGCGCAGGTGCGGATCTCGGTGGGTGCGCGCGCAGATGCGGATGTCGGTGGGTGCGCGCGCAGGTGCGGATCTCGGTGGGTGCGCGCGCAGATGCGGATGCATAATTATACAGGAGCACACGATGATGCCTAATTTGGCTGGAGAGCACACAAGTTCTTTATTTGGTAGGTGCATCATTTGATGAGTGGGTAATTTGGTAGTTATAATAGCAGTTGCATAATTTTGTAGGTGCATAATTTGGAAGGGGCATGCGCAGGTGCATAATATGGTTGGGGGTAACTTGGTATGTTCGTGCGCAAGTGTGTAATTTGTTTCGTGTGCATGCAGGTGCATAATTTGTTAGGTGTACGCGCGGGTGCATATTATATTTGGTGTAATCGCAGGTTCATAGTTTGGTAGGTGAACTGGCTAGTGCGTAATTTGGTAGGTGTGCATGCAGGTGCGTAATTTAGTAGGCCCGTACACAGATGCGTAATTTGGTAGATGCGGCGTAGCTATGTAAATTTATCCTGTTGCCACAGGAAAAAAGTTCCACGACTCACATTCATATGATGCCACAGGAAAGATGGTCCATGAAACACATTCGTATTTTCCCACAAGAAAAGTAGTCCACGACTCGCATTCATATTTTGCCACAGGAAAGATGTTCCACGACTCACATTGATAAGTTGCCACAGGAAAGATTGTCCACGATCTCTGTTAATTTGCTGACGCAGGAAAAATGCTCCACGACTCACATATGTGTGTCTGAAAATCTCACTGAATGCTTTTGGAATTCAACATGACACCTGGGAGACTGCAGCCAGAGACCGAAATTCGTGGCGTGCATCATTACGCAAGGGTGCAGTCACGTGTGAGGCAACCAGAACTGTGAACAAACGGCAGGACAGAAAAACCACTGCAGGAAATCCTCCTCCAGAAACGTCAAGCATTCCTTGTCCACATTGTCAAAGAACATTTCGAGCCAAAATAGGCCTTATCAGCCATCTTAGAACTCACGGCTCCACACTTTCAACCCCACTGGATGAAATGAATGGTCATCATCATTCTTAATGCACAAACAACACACGTGTGTTGCTGTAATAAAGATAGTCCACGAATCTCAATCGTACGTATGCTGCCACAGGAAAGTTTGTCCACAACTCGCATCCATATGTTGCCACAGTAAAGATGCATGTT
Organism: Cepaea hortensis; assembly: GCA_963921405.1. Lineage (NCBI taxonomy): Eukaryota > Metazoa > Mollusca > Gastropoda > Stylommatophora > Helicidae > Cepaea > Cepaea hortensis. The sequence goes on from OY992885.1 coordinate 33,404,115, forward strand.
CTGTACAAATATTATCTTTAACTTATTTGCTGGTGCAATATCGGCAGGAAATTCTGAATAAATGCTTTGTATGTCCGTTATAGAACGTCGTTGTCAATCCCAGCATTTATTGGCCGCGTGTAATTTTCTTAGCAATTTTACGTTCAGTGTTGTTTTTCCCCTCATTAGTTTCTTATACAATATTTCCAAATCACCTGCGGCTGAATTCCAACAGCATGTCGGGATTGTGCAATGCGTTCATAACTCCTAAGCCACAAGCACATTTTCAATATCTAATTATATCATTCTTAATATGGTATTGTGAGCAAGACCCTCTAAAAAGAAAAGAGGTCATCTAAAAGTACTGGAGAGTTTTGGTCATAGAACATAACTTTATGAAGGGAAAATCCCAACTGCACCTCCCCGTGGTAGAGGATGGAAACACACCACGGTGTGGCTAACACAGCTCTGGGGACCGAGTATCCACCGGAATAAGTGGACAACTCTGCAGCTGAGCAGAGCAGGGCACTCACTTGTCCTGACAGTCGGAAATGACTGTCAAAGGCAAAGGTAAAAGACCACCATGTGAATGTGGAAGGCAAGGGGAAACCACCACATTATCTTCCCAAGACTTCATGGCAAAATATATATCAGAGTTAGTGAACGACGTTAATGGCTGTCTTAGGACATCCTCGTCCGGTAGGGACAGTCATGAGCCACAGGTGACACCAGACCGTCATCCAGCTACTGATGGCAAAATCATAACTAAAATAAATAAATGTAGAGTAGGAACATGGAATGTTAGGACATTAAATGAGCTAGGAAAGTTGACCAATGTTATAAGAGAAATGGATAGCATGAATATAAATATACTAGGCGTTAGTGAGATGAGATGGAAGGGATCGGGCAAAATTATAGCTGACAATCACACAATAATTTATTCTGGAGGGGATACACATGAAAAAGGTGTAGGAATGATATTAGATGAAAAAACAGCCAAGTCAATTAATGGATACTGGTGTATTTCAGATAGAGTTATTATGGTAAAAATCAAAGGCAAACCAATAGATATAAATATCATACAAGTATATGCACCAACAACAAGCAGTAGTGATGAAGAAATACAACACTTTTATGACGAAATAGAAATGGTGATGGCTCAAATTGGATCACAAGAAATAAAAATAATACTTGGTGATTTTAATGCAAAAGTAGGAAAGGGAAAAATAGAGGATGTAGTGGGGAATTATGGTTTAGGTACAAGAAATGAAATAGGGGAAAAGCTAATAGAATGGGCAAATATCAATGATATGATAATTGGAAACACATGGTTTAAACACCATAAAAGACGACTGTACACATGGAAAAGCCCTGATAAGAAAATACGCAACCAAATTGACTACATACTAATTAATAAAAGATTTAGAAATGCTTTAATTAATGTAAAGACAATGCCTGGTGCTGACTGTAATAGTGATCATGTACCACTATGTTGACAAATAAAAGTAAGATTAAAGAGAGGGGGAAAAAATGGTTAAGAACATGAGAATTAATAAAGAGGTTCTGAAAATAGATAAAGAAATGCAAGAACAATACAGAGTGACTGTGAAAAATAGGTACAATGCAATAGCTAAAATACAGAGTATAGATGAACAATGGGAAATGTTAAGGGACTCCATTCATCAAACTAGCAAAGAAATATTACCGGAGAGAGGCAAAATAGCTAAGAAAAAATGGATGAATGAAGAAATCTTAAAACTGATGGACAAAAGAAAACAGAGTAAAAATGACAAACAAGAATACGCTAAGATAAATAAAGAAATAAAAGATAAATGTGGGAAGGCTAAAGAAAGTTGGTTAAACGAGCAATGCAAAAGAATTGAATTAAATTCCATTAAAGATACAAAAAATATGCACAGACAAATCAGTGAGCTTACAGGAAGAAAAATAAGAATAAATACAGGGTGTTTGAAATCAAAAACAGGAAAGATATTATTAGAGGAAGGTGCTATAATGAGGAGGTGGAATGAGTATATAAGAGAATTATATGATGGAGAAAGGGAAGAATTAACAGAAGATAGTAACTTAGAAGGTCCACCTATTCTGAAAGAAGAAGTCGCTGACGCTATGAAACGTATGAAGAAAGGAAAAACAGCTGGGCCAGATGAAATCACAATAGACGAATTAGAAGTATTGGGAGAATTTGGAGTAGATATATTAACCAAAATGTTGAATGATATTTACAGCAGTGGATATTTACCCAGTGATATGCTGAGATCTGTATTTATAGCTATACCAAAAAGACCAGGAGCAATTGATTGTGAAGATTTTCGTACAATTAACCTTATAAACCATATCACTAAGCTTCTACTCAGAATCATAATGAGAAGAACCAAAAAGAAAATAAAAATGGAAATTAGTGAAGAACAGTATGGATTTGTGGAAGGATAGGGCACAAACAATGCAATTTATACATTACGGACACTAATAGAAAGGTCAATAGAGAAACAGAGAGACATATATTTGTGCTTCATAGATTATACTAAGGCATTTGATAAAGTAAAACATGATGAACTGATTAAAATGTTGAAATATATCAACATTGATGGAAAAGTTTTAAGAATAATAAAGAATGTTTACTGGAACCAAGTAGCAGCAATTAAAATTGGAAATAAAGAGGGTAGTTACGAACAGATAAAGCTAGGAGTACGACAAGGGTGTGTCTTGTCACCAGATCTTTTCTCCCTGTATAGCGAAGTAATAATGAGAGAAATCAAAGAGATGCCAGGAATACTAGTTGGAGGTTATAATATAAATAATATACGCTATGCAGATGACACAGTATTGGTGGCGGACAATTCAACAGACCTACAACAATTATTAGATGTTGTAGGCAAGGAAAGGACTCTCCTTGAATATCAAGAAAACAGTAACAATGGTAATATCAAACAAAATGGTGACACCAAAATGTGACATAGAAATAGAAGGGAAAATCCTTAACCAAGTGGGTAATGTTAGATACCTAGGGGCATTTATAACATCAGATGGAAGATGTACAACAGAGATTAGGAGCAGAATAGGGCAGGCAAAAGCCGCATTTCAGAAAATGAAGAGTATCTTATGCAATAAGTCGCTATCACTGAATGTAAGAAAGAGAGTGCTGAAATGCTACGTAGAACCAGTTTTGCTGTATGGCAGTGAATCTTGGAATGTAAATGAACAAATTAAGAAGAAATTAGAAGCAACAGAGATGTGGTTCCTGAGACGAATGTTGCGAATTCCTTGGACTGCCAGAGTAACTAACGACGACTGCCTTAAACAGGCTAATGAAACTAGAACATTATATACAACAATAAGACAGAGACAAACATCTTTCTTCGGTCACGTGATGAGAAGAGAGGCATTGGAGAACATTGTAACAAGTGGAAAGATCGAGAGGAAGAGAGGCAGAGGCAGACCAAGAGAAATGATGCTGAATGGATTGAGACGGTGGCATGGAGGAATATCAGCAGCAGAGTTGATGCAGAAAACCAAAGACCGAGATCTATGGAGAGTCATGAACGCCTACGCCAGCCGGCACGGCACTTGATGATGATGATTATGAGCAAGACCCTACCATCAGATATGAAGGGGAACTTGAGGAATTCAGAACTATTAAAATAGTTGTCGGACAACAATTTATTTTAGTTACAACTTCAAGTTTTCAACATTTACCGCCAGGCGTTAGTGAGGATTACTCAGACACCAGGCAAAGAACAAAGGGGTTACATGTTAGTTTAATAAAAGTATAAAAATAAAATTGTTTAATTCTGTCGTCGAAACTCTGTAGACTGTTGATTTGATTCTCTTGTGGAAGTCTTCTAAAAGTAAATATATTTTGTGTAGGTTCGATTAGTTTTATCGTAAATATGAAGAAATGTGTTTATAATTATTAACTGAGCAGATTTTCTTGAACATCAGGATTGCTCAATCAATAGTGAACTGGACTCTGGAAACATTAAGACAACAGGACGATGGATCAAACCCTGAATATGACTTTATATTTAAAAAAGAAAATGAAAATGCAGAATATACAAAGGTAGTAATGAAAAATCTAAAATGTTGGTGAATGTTGCGGGAGAAAATATTTGGAGTACGTTAAGGAGAAATAAAAACATACGAGCGAAATTTAGGGAGATATTTGAAGGTGAAAAAAAAAAAGCAAATAAAGTTATATAAAGAAAATAAAGTCGATGTGCGGATTTCGGTGGGTGCGCACGCAGGTGCGGATGTCGGTGGGTGCGCGCGCAGGTGCGGATGTCGGTGGGTGCGCGCGCAGGTGCGGATGTCGGTGGGTGCGCGCGCAGGTGCGGATGTCGGTGGGTGCGCGCGCAGGTGCGGATGTCGGTGGGTGCGCGCGCAGGTGCGGATGTCGTTGGGTGCGCGCGCAGGTGCGGATGTCGGTGGGTGCGCGCGCAGGTGCGGATGTCGGTGGGTGCGCGCGCAGGTGCGGATGTCGGTGGGTGCGCGCGCAGGTGCGGATGTCGGTGGGTGCGCGCGCAGGTGCGGATGTCGGTGGGTGCGCGCGCAGGTGCGGATGTCGGTGGGTGCGCGCGCAGGTGCGGATGTCGGTGGGTGCGCGCGCAGGTGCGGATGTCGGTGGGTGCGCGCGCAGGTGCGGATGTCGGTGGGTGCGCGCGCAGGTGCGGATGTCGGTGGGTGCGCGCGCAGGTGCGGATGTCGGTGGGTGCGCGCGCAGGTGCGGATGTCGGTGGGTGCGCGCGCAGGTGCGGATGTCGGTGGGTGCGCGCGCAGGTGCGGATGTCGGTGGGTGCGCGCGCAGGTGCGGATGTCGGTGGGTGCGCGCGCAGGTGCGGATGTCGGTGGGTGCGCGCGCAGGTGCGGATGTCGGTGGGTGCGCGCGCAGGTGCGGATGTCGGTGGGTGCGCGCGCAGGTGCGGATGTCGGTGGGTGCGCGCGCAGGTGCGGATGTCGGTGGGTGCGCGCGCAGGTGCGGATGTCGGTGGGTGCGCGCGCAGGTGCGGATGTCGGTGGGTGCGCGCGCAGGTGCGGATGTCGGTGGGTGCGCGCGCTGGTGCGGATGTCGGTGGGTGCGCGCGCAGGTGCGGATGTCGGTGGGTGCGCGCGCAGGTGCGGATTTCGGTGGGTGCGCGCGCAGGTCCGGATGTCGGTGGGTGCGCGCGCAGGTGCGGATGTCGGTGTGTGCGCGCGCAGGTGCGGATGCATAATTATACAGGAGCACACGATGATGCCTAATTTGGCTGGAGAGCACACAAGTTCTTTATTTGGTAGGTGCATCATTTGATGAGTGGGTAATTTGGTAGTTATAATAGCAGTTGCATAATTTTGTAGGTGCATAATTTGGAAGGGGCATGCGCAGGTGCATAATATGGTTGGGGGTAACTTGGTATGTTCGTGCGCAAGTGTGTAATTTGTTTCGTGTGCATGCAGGTGCATAATTTGTTAGGTGTACGCGCGGGTGCATATTATATTTGGTGTAATCGCAGGTTCATAGTTTGGTAGGTGAACTGGCTAGTGCGTAATTTGGTAGGTGTGCATGCAGGCGAGTAATTTAGTAGGCCCGTACACAGATGCGTAATTTGGTAGATGCGGCGTAGCTATGTAAATTTATCCTGTTGCCACAGGAAAAAAGTTCCACGACTCACATTCATATGATGCCACAGGAAAGATGGTCCATGAAACACATTCGTATTTTCCCACAAGAAAAGTAGTCCACGACTCGCATTCATATTTTGCCACAGGAAAGATGTTCCACGACTCACATTGATAAGTTGCCACAGGAAAGATGGTCCACGATCTCTGTTAATTTGCTGACGCAGGAAAAATGCTCCACGACTCACATATGTGTGTCTGAAAATCTCACTGAATGCTTTTGGAATTCAACATGACACCTGGGAGACTGCAGCCAGAGACCGAAATTCGTGGCGTGCATCATTACGCAAGGGTGCAGTCACGTGTGAGGCAACCAGAACTGTGAACAAAAGGCAGGACAGAAAAACCACTGCAGGAAATCCTCCTCCAGAAACGTCAAGCATTCCTTGTCCACATTGTCAAAGAACATTTCGAGCCAAAATAGGCCTTATTAGCCATCTTAGAACTCACGGCTCCACACTTTCAACCCCACTGGATGAAATGAATGGTCATCATCATTCTTAATGCACAAACAACACACGTGTGTTGCTGTAATAAAGATAGTCCACGAATCTCAATCGTACGTATGCTGCCACAGGAAAGTTTGTCCACAACTCGCATCCATATGTTGCCACAGTAAAGATGCATGTTCTGTACAAATATTATCTTTAACTTATTTGCTGGTGCAATATCGGCAGGAAATTCTGAATAAATGCTTTGTATGTCCGTTATAGAACGTCGTTGTCAATCCCAGCATTTATTGGCCGCGTGTAATTTTCTAAGCAATTTTACGTTCAGTGTTGTTTTTCCCCTCATTAGTTTCTTATACAATATTTCCAAATCACCTGCGGCTGAATTCCAACAGCATGTCGGGATTGTGCAATGCGTTCATAACTCCTAAGCCACAAGCACATTTTCAATATCTAATTATATCATTCTTAATATGGTATTGTGAGCAAGACCCTCTAAAAAGAAAAGAGGTCATCTAAAAGTACTGGAGAGTTTTGGTCATAGACCATAACTTTATGAAGGGAAAATCCCAACTGCACCTCCCCGTGGAAGAGGATGGAAACACACCACGGTGTGGCTAACACAGCTCTGGGGACCGAGTATCCACCGGAATAAGTGGACAACTCTGCAGCTGAGCAGAGCAGGGCACTCACTTGTCCTGACAGTCGGAAATGACTGTCAAAGGCAAAGGTAAAAGACCACCATGTGAATGTGGAAGGCAAGGGGAAACCACCACATTATCTTCCCAAGACTTCATGGCAAAATATATATCAGAGTTAGTGAACGACGTTAATGGCTGTCTTAGGACATCCTCGTCCGGTAGGGACAGTCATGAGCCACAGGTGACACCAGACCGTCATCCAGCTACTGATGGCAAAATCATAACTAAAATAAATAAATGTAGAGTAGGAACATGGAATGTTAGGACATTAAATGAGCTAGGAAAGTTGACCAATGTTATAAGAGAAATGGATAGCATGAATATAAATATACTAGGCGTTAGTGAGATGAGATGGAAGGGATCGGGCAAAATTATAGCTGACAATCACACAATAATTTATTCTGGAGGGGATACACATGAAAAAGGTGTAGGAATGATATTAGATGAAAAAACAGCCAAGTCAATTAATGGATACTGGTGTATTTCAGATAGAGTTATTATGGTAAAAATCAAAGGCAAACCAATAGATATAAATATCATACAAGTATATGCACCAACAACAAGCAGTAGTGATGAAGAAATACAACACTTTTATGACGAAATAGAAATGGTGATGGCTCAAATTGGATCACAAGAAATAAAAATAATACTTGGTGATTTTAATGCAAAAGTAGGAAAGGGAAAAATAGAGGATGTAGTGGGGAATTATGGTTTAGGTACAAGAAATGAAATAGGGGAAAAGCTAATAGAATGGGCAAATATCAATGATATGATAATTGGAAACACATGGTTTAAACACCATAAAAGACGACTGTACACATGGAAAAGCCCTGATAAGAAAATACGCAACCAAATTGACTACATACTAATTAATAAAAGATTTAGAAATGCTTTAATTAATGTAAAGACAATGCCTGGTGCTGACTGTAATAGTGATCATGTACCACTATGTTGACAAATAAAAGTAAGATTAAAGAGAGGGGGAAAAATGGTTAAGAACATGAGAATTAATAAAGAGGTTCTGAAAATAGATAAAGAAATGCAAGAACAATACAGAGTGACTGTGAAAAATAGGTACAATGCAATAGCTAAAATACAGAGTATAGATGAACAATGGGAAATGTTAAGGGACTCCATTCATCAAACTAGCAAAGAAATATTACCGGAGAGAGGCAAAATAGCTAAGAAAAAATGGATGAATGAAGAAATCTTAAAACTGATGGACAAAAGAAAACAGAGTAAAAATGACAAACAAGAATACGCTAAGATAAATAAAGAAATAAAAGATAAATGTGGGAAGGCTAAAGAAAGTTGGTTAAACGAGCAATGCAAAAGAATTGAATTAAATTCCATTAAAGATACAAAAAATATGCACAGACAAATCAGTGAGCTTACAGGAAGAAAAATAAGAATAAATACAGGGTGTTTGAAATCAAAAACAGGAAAGATATTATTAGAGGAAGGTGCTATAATGAGGAGGTGGAATGAGTATATAAGAGAATTATATGATGGAGAAAGGGAAGAATTAACAGAAGATAGTAACTTAGAAGGTCCACCTATTCTGAAAGAAGAAGTCGCTGACGCTATGAAACGTATGAAGAAAGGAAAAACAGCTGGGCCAGATGAAATCACAATAGACGAATTAGAAGTATTGGGAGAATTTGGAGTAGATATATTAACCAAAATGTTGAATGATATTTACAGCAGTGGATATTTACCCAGTGATATGCTGAGATCTTTATTTATAGCTATACCAAAAAGACCAGGAGCAATTGATTGTGAAGATTTTCGTACAATTAACCTTATAAACCATTGTAACAGTAATGGAGTACTGGGGTATTATTAGGATCTAGTGGGAAACAGATACAGCACGATTGAGCATTGAGACTGAAAGCGGGGAGAGATGCTCAATCGTGACGTATTGGGTTGGCAAGGGGAGTTAACATCAAGCCTTTGACTAGAGAGGAAGCTAACTTGTCATCATGAAGAAATAAACAGTATTTGCATAAAACCAACACGTCTTGTGAGTTCCTGCTCTGTTACAGGACTCGAAATGGTGCCGTGACCAGGATGAACAACTTCAATCGTCGCGGCACATAGCGGAGGTACTGCGCCACTATATTTGATACAGCCACTACTTCATACTGCGCTTGTTGGGAAAATGCGGTGCCTTTGACATTGGCACGTTATCAAACCTCTGCTGAACAGATTTCAGGAAGTTTCTACAGGAATCTGTATGCGGTTGTGAAGCCCGCTTTGCAGGTTCAATTCCACTGTCTTTATGCGGTTGTGAAGCCCGCTTTGCTGAGTCCGCTCTCAAATCGTTTTCGAGCTTTACTGGTGTGTGAAAGCTGCTATCACTGTCGAGTCCTCGCCGGGCACTGTGGCATTGTTGTTCGAGCGGTTTGCTAACGGGATTGATTTCGGCGGACGACATGGGGATACCTACTTCTGATCGTACCTCCCCATGTTACTTCTGATGTTGCAGGGACTTCAAAGTTGAATCGTTGTCACACAGCCTGCTCGTTGCCATAGCCGTTGTCTGAACTTTAGAATTATCAAGGGGCTTGCCATAGCCGTTGTCGTCTGAACTTTAGAATTATCAAGGGGCTTGCCATAGCCGTTGTCTGAACTTTAACATTATCAAGGGGCTTGCCATAGCCGTTGTCTGACTTTAGCGTTTCCAAGGGGCTTACCATAGCCTGAGTTTGCTAATTTCAAATATCACTGGGCCTCGGCTGATCCTGATATTTTTTTGGGCCTCGTTATTACTAAGACCCTATCAAATCGTCGAAGATGTACCCCACCCGGGGTGAACGCAAAGACTAATATCAGATAGGACCCGACCAGGGGTTGAAGATTATCCAGGCATCCCATGAGAAGTGACCTGAGGGGAAGAGATAGGCTACCTAAATTCCACTACCTAAATTCCGCGACTGATGGTCAGCTGATGCAGGCACCTGGTGTTCGAACTTAATTTGACGGCGAGGGTAAATTTCTGTATTTAGTTTTACAAAACAAGTGAATTGTGCTCTTTAAAAATTAAGAAATTGCAAATGTGTGATACTTAGACCCAGAAAATAACTGCGCATTGCTATATAATAAGTGAGTGCATTATTTAAATTTAGAAGTAAATTTGTGTGATACTTAGACCCAGAAAATAACTGCGCATTGCTATAATAAGTGAGTGCATTGCTTAAATTGAGAAGGTAAAATTGTGTCTATAATAAGTAAGTGTATTCTTTAAATTTAGAGGTTGAAATTGTGTGTTTCTTTGCTTGCCTTGTTTCAGTATTATTTCAGCATGGCGGAACAGGACACCTTAGCACAGGTTTAGATCTGTTTAGGAATATTTTAGCAGAGCAGATTCATCACGACACAAGTGAGAATTATTTCGGCTGAGATAGCATAAAGAGTAAAAATGTACTTGAACAGAGACTTAGGACACGTGACTGCATGGTTAGGAGAATTAAAGGTGGCAGTCAGCGAGGTAGAATGTTTTGTACACTGGTTACAGAGCAATGTAAGAGGTAATGAGATAAAAGGGAACAACAGAGTAGGAGGGAATAACAAGAGACAGCCAGTGCTTAATGAAGACAGAAGACGATATGGGTCTATGTGTGCGGCTGGTTATGACGAACCAAGTCCAAATGCTTATAGGGTAAGAGACAGTAAGAAGAACAGACATAATAGTGAAAGGTCAAACTGGTATAGTAGTGGGCGTGACAGAAATCTTGCAAAGAAATCGTGGAACTGGCCCTCTCATAGTGAAACCGCCAGAAAAAGACGTAACGACTGGTTTGAAAAGAGACAGAGACAGTATTTGAAGTCAGGGTCAAAGAACAAAGTAGAAAACGTAAGTGAAAATTCAACTATTCCCAAAGTGATTGCAAATATGACTGTTAAACAGGAAAAGAAGACGACGGTGTTAGTAAGGAAAATAAACCGAGAGACACAGACGCAGACAAGTAATACGATAGAACGTAGTACGCAGACTCAGGTACAACCAGTCAGCAAAGTAACAAAGGGAACTCAAACTGACTTAATAGAGAATCAGTCAAAACCAAATCAATTGATTAAGAGAGACAAGGTTGAAGTTAGGAAAGATGGACAGACGAGGACCAAGAACGAAAGAAAGATAAAGAGAAGAAGTATTGAAGAAAGAAACAGTATGGTTGTAAATAGAGGTAGTGCCATGTCTAGTTCTTCAGCTATAGACAGGAAACTAATTCCCAAATGGTGTAGGAATATTAGCTGCCAGAGTTCAAGTTATGGAGAAGATATTCCTACAGCCAAATATTATAGTGATGCTGAAACGGATATTATTACTGAGGATTCGGAGAATGAGAGTGCCGCACTACGAGCAGATCCTGAATCGAGGCGTGATGTTCCCTCATATGGAGTAGTTGCTGGTGGACAGACGGACAGAGCTTTGGTTAGTGACTATGTAGATACTGGATTATATGACAATAAAGTAGGAAAGACTAAGGGACGAAGACCGAGAAAGAGAAAGAAAGTCAGACGTTCTAAAGGCGACTATGAGAATAGAGTCGACGTGGCTGCGGTGAACTACTATAATGAATCTGATGAGGGAACAATTGTTAGTGTGTCATCTGAAGACGAAATGGGGAGGTACAAACGTTACGTAAGGTATACAAGAAACAGTGAACAGACTGACACAAATAAAGGAAATAGAAATAACTCATTTAAGAAAAAGAATAGTGGTAGACAGATAGCGGGAATTTACTCAACGACAGAAAGTGACTTAAGAAAAATAGAAGACCTTATGACCTTAAGACCTGAGTACTTTAACAGGTTGACAACAGATAGTGATGATGACATTATAAGTGAAAGACAGGTTAGGGTATTGAAAGACAGTGAAGTGTTTAATTTGGACACACTATATAACGGTTAAAATTCCTTGGGTGAAGAAGGAAAATGAAATAGTTTTGGCTTCTCTCATCTCATCATGTTCCTCTTGTACCTTGCGTTGTCGAGGTGAAGTATAAACTTCGTGAGAGTGCCCGGTTATGGGTTTCGTATATCGACATTCCCATGGATTCTGTTATTCCCTCCGTCCAGCGTTTACGTGGTCGGCCTCTTCCTCTGTTTCCATCTGGTCTGTACGTCATTGCCTGTTGTGGCATGCTGTTGACTGGTAGCCTACTTGCATGACCAAACCATTTGACTTGCTGCTTTCTAATAAAATCTAGAGCAGCTTTAACCCCCACTTTAGTCCTGATTTCTTCATTTCTGATCTTATCTCTTCTTGATACGTTGAGTATTCTTCTCAGGAACCTCATTTCTGTTGTTGTGATTTTTCTTTTCTCTTTTTCTGTCATTGTCCAGGTTTGGCATTGGTAGCACAGAGTTGGTAGGAAGATTGTGTTGTAAAGTGCTTTCTTAGTAGTTATTGATACATGTTTGTTCTTTAGTATTGGTGCCATTTGTCCAATGAGTTGATTTGCCTTATTGCACCTATTTTCGATCTCGTCTTCTGATCTGCCATTTGATGATATTATACTTCCTAGGTACTTGAAGCTCTTTACTTGTTTCAAGGGATGTTCGTTTAGGTGAATTGTTGCTGTTTGTTCTTCTTTAGTTATAGTCATTACCTCTGTTTTGCTTGTGCTAATTTTCATGTTATGTTCCCTACACATTTCGTTTAGACTATTCATGTGGTCTTGTAATTCAGCTTCTGATTTTGCTATTAGTGCTTGGTCGTCCGCAAACAGGAGTTCTCTAATGGTTAGATTTGCAGATGGTTCTTCTTCTGTGTTCTCGTCATGCGGTATTCTTGCTGTCTCTGCTTGGCTGGTTTCTTTACATATGTTGTCTATATATGTTATGAACAAGAGAGGGGACAGGACACAACCTTGTCGTACTCCAGATCTTATGGTGAAGGGTTCTGAGTGTCCTCCAGTTGCTCTCACTATGCATTCACTGTTGTCGTATAAACTTCTACATAGGTTTGTTATAGGTTTCCTTAGGAGAAGAACTCTAAAATAGACAGATGAAATTTTTGGGGTAGAATGGTACAGGGTAGGTGATAGTGGTGTTGAGGATAAGGAAGTACGGCAAATGATATTCCACGTGGATTACGTAATACAGGATATCATATCTTCTGTTTGGTTAAAATGTAGGGAGAGTACATTAAATAAAATAGGGTGGATTCAGCACTTAGTAGAGAGAATTAGTAGAGGGTGAGAGATAAATTAAGTATGAATGTTCGTATTAGAAGTGGTGTGACTCAGAACTATGACGTGATGTCCGAGATAGTTTTGCTTGTTGGTTTGAGTATTGTTGACAGGTGAACCAAGACTGACAGGTGAGGTGGTATAGATTGAGGAGGCACTGAGTATCCTGTGTGTGTAAAATAGCCAGTTGAACGTGAGAATAAAAGTAATAGACGGTAGAAGTGGATGCTTGAAAAGTACGAGTTACGTAGTGCTTGTGGAGAAAGAAAAAAGTTGTTGTGTCTGGAGAAGTATAGAATAATAGTTACGAGATTTGTGACATGTTGGAATGAAGTTTGTTTTGAAGAGACAGTAGATAGTGCTGTGAAAGCACTATAAGTTGCGAGATGGCATATATAGGGTTTGACCTTCGTATAGGAGTAGAGATATAAGAAAGCAGTGAATTGAGAAAGTCCTCTGGATTAATTCGTCTGGTTATGCGTTGTTCATACGTGAATATAACTGTAGTCAGACAGGTGTTCGGCGTGATGAAGGAAGTAGGAGAGAGGTATGATGAAGTCGCCTAAGTGAAATACGTAGATAGAATGTAAGAGTGGCGTTAATATGTCTTGTGTCAATGTGTGTAGAGGAGATCAATACGTGTAGATATGTGGTGAATGATTGCTGGAATGTTGAGGTGGCGTCTAAAGTATTTTGTTGTAGTAATAGTATGGAGACGTTAGGTTGTCGCGATGCGAGAGTAGGCGTGAGATGAGAGCGAGGCTGTGTGTCATTGTCCGTGTGAATATGAGAAGAGCGGTTGATAAGTGACGGTGATAAATCGTGGTGGAACATAGAGTATGCGAAAATCGAGAGATAGAAAGAAAATTGTAATGTCTTTTCGTAGAATATCTGAACTTGGAAGGAAATTATAGAAGTTATATGCTGAATTAACATTATGAATGTTTAGTATTCTTGACAGGAAAATGGCGAAGCAAGAGTGCCTAAGACTGAGAAACGAGGAAAGAGAGGTCTGCTGTTGGTTATAAGTGGCGTAGGTTGCAGTTCTGAAAGAGTTCCGAGAAATAACAAGAAGAATGAAAGATGCGGAGGTAAACATGGTTAGTAAAATGAATGTTGGAGAGCGTGTTCCGAGGAGGGTGACCGGTTTGATTGTCGTCACGATGTAAGAGTGCTAGGAGAGACTTGAGGATAGCTATAGTAGTGTTGGTGAGACGTTGAAAGTATTGAAGCAGGAGGATGAAATATTAATTGCGTCGGGTAGACGAGAAAGTTGGAAGTGGAATTGGTGGCTTTGGTGAGAGCTCTATAATAAATAGACAAGTTCTTTTGATGGGAGTAGCATAGTGGAGATACTGTAGTTAACAGTAATGATTAAGAAGTGGTAGTGATGTTTTGTATAAAGTCAAGGGAAACAATAGCTGTGCCGAGCTACAGGGTATTAATAAGTGGATGATGGCTGGTACATTGAGTTGACATTGGAATAGTCGCCACATTAGGAATGGATAAAAGGAGTTGACCTGTAGTTTACAGTGATGGAATTACAAATAATATGATGTGTAAGGAGTTAGTTTGACTTCTAGAAAATGGAACGGTCAATGGTGGAGTGGTGATTGTGGTTGAGGAGAACAAATATTGTTCTAGATTAAAAAGTTAGTCTGTGGTTAACAGATATACGTAGCAGTGAGGTGTTTTGTTTTCTCGGTTATGGGAGACCAAGATTGATGGGCCACTGTGCGTAGTAATTTGAAGGGAGTTGTATTTTTTTGAAAACCTTCTTTGTAGAGAGAAGACAATTGTTTTATTTTGTTTTATGGACTCTAGTTTTGATGCCTCATATATAATATGTTTTTTTTGTTGCTCGATTTGGTCCTGTAAAATGATTGTTATTTTAGAATAGGATTATTGTGTTTGTAGACTTTTGTGTGTAAACTACTGGTCCGTAAAAGAGACCAGTAGTATTAGGTAATAATAGAATAGGATGTATGTTGTATCATCATCACCATCATCATCACCATCATCATCATACCTTTAGTTGAGTTGAGGGGAAACATAAATGATTGTTACAAAAATTTGGGGGGGGGGGGGGGGTTTGATGTCCAGTTGTGATTTTATTTCGCTGTTTTGTATGTTAAATAGTAGTTAGTTAAGTTATGTTTAAGTTACAGGGTTTTGTCTAGAATAAAGACAATACATGGGCTTTATTTTAGTCCTTCGTTCAGAAAATAGTAATAAACTACTGGGGACTAGAAGAGAGACATTTATTTGGGATCCTTCGTTTAGAAAATAGTAATAAACTACTGGGGACTAGAAGAGAGACATTTATTTGGGATCCTTCGTTCAGAAAAGAGTTAATAAAACTACTGAGAGCTAATAAAGAGACACATTCTCTTTGTGAATAATAAGTTCATGGGTATTTTGTTGCTGTGATAATCAGCGTAGAGAGGTTAATATGGCTATGAAGTGTTGGAAACAGGGGACGAGCTTACTACACAAGTAAAGTGGTTATGGGAAAGTTTAGAGATACAATAGTCAGCATTAATTAGGAAAAAATATAGGATTGGAAGCCACATGGGGGAAGAAAAGATTAATATAGCAGTGGGGTAAATGAGGAGAAAGTTTTAAACATGGGTTACAAGAGGTCAGAAGAGTCATGATATACACGAGAATGCTGGGTTATAGAAGAATAAGAAAAATACCCCAGAGAGTAAACATGAATTGGATCCATGTTTAACTAGACACTGTGGATAACAGTACAATAATAAAGGGGTGTAAGTGTGTAGTCGAGAGTCCGTAATATATGGGCTGGGATAAAGTTAAAGGCAGGATAGGATATTGTTGCTGTTAGTAACGGCATGAAGGGAGATTTGAGTAGTTGTGCCCATGGACAGTAAGGGGGCAAGAGAGGTATATTATGTGAAGTGATCTGTATTGGAACAGGTCTTGATTTTTAATTGTGTCCTCGGGACGTGTTTTGTGGTTGACATTACAATGAGAGGTTGAAGTAAGGTTCAGAGACATAAAAGTAGTAGTGTCTGTAATATATATTGGATGTGAATAATGTTTTTGATGCTGTAGATAGCAGCGTAAACGTTTATTATAATGGTTTGGTAAAGGGGGTGTGTGATTTAGGTGAGTGTGGTTTTAGACTTTATTACATAAAGTCTCAAATGACATAGGAGGGTAAAGGAGTATGGTTTAGTAAAGGGGTTGTGTGATTTTTAGCTGAGTGTGGTCTTTGTGTGGAAGAGTTCTACTGCTTCTTTTTAATACCGGTGGCCACCGATTCTTTGTCTTCCTATCGTGTGAAAGTAATTTCAGGTTAGTTGAAGGTGGGGGATTAGTAGCGTTGGTGATAAAAATAAGGAGTTGGTGTTAGAGTTTGAAATTTACTTATGAAGAGGAGTATTTAAGAAGACGTGTTATGATGTTATGATGTATTGTATATAGTTGAATTTGAAATGTTATTAAAGATATGTAAATATGTTACGTTTGGTTAAAGGACCAAGAACGAAGAAGAAGTGAGTTGACTATATAGCTGGGGAAAGAGTTAAAGAAATAGAATGTTTAATTAAATTGGAGTTGGTTTGGGGAGGATTAGAAGAACTATGGAAGATTAGAGGAAAAAGAGGGAATAGAGTAAGGGGATTAGGAGTAAAGATTTTTCCTTTATAAGGAAAATTCTTTAATAAACATGGGGAGGTGTAACAGTAATGGAGTACTGGGGTATTATTAGGATCTAGTGGGAAACAGATACAGCACGATTGAGCATTGAGACTGAAAGCGGGGAGAGATGCTCAATCGTGACGTATTGGGTTGGCAAGGGGAGTTAACATCAAGCCTTTGACTAGAGAGGAAGCTAACTTGTCATCATGAAGAAATAAACAGTATTTGCATAAAACCAACACGTCTTGTGAGTTCCTGCTCTGTTACACCATATCACTAAGCTTCTACTCAGAATCATAATGAGAAGAACCAAAAAGAAAATAAAAATGGAAATTAGTGAAGAACAGTATGGATTTGTGGAAGGATAGGGCACAAACAATGCAATTTATACATTACGGACACTAATAGAAAGGTCAATAGAGAAACAGAGAGACATATATTTGTGCTTCATAGATTATACTAAGGCATTTGATAAAGTAAAACATGATGAACTGATTAAAATGTTGAAATATATCAACATTGATGGAAAAGTTTTAAGAATAATAAAGAATGTTTACTGGAACCAAGTAGCAGCAATTAAAATTGGAAATAAAGAGGGTAGTTACGAACAGATAAAGCTAGGAGTACGACAAGGGTGTGTCTTGTCACCAGATCTTTTCTCCCTGTATAGCGAAGTAATAATGAGAGAAATCAAAGAGATGCCAGGAATACTAGTTGGAGGTTATAATATAAATAATATACGCTATGCAAATGACACAGTATTGGTGGCGGACAATTCAACAGACCTACAACAATTATTAGATGTTGTAGGCAAGGAAAGGACTCTCCTTGAATATCAATAAAACAGTAACAATGGTAATATCAAACAAAATGGTGACACCAAAATGTGACATAGAAATAGAAGGGAAAATCCTTAACCAAGTGGGTAATGTTAGATACCTAGGGGCATTTATAACATCAGATGGAAGATGTACAACAGAGATTAGGAGCAGAATAGGGCAGGCAAAAGCCGCATTTCAGAAAATGAAGAGTATCTTATGCAATAAGTCGCTATCACTGAATGTAAGAAAGAGAGTGCTGAAATGCTACGTAGAACCAGTTTTGCTGTATGGCAGTGAATCTTGGAATGTAAATGAACAAATTAAGAAGAAATTAGAAGCAACAGAGATGTGGTTCCTGAGACGAATGTTGCGAATTCCTTGGACTGCCAGAGTAACTAACGACGACTGCCTTAAACAGGCTAATGAAACTAGAACATTATATACAACAATAAGACAGAGACAAACATCTTTCTTCGGTCACGTGATGAGAAGAGAGGCATTGGAGAACATTGTAACAAGTGGAAAGATCGAGAGGAAGAGAGGCAGAGGCAGACCAAGAGAAATGATGCTGAATGGATTGAGACGGTGGCATGGAGGAATATCAGCAGCAGAGTTGATGCAGAAAACCAAAGACCGAGATCTATGGAGAGTCATGAACGCCTACGCCAGCCGGCACGGCACTTGATGATGATGATTATGAGCAAGACCCTACCATCAGATATGAAGGGGAACTTGAGGAATTCAGAACTATTAAAATAGTTGTCGGACAACAATTTATTTTAGTTACAACTTCAAGTTTTCAACATTTACCGCCAGGCGTTAGTGAGGATTACTCAGACACCAGGCAAAGAACAAAGGGGTTACATGTTAGTTTAATAAAAGTATAAAAATAAAATTGTTTAATTCTGTCGTCGAAACTCTGTAGACTGTTGATTTGATTCTCTTGTGGAAGTCTTCTAAAAGTAAATATATTTTGTGTAGGTTCGATTAGTTTTATCGTAAATATGAAGAAATGTGTTTATAATTATTAACTGAGCAGATTTTCTTGAACATCAGGATTGCTCAATCAATAGTGAACTGGACTCTGGAAACATTAAGACAACAGGACGATGGATCAAACCCTGAATATGACTTTATATTTAAAAAAGAAAATGAAAATGCAGAATATACAAAGGTAGTAATGAAAAATCTAAAATGTTGGTGAATGT
Source organism: Cepaea hortensis (assembly GCA_963921405.1). Lineage (NCBI taxonomy): Eukaryota > Metazoa > Mollusca > Gastropoda > Stylommatophora > Helicidae > Cepaea > Cepaea hortensis. The sequence continues at coordinate 33,422,809 of OY992885.1, forward strand.
TGCGGGAGAAAATATTTGGAGTACGTTAAGGAGAAATAAAAAAATACGAGCGAAATTTAGGGAGATATTTGAAGGTGAAAAAAAAAAGCAAATAAAGTTATATAAAGAAAATAAAGTCGATGTGCGGATTTCGGTGGGTGCGCGCGCAGGTGCGGATTTCGGTGGGTGCGCGCGCAGGTGCGGACTTCGGTGGGTGCGCGCGCAGGTGCGGATTTCGGTGGGTGCGCGCGCAGGTGGGGACTTCGGTGGGTGCGCGCGCAGGTGCGGATGTCGGTGGGTGCGCGCGCAGGTGCGGATGTCGGTGGGTGCGCGCGCAGGTGCGGATGTCGGTGGGTGCGCGCGCAGGTGCGGATGTCGGTGGGTGCGCGCGCAGGTGCGGATGTCGGTGGGTGCGCGCGCAGGTGCGGATGTCGGTGGGTGCGCGCGCAGGTGCGGATGTCGGTGGGTGCGCGCGCAGGTGCGGATGTCGGTGGGTGCGCGCGCAGGTGCGGATGTCGGTGGGTGCGCGCGCAGGTGCGGATGTCGGTGGGTGCGCGCGCAGGTGCGGATGTCGGTGGGTGCGCGCGCAGGTGCGGATGTCGGTGGGTGCGCGCGCAGGTGCGGATGTCGGTGGGTGCGCGCGCAGGTGCGGATGTCGGTGGGTGCGCGCGCAGGTGCGGATGTCGGTGGGTGCGCGCGCAGGTGCGGATGTCGGTGGGTGCGCGCGCAGGTGCGGATGTCGGTGGGTGCGCGCGCAGGTGCGGATGTCGGTGGGTGCGCGCGCAGGTGCGGATGTCGGTGGGTGCGCGCGCAGGTGCGGATGTCGGTGGGTGCGCGCGCAGGTGCGGATGTCGGTGGGTGCGCGCGCAGGTGCGGATGTCGGTGGGTGCGCGCGCAGGTGCGGATCTCGGTGGGTGCGCGCGCAGGTGCGGATCTCGGTGGGTGCGCGCGCAGGTGCGGATCTCGGTGGGTGCGCGCGCAGGTGCGGATCTCGGTGGGTGCGCGCGCAGGTGCGGATCTCGGTGGGTGCGCGCGCAGGTGCCGATCTCGGTGGGTGCGCGCGCAGGTGCCGATTTCGGTGGTGCGCGCGCAGGTCCGGATTTCGGTGGGTGCGCGCGCAGGTGCAGATTTCGGTGGGTGCGCGCGCAGATGCGGATGCATAATTATACAGGAGCACACGATGATGCCTAATTTGGCTGGAGAGCACACAAGTTCTTTATTTGGTAGGTGCATCATTTGATGAGTGGGTAATTTGGTAGTTATAATAGCAGTTGCATAATTTTGTAGGTGCGCAGGTGCATAATATGGTTGGGGGTAACTTGGTATGTTCGTGCGCAAGTGTGTAATTTGTTTCGTGTGCATGCAGGTGCATAATTTGTTAGGTGTACCCGCGGGTGCATATTATATTTGGTGTAATCGCAGGTTCATAGTTTGGTAGGTGAACTGGCTAGTGCGTAATTTGGTAGGTGTGCATGCAGGCGAGTAATTTAGTAGGCCCGTACACAGATGCGTAATTTGGTAGATGCGGCGTAGCTATGTAAATTTATCCTGTTGCCACAGGAAAAAAGTTCCACGACTCACATTCATATGATGCCACAGGAAAGATGGTCCATGAAACACATTCGTATTTTCCCACAAGAAAAGTAGTCCACGACTCGCATTCATATTTTGCCACAGGAAAGATGTTCCACGACTCACATTGATAAGTTGCCACAGGAAAGATGGTCCACGATCTCTGTTAATTTGCTGACGCAGGAAAAATGCTCCACGACTCACATATGTGTGTCTGAAAATCTCACTGAATGCTTTTGGAATTCAACATGACACCTGGGAGACTGCAGCCAGAGACCGAAATTCGTGGCGTGCATCATTACGCAAGGGTGCAGTCACGTGTGAGGCAACCAGAACTGTGAACAAAAGGCAGGACAGAAAAACCACTGCAGGAAATCCTCCTCCAGAAACGTCAAGCATTCCTTGTCCACATTGTCAAAGAACATTTCGAGCCAAAATAGGCCTTATCAGCCATCTTAGAACTCACGGCTCCACACTTTCAACCCCACTGGATGAAATGAATGGTCATCATCATTCTTAATGCACAAACAACACACGTGTGTTGCTGTAATAAAGATAGTCCACGAATCTCAATCGTACGTATGCTGCCACAGGAAAGTTTGTCCACAACTCGCATCCATATGTTGCCACAGTAAAGATGCATGTTCTGTACAAATATTATCTTTAACTTATTTGCTGGTGCAATATCGGCAGGAAATTCTGAATAAATGCTTTGTATGTCCGTTATAGAACGTCGTTGTCAATCCCAGCATTTATTGGCCGCGTGTAATTTTCTAAGCAATTTTACGTTCAGTGTTGTTTTTCCCCTCATTAGTTTCTTATACAATATTTCCAAATCACCTGCGGCTGAATTCCAACAGCATGTCGGGATTGTGCAATGCGTTCATAACTCCTAAGCCACAAGCACATTTTCAATATCTAATTATATCATTCTTAATATGGTATTGTGAGCAAGACCCTCTAAAAAGAAAAGAGGTCATCTAAAAGTACTGGAGAGTTTTGGTCATAGACCATAACTTTATGAAGGGAAAATCCCAACTGCACCTCCCCGTGGTAGAGGATGGAAACACACCACGGTGTGGCTAACACAGCTCTGGGGACCGAGTATCCACCGGAATAAGTGGACAACTCTGCAGCTGAGCAGAGCAGGGCACTCACTTGTCCTGACAGTCGGAAATGACTGTCAAAGGCAAAGGTAAAAGACCACCATGTGAATGTGGAAGGCAAGGGGAAACCACCACATTATCTTCTCAAGACTTCATGGCAAAATATATATCAGAGTTAGTGAACGACGTTAATGGCTGTCTTAGGACATCCTCGTCCGGTAGGGACAGTCATGAGCCACAGGTGACACCAGACCGTCATCCAGCTACTGATGGCAAAATCATAACTAAAATAAATAAATGTAGAGTAGGAACATGGAATGTTAGGACATTAAATGAGCTAGGAAAGTTGACCAATGTTATAAGAGAAATGGATAGCATGAATATAAATATACTAGGCGTTAGTGAGATGAGATGGAAGGGATCGGGCAAAATTATAGCTGACAATCACACAATAATTTATTCTGGAGGGGATACACATGAAAAAGGTGTAGGAATGATATTAGATGAAAAAACAGCCAAGTCAATTAATGGATACTGGTGTATTTCAGATAGAGTTATTATGGTAAAAATCAAAGGCAAACCAATAGATATAAATATCATACAAGTATATGCACCAACAACAAGCAGTAGTGATGAAGAAATACAACACTTTTATGACGAAATAGAAATGGTGATGGCTCAAATTGGATCACAAGAAATAAAAATAATACTTGGTGATTTTAATGCAAAAGTAGGAAAGGGAAAAATAGAGGATGTAGTGGGGAATTATGGTTTAGGTACAAGAAATGAAATAGGGGAAAAGCTAATAGAATGGGCAAATATCAATGATATGATAATTGGAAACACATGGTTTAAACACCATAAAAGACGACTGTACACATGGAAAAGCCCTGATAAGAAAATACGCAACCAAATTGACTACATACTAATTAATAAAAGATTTAGAAATGCTTTAATTAATGTAAAGACAATGCCTGGTGCTGACTGTAATAGTGATCATGTACCACTATGTTGACAAATAAAAGTAAGATTAAAGAGAGGGGGAAAAATGGTTAAGAACATGAGAATTAATAAAGAGGTTCTGAAAATAGATAAAGAAATGCAAGAACAATACAGAGTGACTGTGAAAAATAGGTACAATGCAATAGCTAAAATACAGAGTATAGATGAACAATGGGAAATGTTAAGGGACTCCATTCATCAAACTAGCAAAGAAATATTACCGGAGAGAGGCAAAATAGCTAAGAAAAAATGGATGAATGAAGAAATCTTAAAACTGATGGACAAAAGAAAACAGAGTAAAAATGACAAACAAGAATACGCTAAGATAAATAAAGAAATAAAAGATAAATGTGGGAAGGCTAAAGAAAGTTGGTTAAACGAGCAATGCAAAAGAATTGAATTAAATTCCATTAAAGATACAAAAAATATGCACAGACAAATCAGTGAGCTTACAGGAAGAAAAATAAGAATAAATACAGGGTGTTTGAAATCAAAAACAGGAAAGATATTATTAGAGGAAGGTGCTATAATGAGAGGTGGAATGAGTATATAAGAGAATTATATGATGGAGAAAGGGAAGAATTAACAGAAGATAGTAACTTAGAAGGTCCACCTATTCTGAAAGAAGAAGTCGCTGACGCTATGAAACGTATGAAGAAAGGAAAAACAGCTGGGCCAGATGAAATCACAATAGACGAATTAGTAGTATTGGGAGAATTTGGAGTAGATATATGAACCAAAATGTTGAATGATATTTATAGCAGTGGATATTTACCCAGTGATATGCTGAGATCTGTATTTATAGCTATACCAAAAAGACCAGGAGCAATTGATTGTGAAGATTTTCGTACAATTAACCTTATAAACCATATCACTAAGCTTCTACTCAGAATCATAATGAGAAGAACCAAAAAGAAAATAAAAATGGAAATTAGTGAAGAACAGTATGGATTTGTGGAAGGATAGGGCACAAACAATGCAATTTATACATTACGGACACTAATAGAAAGGTCAATAGAGAAACAGAGAGACATATATTTGTGCTTCATAGATTATACTAAGGCATTTGATAAAGTAAAACATGATGAACTGATTAAAATGTTGAAATATATCAACATTGATGGAAAAGTTTTAAGAATAATAAAGAATGTTTACTGGAACCAAGTAGCAGCAATTAAAATTGGAAATAAAGAGGGTAGTTACGAACAGATAAAGCTAGGAGTACGACAAGGGTGTGTCTTGTCACCAGATCTTTTCTCCCTGTATAGCGAAGTAATAATGAGAGAAATCAAAGAGATGCCAGGAATACTAGTTGGAGGTTATAATATAAATAATATACGCTATGCAGATGACACAGTATTGGTGGCGGACAATTCAACAGACCTACAACAATTATTAGATGTTGTAGTAACAGAGAAGGCAAGGAAAGGACTCTCCTTGAATATCAAGAAAACAGTAACAATGGTAATATCAAACAAAATGGTGACACCAAAATGTGACATAGAAATAGAAGGGAAAATCCTTAACCAAGTGGGTAATGTTAGATACCTAGGGGCATTTATAACATCAGATGGAAGATGTACAACAGAGATTAGGAGCAGAATAGGGCAGGCAAAAGCCGCATTTCAGAAAATGAAGAGTATCTTATGCAATAAGTCGCTATCACTGAATGTAAGAAAGAGAGTGCTGAAATGCTACGTAGAACCAGTTTTGCTGTATGGCAGTGAATCTTGGAATGTAAATGAACAAATTAAGAAGAAATTAGAAGCAACAGAGATGTGGTTCCTGAGACGAATGTTGCGAATTCCTTGGACTGCCAGAGTAACTAACGACGACTGCCTTAAACAGGCTAATGAAACTAGAACATTATATACAACAATAAGACAGAGACAAACATCTTTCTTCGGTCACGTGATGAGAAGAGAGGCATTGGAGAACATTGTAACAAGTGGAAAGAACGAGAGGAAGAGAGGCAGAGGCAGACCAAGAGAAATGATGCTGAATGGATTGAGACGGTGGCATGGAGGAATATCAGCAGCAGAGTTGATGCAGAAAACCAAAGACCGAGATCTATGGAGAGTCATGAACGCCTACGCCAGCCGGCACGGCACTTGATGATGATGATTATGAGCAAGACCCTACCATCAGATATGAAGGGGAACTTGAGGAATTCAGAACTATTAAAATAGTTGTCGGACAACAATTTATTTTAGTTACAACTTCAAGTTTTCAACATTTACCGCCAGGCGTTAGTGAGGATTACTCAGACACCAGGCAAAGAACAAAGGGGTTACATGTTAGTTTAATAAAAGTATAAAAATAAAATTGTTTAATTCTGTCGTCGAAACTCTGTAGACTGTTGATTTGATTCTCTTGTGGAAGTCTTCTAAAAGTAAATATATTTTGTGTAGGTTCGATTAGTTTTATCGTAAATATGAAGAAATGTGTTTATAATTATTAACTGAGCAGATTTTCTTGAACATCAGGATTGCTCAATCAATAGTGAACTGGACTCTGGAAACATTAAGACAACAGGACGATGGATCAAACCCTGACTATGACTTTATATTTAAAAAAGAAAATGAAAATGCAGAATATACAAAGGTAGTAATGAAAAATCTAAAATGTTGGTGAATGTTGCGGGAGAAAATATTTGGAGTACGTTAAGGAGAAATAAAAAAATACGAGCGAAATTTAGGGAGATATTTGAAGGTGAAAAAAAAAAGCAAATAAAGTTATATAAAGAAAATAAAGTCGATGTGCGGATTTCGGTGGGTGCGCGCGCAGGTGCGGATTTCGGTGGGTGAGCGCGCAGGTGCGGATGTCGGTGGGTGCGCGCGCAGGTGCGGATGTCGGTGGGTGCGCGCGCAGGTGCGGATGTCGGTGGGTGCGCGCGCAGGTGCGGATGTCGGTGGGTGCGCGCGCAGGTGCGGATGTCGGTGGGTGCGCGCGCAGGTGCGGATGTCGGTGGGTGCGCGCGCAGGTGCGGATGTCGGTGGGTGCGCGCGCAGGTGCGGATGTCGGTGGGTGCGCGCGCAGGTGCGGATGTCGGTGGGTGCGCGCGCAGGTGCGGATGTCGGTGGGTGCGCGCGCAGGTGCGGATGTCGGTGGGTGCGCGCGCAGGTGCGGATGTCGGTGGGTGCGCGCGCAGGTGCGGATGTCGGTGGGTGCGCGCGCAGGTGCGGATGTCGGTGGGTGCGCGCGCAGGTGCGGATGTCGGTGGGTGCGCGCGCAGGTGCGGATGTCGGTGGGTGCGCGCGCAGGTGCGGATGTCGGTGGGTGCGCGCGCAGGTGCGGATGTCGGTGGGTGCGCGCGCAGGTGCGGATGTCGGTGGGTGCGCGCGCAGGTGCGGATGTCGGTGGGTGCGCGCGCAGGTGCGGATGTCGGTGGGTGCGCGCGCAGGTGCGGATGTCGGTGGGTGCGCGCGCAGGTGCGGATGTCGGTGGGTGCGCGCGCAGGTGCGGATGTCGGTGGGTGCGCGCGCAGGTGCGGATGTCGGTGGGTGCGCGCGCAGGTGCGGATGTCGGTGGGTGCGCGCGCAGGTGCGGATGTCGGTGGGTGCGCGCGCAGGTGCGGATGTCGGTGGGTGCGCGCGCAGGTGCGGATGTCGGTGGGTGCGCGCGCAGGTGCGGATGTCGGTGGGTGCGCGCGCAGGTGCGGATGTCGGTGGGTGCGCGCGCAGATGCGGATGCATAATTATACAGGAGCACACGATGATGCCTAATTTGGCTGGAGAGCACACAAGTTCTTTATTTGGTAGGTGCATCATTTGATGAGTGGGTAATTTGGTAGTTATAATAGCAGTTGCATAATTTTGTAGGTGCGCAGGTGCATAATATGGTTGGGGGTAACTTGGTATGTTCGTGCGCAAGTGTGTAATTTGTTTCGTGTGCATGCAGGTGCATAATTTGTTAGGTGTACCCGCGGGTGCATATTATATTTGGTGTAATCGCAGGTTCATAGTTTGGTAGGTGAACTGGCTAGTGCGTAATTTGGTAGGTGTGCATGCAGGCGAGTAATTTAGTAGGCCCGTACACAGATGCGTAATTTGGTAGATGCGGCGTAGCTATGTAAATTTATCCTGTTGCCACAGGAAAAAAGTTCCACGACTCACATTCATATGATGCCACAGGAAAGATGGTCCATGAAACACATTCGTATTTTCCCACAAGAAAAGTAGTCCACGACTCGCATTCATATTTTGCCACAGGAAAGATGTTCCACGACTCACATTGATAAGTTGCCACAGGAAAGATGGTCCACGATCTCTGTTAATTTGCTGACGCAGGAAAAATGCTCCACGACTCACATATGTGTGTCTGAAAATCTCACTGAATGCTTTTGGAATTCAACATGACACCTGGGAGACTGCAGCCAGAGACCGAAATTCGTGGCGTGCATCATTACGCAAGGGTGCAGTCACGTGTGAGGCAACCAGAACTGTGAACAAAAGGCAGGACAGAAAAACCACTGCAGGAAATCCTCCTCCAGAAACGTCAAGCATTCCTTGTCCACATTGTCAAAGAACATTTCGAGCCAAAATAGGCCTTATCAGCCATCTTAGAACTCACGGCTCCACACTTTCAACCCCACTGGATGAAATGAATGGTCATCATCATTCTTAATGCACAAACAACACACGTGTGTTGCTGTAATAAAGATAGTCCACGAATCTCAATCGTACGTATGCTGCCACAGGAAAGTTTGTCCACAACTCGCATCCATATGTTGCCACAGTAAAGATGCATGTTCTGTACAAATATTATCTTTAACTTATTTGCTGGTGCAATATCGGCAGGAAATTCTGAATAAATGCTTTGTATGTCCGTTATAGAACGTCGTTGTCAATCCCAGCATTTATTGGCCGCGTGTAATTTTCTAAGCAATTTTACGTTCAGTGTTGTTTTTCCCCTCATTAGTTTCTTATACAATATTTCCAAATCACCTGCGGCTGAATTCCAACAGCATGTCGGGATTGTGCAATGCGTTCATAACTCCTAAGCCACAAGCACATTTTCAATATCTAATTATATCATTCTTAATATGGTATTGTGAGCAAGACCCTCTAAAAAGAAAAGAGGTCATCTAAAAGTACTGGAGAGTTTTGGTCATAGACCATAACTTTATGAAGGGAAAATCCCAACTGCACCTCCCCGTGGTAGAGGATGGAAACACACCACGGTGTGGCTAACACAGCTCTGGGGACCGAGTATCCACCGGAATAAGTGGACAACTCTGCATCTGAGCAGAGCAGGGCACTCACTTGTCCTGACAGTCGGAAATGACTGTCAAAGGCAAAGGTAAAAGACCACCATGTGAATGTGGAAGGCAAGGGGAAACCACCACATTATCTTCCCAAGACTTCATGGCAAAATATCTATCAGAGTTAGTGAACGACGTTAATGGCTGTCTTAGGACATCCTCGTCCGGTAGGGACAGTCATGAGCCACAGGTGACACCAGACCGTCATCCAGCTACTGATGGCAAAATCATAACTAAAATAAATAAATGTAGAGTAGGAACATGGAATGTTAGGACATTAAATGAGCTAGGAAAGTTGACCAATGTTATAAGAGAAATGGATAGCATGAATATAAATATACTAGGCGTTAGTGAGATGAGATGGAAGGGATCGGGCAAAATTATAGCTGACAATCACACAATAATTTATTCTGGAGGGGATACACATGAAAAAGGTGTAGGAATGATATTAGATGAAAAAACAGCCAAGTCAATTAATGGATACTGGTGTATTTCAGATAGAGTTATTATGGTAAAAATCAAAGGCAAACCAATAGATATAAATATCATACAAGTATATGCACCAACAACAAGCAGTAGTGATGAAGAAATACAACACTTTTATGACGAAATAGAAATGGTGATGGCTCAAATTGGATCACAAGAAATAAAAATAATACTTGGTGATTTTAATGCAAAAGTAGGAAAGGGAAAAATAGAGGATGTAGTGGGGAATTATGGTTTAGGTACAAGAAATGAAATAGGGGAAAAGCTAATAGAATGGGCAAATATCAATGATATGATAATTGGAAACACATGGTTTAAACACCATAAAAGACGACTGTACACATGGAAAAGCCCTGATAAGAAAATACGCAACCAAATTTACTACATACTAATTAATAAAAGATTTAGAAATGCTTTAATTAATGTAAAGACAATGCCTGGTGCTGACTGTAATAGTGATCATGTACCACTATGTTGACAAATAAAAGTAAGATTAAAGTGAGGGGGAAAAATGGTTAAGAACATGAGAATTAATAAAGAGGTTCTGAAAATAGATAAAGAAATGCAAGAACAATACAGAGTGACTGTGAAAAATAGGTACAATGCAATAGCTAAAATACAGAGTATAGATGAACAATGGGAAATGTTAAGGGACTCCATTCATCAAACTAGCAAAGAAATATTACCGGAGAGAGGCAAAATAGCTAAGAAAAAATGGATGAATGAAGAAATCTTAAAACTGATGGACAAAAGAAAACAGAGTAAAAATGACAAACAAGAATACGCTAAGATAAATAAAGAAATAAAAGATAAATGTGGGAAGGCTAAAGAAAGTTGGTTAAACGAGCAATGCAAAAGAATTGAATTAAATTCCATTAAAGATACAAAAAATATGCACAGACAAATCAGTGAGCTTACAGGAAGAAAAATAAGAATAAATACAGGGTGTTTGAAATCAAAAACAGGAAAGATATTATTAGAGGAAGGTGCTATAGTGAGAGGTGGAATGAGTATATAAGAGAATTATATGATGGAGAAAGGGAAGAATTAACAGAAGATAGTAACTTAGAAGGTCCACCTATTCTGAAAGAAGAAGTCGCTGACGCTATGAAACGTATGAAGAAAGGAAAAACAGCTGGGCCAGATGAAATCACAATAGACGAATTAGAAGTATTGGGAGAATTTGGAGTAGATATATGAACCAAAATGTTGAATGATATTTATAGCAGTGGATATTTACCCAGTGATATGCTGAGATCTGTATTTATAGCTATACCAAAAAGACCAGGAGCAATTGATTGTGAAGATTTTCGTACACTTAACCTTATAAACCATATCACTAAGCTTCTACTCAGAATCATAATGAGAAGAACCAAAAAGAAAATAAAAATGGAAATTAGTGAAGAACAGTATGGATTTGTGGAAGGATAGGGCACAAACAATGCAATTTATACATTACGGACACTAATAGAAAGGTCAATAGAGAAACAGAGAGACATATATTTGTGCTTCATAGATTATACTAAGGCATTTGATAAAGTAAAACATGATGAACTGATTAAAATGTTGAAATATATCAACATTGATGGAAAAGTTTTAAGAATAATAAAGAATGTTTACTGGAACCAAGTAGCAGCAATTAAAATTGGAAATAAAGAGGGTAGTTACGAACAGATAAAGCTAGGAGTACGACAAGGGTGTGTCTTGTCACCAGATCTTTTCTCCCTGTATAGCGAAGTAATAATGAGAGAAATCAAAGAGATGCCAGGAATACTAGTTGGAGGTTATAATATAAATAATATACGCTATGCAGATGACACAGTATTGGTGGCGGACAATTCAACAGACCTACAACAATTATTAGATGTTGTAGTAACAGAGAAGGCAAGGAAAGGACTCTCCTTGAATATCAAGAAAACAGTAACAATGGTAATATCAAACAAAATGGTGACACCAAAATGTGACATAGAAATAGAAGGGAAAATCCTTAACCAAGTGGGTAATGTTAGATACCTAGGGGCATTTATAACATCAGATGGAAGATGTACAACAGAGATTAGGAGCAGAATAGGGCAGTCAAAAGCCGCATTTCAGAAAATGAAGAGTATCTTATGCAATAAGTCGCTATCACTGAATGTAAGAAAGAGAGTGCTGAAATGCTATGTAGAACCAGTTTTGCTGTATGGCAGTGAATCTTGGAATGTAAATGAACAAATTAAGAAGAAATTAGAAGCAACAGAGATGTGGTTCCTGAGACGAATGTTGCGAATTCCTTGGACTGCCAGAGTAACTAACGACGACTGCCTTAAACAGGCTAATGAAACTAGAACATTATATACAACAATAAGACAGAGACAAACATCTTTCTTCGGTCACGTGATGAGAAGAGAGGCATTGGAGAACATTGTAACAAGTGGAAAGATCGAGAGGAAGAGAGGCAGAGGCAGACCAAGAGAAATGATGCTGAAATGATTGAGACGGTGGCATGGAGGAATATCAGCAGCAGAGTTGATGCAGAAAACCAAAGACCGAGATCTATGGAGAGTCATGAACGCCTACGCCAGCCGGCACAGCACTTGATGATGATGATTATGAGCAAGACCCTACCATCAGATATGAAGGGGAACTTGAGGAATTCAGAACTATTAAAATAGTTGTCGGACAACAATTTATTTTAGTTACAACTTCAAGTTTTCAACATTTACCGCCAGGCGTTAGTGAGGATTACTCAGACACCAGGCAAAGAACAAAGGGGTTACATGTTAGTTTAATAAAAGTATAAAAATAAAATTGTTTAATTCTGTCGTCGAAACTCTGTAGACTGTTGATTTGATTCTCTTGTGGAAGTCTTCTAAAAGTAAATATATTTTGTGTAGGTTCGATTAGTTTTATCGTAAATATGAAGAAATGTGTTTATAATTATTAACTGAGCAGATTTTCTTGAACATCAGGATTGCTCAATCAATAGTGAACTGGACTCTGGAAACATTAAGAAAACAGGACGATGGATCAAACCCTGAATATGACTTTATATTTAAAAAAGAAAATGAAAATGCAGAATATACAAAGGTAGTAATGAAAAATCTAAAATGTTGGTGAATGTTGCGGGAGAAAATATTTGGAGTACGTTAAGGAGAAATAAAAAAATACGAGCGAAATTTAGGGAGATATTTGAAGGTGAAAAAAAAAAAGCAAATAAAGTTATATAAAGAAAATAAAGTCGATGTGCGGATTTCGGTGGGTGCGCGCGCAGGTGCGGATTTCGGTGGGTGCGCGCGCAGGTGCGGATTTCGGTGGGTGCGCGCGCAGGTGCGGATTTCGGTGGGTGCGCGCGCAGGTGCGGATTTCGGTGGGTGCGCGCGCAGGTGCGGATTTCGGTGGGTGCGCGCGCAGGTGCGGATTTCGGTGGGTCCGCGCGCAGGTGCGGATTTCGGTGGGTGCGCGCGCAGGTGCGGATTTCGGTGGGTGCGCGCGTAGGTGCGGATTTCGGTGGGTGCGCGCGTAGGTGCGGATTTCGGTGGGTGCGCGCGTAGGTGCGGATTTCGGTGGGTGCGCGCGTAGGTGCGGATTTCGGTGGGTGCGCGCCCAGGTGCGGATTTCGGTGGGTGCGCGCGCAGGTGCGGATTTCGGTGGGTGCGCGCGCAGGTGCGGATCTCGGTGGGTGCGCGCGCAGGTGCGGATCTCGGTGGGTGCGCGCGCAGGTGCGGATCTCGGTGGGTGCGCGCACAGGTGTGGAACTCGGTGGGTGCGCGCGCAGGTGCGGATTTCGGTGGGTGCGCGCGCAGGTTCGGACCTCGGTGGGTGCGCGCGCAGGTGCGGACCTCGGTGGGTGCGCGCGCAGGTGCGGATTTCGGTGGGTGCGCGCGCAGGTGCGGATTTCGGTGGGTGCGCGCGCAGGTGCGGATTTCGGTGGGTGCGCGCGCAGGTGCGGATTTCGGTGGGTGCGCGCGCAGGTGCGGATTTCGGTGGGTGCGCGCGCAGGTGCGGATTTCGGTGGGTGCGCAAGTGCCTTCATTTGTAGATGTGTAAATTGATAGATGCATAATTTGGCAGAACTTGCCAGGTGCGTTCGCAGGATCATTCTTTGGCCGGTGTGTTTGTAGCTGTGTGGGCACATATGCTTGATTTGGCATGTGTGCATCTGAAGATGCATGCACAGATGCATAATTACACAGGAGCACACGCAGGTGCCTAATTTAGCTGGAGTGCTCAGGTGCGGATGCATAATTATACAGGAGCACACAATGATGCCTAATTTGGCTGGAGAGCACACAGGTGCTTAATTTGGTAGGTGCATCATTTGATGGGTGGGTAATTTGGTAGTTATAATTGCAGTTACATAATTTTGTAGGTGCATAATTTGGAAGGGGCATAATTTGGAAGGGGCATAATTTGGTAGTGCACGCGCAGGTGCATAATACGATTGGGGGTAACTTGTTCTTGCGCAAGTGTGTAATTTGTTTGGTGTGCACGTAGGTGCATAATTTGGTAGGTGTACGCGCTGGTGCATATTATATTTGGTGTAACGGCAGATTTATAGTTTGGTAGGTGAACACGCTAGTGAATAATTTGGTAGGTGTGCATGCAGGTGCGTAATTTAGTAGGTCCGTACACAGATGCGTTATTTGGTAGATGCGGCGTAGCTATGTAAATTAATCCTGTTGCCACAGAAAAAATGGTCCACGACTCACATTCATATCTTCTTTTTCTTTTTTAAATATAAAGTCATAGTCAGGGTTTGATCCATCGTCCTGTTGGCTTAATGTTTCCAGAGTCCAGTTAATTATTGATTGAGCAATCCTGCGCGCAGGTGCGGATTTCGGTGGGTGCACGCGCAGGTGCGAATTTTGGTGTGTGCGCGCTCAGGTGCGGATGCATAATTATACAGGAGCACACAATGATGCCTAATTTGGCTGGAGAGCACACAGGTGCTTTATTTGGTAGGTGCATCATTTGATGGGTGGGTAATTTGGTAGTTATAATAGCAGTTGCATAATTTTGTAGGTGCATAATTTGGAAGGGGCATGCGCAGGTGCATAATATGGTTGGGGGTAACTTGGTATGTTCGTGCGCAAGTGTGTAATTTGTTTCGTGTGCATGCAGGTGCATAATTTGTTAGGTGTACGCGCGGGTGCATATTATATTTGGTGTAAGCGCAGGCTCATAGTTTGGTAGGTGAACGGGGTAGTGCGTAATTTGGTAGGTGTGCATGCAGGTGCGTAATTTAGTAGGCCCGTACACAGATGCGTAATTTGGTAGATGCGGCGTAGCTATGTAAATTTATCCTGTTGCCACAGGAAAAATGGTCCACGACTCACATTCATATGATGCCACAGGAAAGATGGTCCATGAAACATTCGTATTTTGCCACAGGAAAAGTAGTCCACGACTCGCATTCGTATTTTGCCACAGGAAAGATGTTCCACGACTCACATTCATATGATGCCACAGGAAAGATGGTCCATGAAACATTCGTATTTTGCCACAGGAAAAGTAGTCCACGACTCGCATTCGTATTTTGCCACAGGAAAGATGCTCCACGACTCACATATGTGTGTCTGAAAATCTCACTGAATGCTTTTGGAATTCAACATGACACCTGGGAGACTGCAGCCAGAGACCGAAATTCGTGGCGTGCATCATTACGCAAGGGTGCAGTCACATGTGAGGCAACCAGAACTGTGAAGAAAAGGCAGGACAGAAAAACCACTGCAGGAAATCCTCCTCCAGAAACGCCAAGCATTCCTTGTCCACATTGTCAAAGAACATTTCGAGCCAAAATATGCCTTATCAGCCATCTTAGAAATCACGGCTCCACACTTTCAACCCTACTGGATGAAATGAATGGTCATCATCATTCTTGATGGACAAACAACACACATGTGTGTTGCTGTAATAAAGATAGTCCACGAATCTCAATCGTACGTATGCTGCCACAGGAAAGATTGTCCACAACTCGCATTCATATGTTGCCACAGTAAAGATGCATGTTCTGTACAAATATTATCTTTAACTTATTTGCTGGTGCAATATCGGCAGGAAATTCTGAATAAATGTTTTGTATGTCCGTTATAGAACGTCGTTGTCAATCCCAGCATTTATTGGCCGCGTGTAATTTTCTAAGCAATTATACGTTCAGTGTTGTTTTTCCCCTCATTAGTTTCTTATACAATATTTCCAAATCACCTGCGGCTGAATTCCAACAGCATGTCGGGATTGTGCAATGCGTTCTTAACTCCTAAGCCACAAGCACATTTTCAATATCTAATTATATCATTCTTAATATGGTATTGTGAGCAAGACCCTCTAAAAAGAAAAGAGGTCCTCTAAAAGTACTGGAGAGTTTTGGTCATAGACCATAACTTTATGAAGGGAAAATCCCAACTGCACCTCCCCGTGGTAGAGGATGGAAATACACCACGGTGTGGCTAACACAGCTCTGGGGACCGAGTATCCACCGGAATAAGTGGACAACTCTGCAGCTGAGCAGAGCAGGGCACTCACTTGTCCTGACAGTCGGAAATGGCTGTCAAAGGCAGAGGTAAAAGACCACCATGTGAATGTGGAAGGCAAGGGGAAACCACCACATTATCTTCTCAAGACTTCATGGCAAAACATATATCAGAGTTAGTGAACGACGTTAATGGCTGTCTTAGGACATCCTCGTCCGGTAGGGACAGTCATGAGCCACAGGTGACACCAGACCGTCATCCAGCTACTGATGGCAAAATCATAACTAAAATAAATAAATTTAGAGTAGGAGCATGGAATGTTAGGACATTAAATGAGCTAGGAAAGTTGACCAATGTTCTAAGAGAAATGGATAGCATGAATATAAATATACTAGGCGTTAGTGAGATGAGATGGAAGGGATCGGGCAAAATTATAACTGACAATCACACAATAATTTATTCTGGAGGGGATACACATGAAAAAGGTGTAGGAATGATATTAGATGAAAAAACAGCCAAGTCAATTAATGGATACTGGTGTATTTCAGATAGAGTTATTATGGTAAAAATCAAAGGCAAACCAATAGATATAAATATCATACAAGTATATGCACCAACAACAAGCAGTAGTGATGAAGAAATACAACACTTTTATGACGAAATAGAAATGGTGATGGCTCAAATTGGATCACAAGAAATAAAAATAATACTTGGTGATTTTAATGCAAAAGTAGGAAAGGGAAAAATAGAGGATGTAGTGGGGAATTATGGTTTAGGTACAAGAAATGAAATAGGGGAAAAGCTAATAGAATGGGCAAATATCAATGATATGATAATTGGAAACACATGGTTTAAACACCATAAAAGACGACTGTACACATGGAAAAGCCCTGATAAGAAAATACGCAACCAAATTTACTACATACTAATTAATAAAAGATTTAGAAATGCTTTAATTAATGTAAAGACAATGCCTGGTGCTGACTGTAATAGTGATCATGTACCACTATGTTGACAAATAAAAGTAAGATTAAAGAGAGGGGGAAAAAATGGTTAAGAACATGAGACTTAATAAAGAGGTTCTGAAAATAGATAAAGAAATGCAAGAACAATACAGAGTGACTGTGAAAAATAGGTACAATGCAATAGCTAAAATACAGAGTATAGATGAACAATGGGAAATGTTAAGGGACTCCATTCATCAAACTAGCAAAGAAATATTACCGGAGAGAGGCAAAATAGCTAAGAAAAAATGGATGAATGAAGAAATCTTAAAACTGATGGACAAGAGAAAACAGAGTAAAAATGACAAACAAGAATACGCTAAGATAAATAAAGAAATAAAAGATAAATGTGGGAAGGCTAAAGAAAGTTGGTTAAACGAGCAATGCAAAAGAATTGAATTAAATTCCATTAAAGATACAAAAAATATGCACAGACAAATCAGTGAGCTTACAGGAAGAAAAATAAGAATAAATACATGGTGTTTGAAATCAAAAACAGGAAAGATATTATTAGAGGAAGATGCTATAATGAGGAGGTGGAATGAGTATATAAAAGAATTATATGATGGAGAAAGGGAAGAATTAACAGAAGATAGTAACTTAGAAGGTCCACCTATTCTGAAAGAAGAAGTCGCTGACGCTATGAAACGTATGAAGAAGGGAAAAACAGCTGGGCCAGATGAAATCACAATAGACGAATTAGAAGTATTGGGAGAATTTGGAGTAGATATATTAACCAAAATGTTGAATGATATTTACAGCAGTGGATATTTACCCAGTGATATGCTGAGATCTGTATTTATAGCTATACCAAAAAGACCAGGAGCAATTGATTGTGAAGATTTTCGTACAATTAACCTTATAAACCATATCACTAAGCTTCTACTCAGAATCATAATGAGAAGAACCAAAAAGAAAATAAAAATGTAAATTAGTGAAGAACAGTATGGATTTGTGGAAGGAAAGGGCACAAACAATGCAATTTATACATTACGGACACTTATAGAAAGGTCAATAGAGAAACAGAGAGACATATATTTGTGCTTCATAGATTATACTAAGGCATTTGATAAAGTAAAACATGATGAACTGATTAAAATGTTGGAATATATCAACATTGATGGAAAAGTTTTAAGAATAATAAAGAATGTTTACTGGAACCAAGTAGCAGCAATTAAAATTGGAAATAAAGAGGGTAGTTACGAACAGATAAAGCTAGGAGTACGACAAGGGTGTGTCTTGTCACCAGATCTTTTCTCCCTGTATAGCGAAGTAATAATGAGAGAAATCAAAGAGATGCCAGGAATACTAGTTGGAGGTTATAATATAAATAATATACGCTATGCAGATGACACAGTATTGGTGACTGACAATTCAACAGACCTACAACAATTATTAGATGTTGTAGTAACAGAGAGTGCAAGGAAAGGACTCTCCTTGCATATCAAGAAAACAGTAACAATGGTAATATCAAACAAAATGGTGACACCAAAATGTGACATAGAAATAGAAGGGAAAATCCTTAACCAAGTGGGTAATTTTAGATACCTAGGGGCACGTATAACATCAGATGGAAGATGTACAACAGAGATTAGGAGCAGAATAGGGCAGACAAAAGTCGCATTTCAGAAAATGAAGAGTATCTTATGCAATAAGTCGCTATCACTGAATGTAAGAAAGAGAGTGCTGAAATGCTATGTAGAACCAGTTTTGCTGTATGGCAGTGAATCTTGGAATGTAAATGAACAAATTAAGAAGAAATTAGAAGCAACAGAGATGTGGTTCCTGAGACGAATGTTGCGAATTCCTTGGACTGCCAGAGTAACTAACGACGACTGCCTGAAACAGGCTAATGAAACTAGAACATTATATACAACAATAAGACAGAGACAAACATCTTTCTTCGGTCACGTGATGAGAAGAGAGGCATTGGAGAACATTGTAACAAGTGGAAAGATCGAGGGGAAGAGAGGCAGAGGCAGACCAAGAGAAATGATGCTGAATGGATTGAGACGGTGGCATGTAGGAATATCAGCAGCAGAGTTGATCCAGAAAACCAAAGACCGAGATCTATGGAGAGTCATGAACGCCTACGCCAGCCGGCACGGCACTTGATGATGATGATGATGATGATTATGAGCAAGACCCTACCATCAGATATGAAGGGGAACTTGAGGAATTCAGAACTATTAAAATAGTTGTCGGACAACAGTTTATTTTAGTTACAACTTCAAGTTTTCAACATTTACCGCCAGGCGTTAGTGAGGATTACTCAGACACCAGGCAAAGAACAAAGGGGTTACATGTTAGTTTAATAAAAGTATAAAAATAAAATTGTTTAATTCTGTCGTCGAAACTCTGTAGACTGTTGATTTGATTCTCTTGTGGAAGTCTTCTAAAAGTAAATATATTTTGTGTAGGTTCGATTAGTTGTATCGTAAATATGAAGAAATGTGTTTATAATTATTAACTGAGCTGATTTTCTTGAACATCAGGATTGCTCAATCAATAGTGAACTGGACTCTGGAAACATTAAGACAACAGGACGATGCATCAAACCCTGACTATGACTTTATATTTAGAAAAGAAAATGAAAATGCAGAATATACAAAGGTAGTAATGAAAAATCTAAAATGTTGGTGAATGTTGCGGGAGAAAATATTTGGAGTACGTTATGGAGAAATAAAAAAATACGAGCGAAATTTAGGGAGATATTTGAAGGTGAAAAAAAAAGCAAATAAAGTTATATAAAGAAAATAAAGTCGATGTGCGGATTTGGGTGGGTGCGCGCGCAGGTGCGGATTTCGGTGGGTGCGCGCGCAGGTGCGGATTTGGGTGGGTGCGCGCGCAGGTGCGGATTTCGGTGGGTGCGCGCGCAGGTGCGGATTTCGGTGGGTGCGCGCGCAGGTGCGGATTTCGGTGGGTGCGCGCGCAGGTGCGGATTTCGGTGGGTACGCGCGCAGGTGCGGATTTCGGTGGGTGCGCGCGCAGGTGCGGATTTTGGTGGGTGCGCGCGTAGGTGCGGATTTCGGTGGGTGCGCGCGTAGGTGCGGATTTCGGTGGGTGCGCGCCCAGGTGCGGATTTCGGTGGGTGCGCGCGCAGGTGCGGATTTCGGTGGGTGCGCGCGCAGGTGCGGATCTCGGTGGGTGCGCGCGCAGGTGCGGATCTCGGTGGGTGCGCGCGCAGGTGCGGATCTCGGTGGGTGCGTGCGCAGGTGCGGATTTCGGTGGGTGCGCGCACAGGTGTGGAACTCGGTGGGTGCGCGCGCAGGTGCGGATTTCGGTGGGTGCGCGCGCAGGTTCGGATCTCGGTGGGTGCGCGCGCAGGTGCGGACCTCGGTGGGTGCGCGCGCAGGTGCGGATTTCGGTGGGTGCGCGCGCAGGTGCGGATTTCGGTGGGTGCGCGCGCAGGTGCGGATTTCGGTGGGTGCGCGCGCAGGTGCGGATTTCGGTGGGTGCGCGCGCAGGTGCGGATTTCGGTGGGTGCGCAAGTGCCTTCATTTGTAGATGCGTAAATTGATAGATGCATAATTTGGCAGAACTTGCCAGGTGCGTTCGCAGGATCATTCTTTGGCCGGTGTGTTTGTAGCTGTGTGGGCACATATGCTTGATTTGGCATGTGTGCATCTGAAGATGCATGCACAGATGCATAATTACACAGGAGCACACGCAGGTGCCTAATTTAGCTGGAGTGCTCAGGTGCGGATGCATAATTATACAGGAGCACACAATGATGCCTAATTTGGCTGGAGAGCACACAGGTGCTTAATTTGGTAGGTGCATCATTTGATGGGTGGGTAATTTGGTAGTTATAATTGCAGTTGCATAATTTTGTAGGTGCATAATTTGGAAGGGGCATAATTTGGAAGGGGCATAATTTGGTAGTGCACGCGCAGGTGCATAATACGATTGGGGGTAACTTGTTCTTGCGCAAGTGTGTAATTTGTTTGGTGTGCACGTAGGTGCATAATTTGGTAGGTGTACGCGCTGGTGCATATTATATTTGGTGTAACGGCAGATTTATAGTTTGGTAGGTGAACACGCTAGTGAATAATTTGGTAGGTGTGCATGCAGGTGCGTAATTTAGTAGGTCCGTACACAGATGCGTTATTTGGTAGATGCGGCGTAGCTATGTAAATTAATCCTGTTGCCACAGAAAAAATGGTCCACGACTCACATTCATATCTTCTTTTTCTTTTTTAAATATAAAGTCATAGTCAGGGTTTGATCCATCGTCCTGTTGGCTTAATGTTTCCAGAGTCCAGTTAATTATTGATTGAGCAATCCTGCGCGCAGGTGCGGATTTCGGTGGGTGCACGCGCAGGTGCGAATTTTGGTGTGTGCGCGCTCAGGTGCGGATGCATAATTATACAGGAGCACACAATGATGCCTAATTTGGCTGGAGAGCACACAGGTGCTTTATTTGGTAGGTGCATCATTTGATGGGTGGGTAATTTGGTAGTTATAATAGCAGTTGCATAATTTTGTAGGTGCATAATTTGGAAGGGGCATGCGCAGGTGCATAATATGGTTGGGGGTAACTTGGTATGTTCGTGCGCAAGTGTGTAATTTGTTTCGTGTGCATGCAGGTGCATAATTTGTTAGGTGTACGCGCGGGTGCATATTATATTTGGTGTAAGCGCAGGCTCATAGTTTGGTAGGTGAACGGGGTAGTGCGTAATTTGGTAGGTGTGCATGCAGGTGCGTAATTTAGTAGGCCCGTACACAGATGCGTAATTTGGTAGATGCGGCGTAGCTATGTAAATTTATCCTGTTGCCACAGGAAAAATGGTCCACGACTCACATTCATATGATGCCACAGGAAAGATGGTCCATGAAACATTCGTATTTTGCCACAGGAAAAGTAGTCCACGACTCGCATTCGTATTTTGCCACAGGAAAGATGTTCCACGACTCACATTCATATGATGCCACAGGAAAGATGGCCCATGAAACATTCGTATTTTGCCACAGGAAAAGTAGTCCACGACTCGCATTCGTATTTTGCCACAGGAAAGATGCTCCACGACTCACATATGTGTGTCTGAAAATCTCACTGAATGCTTTTGGAATTCAACATGACACCTGGGAGACTGCAGCCAGAGACCGAAATTCGTGGCGTGCATCATTACGCAAGGGTGCAGTCACATGTGAGGCAACCAGAACTGTGAAGAAAAGGCAGGACAGAAAAACCACTGCAGGAAATCCTCCTCCAGAAACGCCAAGCATTCCTTGTCCACATTGTCAAAGAACATTTCGAGCCAAAATATGCCTTATCAGCCATCTTAGAAATCACGGCTCCACACTTTCAACCCTACTGGATGAAATGAATGGTCATCATCATTCTTGATGGACAAACAACACACATGTGTGTTGCTGTAATAAAGATAGTCCACGAATCTCAATCGTACGTATGCTGCCACAGGAAAGATTGTCCACAACTCGCATTCATATGTTGCCACAGTAAAGATGCATGTTCTGTACAAATATTATCTTTAACTTATTTGCTGGTGCAATATCGGCAGGAAATTCTGAATAAATGTTTTGTATGTCCGTTATAGAACGTCGTTGTCAATCCCAGCATTTATTGGCCGCGTGTAATTTTCTAAGCAATTATACGTTCAGTGTTGTTTTTCCCCTCATTAGTTTCTTATACAATATTTCCAAATCACCTGCGGCTGAATTCCAACAGCATGTCGGGATTGTGCAATGCGTTCTTAACTCCTAAGCCACAAGCACATTTTCAATATCTAATTATATCATTCTTAATATGGTATTGTGAGCAAGACCCTCTAAAAAGAAAAGAGGTCCTCTAAAAGTACTGGAGAGTTTTGGTCATAGACCATAACTTTATGAAGGGAAAATCCCAACTGCACCTCCCCGTGGTAGAGGATGGAAATACACCACGGTGTGGCTAACACAGCTCTGGGGACCGAGTATCCACCGGAATAAGTGGACAACTCTGCAGCTGAGCAGAGCAGGGCACTCACTTGTCCTGACAGTCGGAAATGGCTGTCAAAGGCAGAGGTAAAAGACCACCATGTGAATGTGGAAGGCAAGGGGAAACCACCACATTATCTTCTCAAGACTTCATGGCAAAACATATATCAGAGTTAGTGAACGACGTTAATGGCTGTCTTAGGACATCCTCGTCCGGTAGGGACAGTCATGAGCCACAGGTGACACCAGACCGTCATCCAGCTACTGATGGCAAAATCATAACTAAAATAAATAAATTTAGAGTAGGAGCATGGAATGTTAGGACATTAAATGAGCTAGGAAAGTTGACCAATGTTCTAAGAGAAATGGATAGCATGAATATAAATATACTAGGCGTTAGTGAGATGAGATGGAAGGGATCGGGCAAAATTATAGCTGACAATCACACAATAATTTATTCTGGAGGGGATACACATGAAAAAGGTGTAGGAATGATATTAGATGAAAAAACAGCCAAGTCAATTAATGGATACTGGTGTATTTCAGATAGAGTTATTATGGTAAAAATCAAAGGCAAACCAATAGATATAAATATCATACAAGTATATGCACCAACAACAAGCAGTAGTGATGAAGAAATACAACACTTTTATGACGAAATAGAAACGGTGATGGCTCAAATTGGATCACAAGAAATAAAAATAATACTTGGTGATTTTAATGCAAAAGTAGGAAAGGGAAAAATAGAGGATGTAGTGGGGAATTATGGTTTAGGTACAAGAAATGAAATAGGGGAAAAGCTAATAGAATGGGCAAATATCAATGATATGATAATTGGAAACACATGGTTTAAACACCATAAAAGACGACTGTACACATGGAAAAGCCCTGATAAGAAAATACGCAACCAAATTTACTACATACTAATTAATAAAAGATTTAGAAATGCTTTAATTAATGTAAAGACAATGCCTGGTGCTGACTGTAATAGTGATCATGTACCACTATGTTGACAAATAAAAGTAAGATTAAAGAGAGGGGGAAAAAATGGTTAAGAACATGAGACTTAATAAAGAGGTTCTGAAAATAGATAAAGAAATGCAAGAACAATACAGAGTGACTGTGAAAAATAGGTACAATGCAATAGCTAAAATACAAAGTATAGATGAACAATGGGAAATGTTAAGGGACTCCATTCATCAAACTAGCAAAGAAATATTACCGGAGAGAGGCAAAATAGCTAAGAAAAAATTGATGAATGAAGAAATCTTAAAACTGATGGACAAAAGAAAACAGAGTAAAAATGACAAACAAGAATACGCTAAGATAATAAAAGAAATAAAAGATAAATGTGGGAAGGCTAAAGAAAGTTGGTTAAACGAGTAATGCAAAAGAATTGAATTAAATTCCATTAAAGATACAAAAAATATGCACAGACAAATCAGTGAGCTTACAGGAAGAAAAATAAGAATAAATACAGGGTGTTTAAAATCAAAAACAGGAAAGATATTATTAGAGGAAGGTGCTATAATGAGGAGGTGGAATGAGTATATAAGAGAATTATATGATGGAGAAAGGGAAGAATTAACAGAAGAGAGTAACTTAGAAGGTCCACCTATTCTGAAAGAAGAAGTCGCTGACGCTATGAAACGTATGAAGAAAGGAAAAACAGCTGGGCCAGATGAAATCACAATAGACGAATTAGAAGTATTGGGAGAATTTGGAGTAGATATATTAACCAAAATGTTGAATGATATTTACAGCAGTGGATATTTACCCAGTGATATGCTGAGATCTGTATTTATAGCTATACCAAAAAGACCAGGAGCAATTGATTGTGAAGATTTTCGTACAATTAACCTTATAAACCATATCACTAAGCTTCTACTCAGAATCATACTGAGAAGAACCAAAAAGAAAATAAAAATGGAAATTAGTGAAGAACACTATGGATTTGTGGAAGGAAAGAGCACAAACAATGCAATTTATACATTACGGACACTAATAGAAAGGTCAATAGAGAAACAGAGAGACATATATTTGTGCTTCATAGATTATACTAAGGCATTTGATAAAGTAAAACATGATGAACTGATTAAAATGTTGAAATATATCAACATTGATTGAAAAGTTTTAAGAATAATAAAGAATGTTTACTGGAACCAAGTAGCAGCAATTAAAATTGGAAATAAAGAGGGTAGTTACGAACAGATAAAGCTAGGAGTACGACAAGGGTGTGTCTTGTCACCAGATCTTTTCTCCCTGTATAGCGAAGTAATAATGAGAGAAATCAAAGAGATGCCAGGAATACTAGTTGGAGGTTATAATATAAATAATATACGCTATGCAGATGACACAGTATTGGTGGCGGACAATTCAACAGACCTACAACAATTATTAGATGTTGTAGTAACAGAGAGTGCAAGGAAAGGACTCTCCTTGAATATCAAGAAAACAGTAACAATGGTAATATCAAACAAAATGGTGACACCAAAATGTGACATAGAAATAGAAGGGAAAATCCTTAACCAAGTGGGTAATGTTAGATACCTAGGGGCATTTATAACATCAGATGGAAGATGTACAACAGAGATTAGGAGCAGAATAGGGCAGGCAAAAGCCGCATTTCAGAAAATGAAGAGTATCTTATGCAATAAGTTGCTATCACTGAATGTAAGAAAGAGAGTGCTGAAATGCTACGAAGAACCAGTTTTGCTGTATGGCAGTGAATCTTGGAATGTAAATGAACAAATTAAGAAGAAATTAGAAGCAACAGAGATGTGGTTCCTGAGACGAATGTTGCGAATTCCTTGGACTGCCAGAGTAACTAACGACGACTGCCTGAAACAGGCTAATGAAACTAGAACATTATATACAACAATAAGACAGAGACAAACATCTTTCTTCGGTCACGTGATGAGAAGAGAGGCATTGGAGAACATTGTAACAAGTGGAAAGATCGAGAGGAAGAGAGGCAGAGGCAGACCAAGAGAAATGATGCTGAATGGATTGAGACGGTGGCATGGAGGAATATCAGCAGCAGAGTTGATGCAGAAAACCAAAGACCGAGATCTATGGAGAGTCATGAACGCCTACGCCAGCCGGCACGGCACTTGATGATGATGATTATGAGCAAGACCCTACCATCAGATATGAAGGGGAACTTGAGGAATTCAGAACTATTAAAATAGTTGTCGGACAACAATTTATTTTAGTTACAACTTCAAGTTTTCAACATTTACCGCCAGGCGTTAGTGAGGATTCTCAGACACCAGGCAAAGAACAAAGGGGTTACATGTTAGTTTAATAAAAGTATAAAAATAAAATTGTTTAATTCTGTCGTCGAAACTCTGTAGACTGTTGATTTGATTCTCTTGTGGAAGTCTTCTAAAAGTAAATATATTTTGTGTAGGTTCGATTAGTTTTATCGTAAATATGAAGAAATGTGTTTATAATTATTAACTGAGAAGATTTTCTTGAACATCAGGATTGCTCAATCAATAGTGAACTGGACTCTGGAAACATTAAGACAACAGGACGATGGATCAAACCCTGAATATGACTTAATATTTAAAAAAGAAAATGAAAATGCAGAATATACAAAGGTAGTAATGAAAAATCTAAAATGTTGGTGATTGTTGCGGGAGAAAATATTTGGAGTACGTTAAGGAGAAATAAAAAAATACGAGCGAAATTTAGGGAGATATTTGAAGGTGAAAAAAAAAAGCAAATAAAGTTATATACAGAAAATAAAGTCGATGTGCGGATTTCGGTGGGTGCGCGCACAGTTGCGGATTTCGGTGGGTGCGCGCGCAGGTGCGGATTTCGGTGGGTGCGCGCGCAGGTGCGGATTTCGGTGGGTGCGCGCGCAGTTGCGGATTTCGGTGGGTGCGCGCGCAGGTGGGGATTTCGGTGGGTGCGCGCGCAGGTGGGGATTTCGGTGGGTGCGCGCGCAGGTGGGGATTTCGGTGGGTGCGCGGGCAGGTGGGGATTTCGGTGGGTGCGCGGGCAGGTGGGGATTTCGGTGGGTGCGCGGGCAGGTGGGGATTTTGCGCGGGCAGGTGGGGATTTCGGTGGGTGCGCGGGCAGGTGGGGATTTCGGTGGGTGCGCGGGCAGGTGGGGATTTCGGTGGGTGCGCGGGCAGGTGGGGATTTCGGTGGGTGCGCGGGCAGGTGGGGATTTCGGTGGGTGCGCGGGCAGGTGGGGATTTCGGTGGGTGCGCGGGCAGGTGGGGATTTCGGTGGGTGCGCGGGCAGGTGGGGATTTCGGTGGGTGCGCGGGCAGGTGGGGATTTCGGTGGGTGCGCGGGCAGGTGGGGATTTCGGTGGGTGCGCGGGCAGGTGGGGATTTCGGTGGGTGCGCGCGCAGGTGGGGATTTCGGTGGGTGCGCGCGCAGGTGGGGATTTCGGTGGGTGCGCGCGCAGGTGGGGATTTCGGTGGGTGCGCGCGCAGGTGGGGATTTCGGTGGGTGCGCGCGCAGGTGGGGATTTCGGTGGGTGCGCGCGCAGGTGGGGATTTCGGTGGGTGCGCGCGCAGGTGGGGATTTCGGTGGGTGCGCGCGCAGGTGGGGATTTCGGTGGGTGCGCGCGCAGGTGGGGATTTCGGTGGGTGCGCGCGCAGGTGGGGATTTCGGTGGGTGCGCGCGCAGGTGGGGATTTCGGTGGGTGCGCGCGCAGGTGGGGATTTCGGTGGGTGCGCGCGCAGGTGGGGATTTCGGTGGGTGCGCGCGCAGGTGGGGATTTCGGTGGGTGCGCTTGCAGGTGGGGATTTCGGTGGGTGCGCGCGCAGGTGGGGATATCGGTGTGTACGCACGCAGGTGGGTGCGCGCTCAGGTGGGGACTTCGGTGGGTACGCGCGCCGGTGCGGATTTCGGTGGGTGCGCGCGCAGGTGGGGATTTCGGTGGGTGCGCGCGCAGGTGGGGATTTCGGTGGGTGCGCGCGCAGGTGGGGATTTCGGTGGGTGCGCGCGCAGGTGGGGATTTCGGTGGGTGCGCGCGCAGGTGGGGATTTCGGTGGGTGCGCGCGCAGGTGGGGATTTCGGTGGGTGCGCTTGCAGGTGGGGATTTCGGTGGGTGCGCGCGCAGGTGGGGATATCGGTGTGTACGCACGCAGGTGGGTGCGCGCTCAGGTGGGGACTTCGGTGGGTACGCGCGCCGGTGCGGATTTCGGTGGGTGCGCGGGCAGGTGCTGATTTCGGTGGGTGCGCGCATAGGTGCGCATTTCGGTGGGTGCGCGCGCAGGTGCGGATTTCGGTGGGTGCGCGCGCAGGTGCGGATTTCGGTGGGTGCGCGCGCAGGAGCGGATTTCGGTGGGTGCGCAGGTGCCTTCATTTGTAGATGCGTAAATTGATAGATGCATAATTTGGCAGAACTTGCCAGGTGCTTTTTTCTTTGGCCGGTGTGTTTTTAGCTATGTGGGCACATATGCTTGATTTGGCATGTGTGCATCTGAAGATGCATGCACGGATGCATAATTACACAGGAGCACACGCAGATGCCTAATTTAGCTGGAGTGCACACCTGTGCTTAATTTGGTAGGTGCATCATTTGATGGGTGGGTAATTTGGTAGTTATAATTGCAGTTGCATAATTTTGTAGGTGCATAATTTGGAAGAGGCATAATTTGGAAGTGGCATAATTTGGTAGTGCACGCGCAGGTGCATAATACGATTGGGGGTAACTTGTTCTTGCGCAAGTGTGTAATTTGTTTGGTGTGCACGTAGGTGCATAATTTGATAGGTGTACGCGCTGGTGCAATATCGGCAGAAAATTCTGAATAAATGTTTTGTATGTCCGTTATAGAACGTCGTTGTCAATCCCAGCATTTATTGGCCGCGTGTAATTTTCTAAGCAATTTTACGTTCAGTGTTGTTTTTCCCCTCATTAGTTTCTTATACAATATTTCCAAATCACCTGCGGCTGAATTCCAACAGCATGTCGGGATTGTGCAATGCGTTCATAACTCCTAAGCCACAAGCACATTTTCAATATCTAATTACATCATTCTTAATATGGTATTGTGAGCAAGACCCTCTAAAAAGAAAAGAGGTCCTCTAAAAGTATTGGAGAGTTTTGGTCATAGACCATAACTTTATGAAGAGAAAATCCCAACTGCACCTCCCCGTGGTAGAGGATGGAAACACACCACGGTGTGGCTAACACAGCTCTGGGGACCGAGTATCCACCGGAATAAGTGGACAACTCTGCAGCTGAGCAGAGCAGGGCACTCACTTGTCCTGACAGTCGGAAATGGCTGTCAAAGGCAGAGGTAAAAGACCACCATGTGAATGTGGAAGGCAAGGGGAAACCACCACATTATGTTCCCAAGACTTCATGGCAAAACATATATCAGAGTTAGTGAACGACGTTAATGGCTGTCTTAGCACATCCTCGTCCGGTAGGGACAGTCATGATCCACAGGTGACACCAGACCGTCATCCAGCTACTGATGGCAAAATCATAACTAAAATAAATAAATTTAGAGTAGGAACATGGAATGTTAGGACATTAAATGAGCTAGGAAAGTTGACCAATGTTCTAAGAGAAATGGATAGCATGAATATGAATATGCTAGGCGTTAGTGAGATGAGATGGAAGGGATCGGGCAAAATTATAGCTGACAATAACACAATAATTTATTCTGGAGGGGATACACATGAGAAAGGTGTAGGAATAATATTAGATGAAAAAACAGCCAAGTCAATTAATGGATACTGGTGTATTTCAGATAGAGTTATTATGGTAAAAATCAAAGGCAAACCAATAGATATAAATATCATACAAGTATATGCACCAACAACAAGCAGTAGTGGTGAAGAAATACAACACTTTTATGACGAAATAGAAATGGTGATGGCTCAAATTGGATCACAAGAAATAAAAATAATACTTGGTGATTTTAATGCAAAAGTAGGAAAGGGAAAAATGGAGGATGTAGTGGGGAATTATGGTTTAGGTACAAGAAATGAAAGAGGGGAAAAGCTAATAGAATGGGCAAATATCAATGATATGATAATGGGAAACACATGGTTTAAACACCATAAAAGACGACTGTACACATGGAAAAGCCCTGATAAGAAAATACGCAACCAAATTGACTACATACTAATTAATAAAAGATTTAGAAATGCTTTAATTAATGTAAAGACAATGCCTGGTGCTGACTGTAATAGTGATCATGTACCACTATGTGGACAAATAAAAGTAAGATTAAAGAGAGGGAAAAAATGGTTAAGAACATGAGACTTAATAAAGAGGTTCTGAAAATAGATAAAGAAATGCAAGAACAATACAGAGTGACTGTGAAAAATAGGTACAATGCAATAGCTAAAATACAGAGTATAGATGAACAATGGGAAATGTTAAGGGACTCCATTCATCAAACTAGCAAAGAAATATTACCGGAGAGAGGCAAAATAGCTAAGAAAAAATGGATGAATGAAGAAATCTTAAAACTGATGGACAAAAGAAAACAGAGTAAAAATGACAAACAAGAATACGCTAAGATAAATAAAGAAATAAAAGATAAATGTGGGAAGGCTAAAGAAAGTTGGTTAAACGAGCAATGCAAAAGAATTGAATTAAATTCCATTAAAGATACAAAAAATATGCACAGACAAATCAGTGAGCTTACAGGAAGAAAAATAAGAATAAATACAGGGTGTTTGAAATCAAAAACAGGAAAGATATTATTAGAGGAAGGTGCTATAATGAGGAGGTGGAATGAGTATATAAGAGAATTATATGATGGAGAAAGGGAAGAATTAACAGAAGATAGTAACTTAGAAGGTCCACCTATTCTGAAAGAAGAAGTCGCTGACGCTATGAAACGTATGAAGAAAGGAAAAACAGCTGGGCCAGATGAAATCACAATAGACGAATTAGAAGTATTGGGAGAATTTGGAGTAGATATATTAACCAAAATGTTGAATGATATTTACAGCAGTGGATATTTACCCAGTGATATGCTGAGATCTGTATTTATAGCTATACCAAAAAGACCAGGAGCAATTGATTGTGAAGATTTTCGTACAATTAACCTTATAAACCATATCATTAAGCTTCTACTCAGAATCATAATGAGAAGAACCAAAAAGAAAATAAAAATGGAAATTAGTGAAGAACAGTATGGATTTGTGGAAGGAAAGGGCACAAACAATGCAATTTATACATTACGGACACTAATAGAAAGGTCAATAGAGAAACAGAGAGACATATATTTGTTCTTCATAGATTATACTAAGGCATTTGATAAGTAAAACATGATGAACCGATTAAAATGTTGGAATATATCAACACTGATGGAAAAGTTTTAAGAATAATAAAGAATGTTTACTGGAACCAAGTAGCAGCAATTAAAATTGGAAATAAAGAGGGTAGTTACGAACAGATAAAGCTAGGAGTACGACAAGGGTGTGTCTTGTCACCAGATCTTTTCTCCCTGTATAGCGAAGTAATAATGAGAGAAATCAAAGAGATGCCACGAATACTAGTTGGAGGTTATAATATAAATAATATACGCTATGCAGATGACACAGTATTGATGGCGGATGTCAAAGACTAGATTACAGAGGAGGGAAGACCACCCTGAATGAGTGGTCTACCTCAAGTAGATTAGAGGTAACCCAGTGCCCCAAAATGAGGGCAGGGTAGGTGTAGGGAGTAGATAGGAAGGGGAACTGTTAAACAGTTCTCTCATGAGACACGGAGGGGTCAACCAGAGAGTAAGCACTCTGGTCACGGTATAATCACGCCAACGTGATAGACACCAACTCAAGAGTAGGCTACTACTCTAAGCGTGTGGAATGATGTAGCACGCAAAAGCCGAAGTACGCACAAGGTCCTTCCGCGTACTGTGTAATCAGCACGCGGAGAATCGTCAGACTGGGGACAGACTTCGTAGGGAACACATCGCTTAGCGTCGATGCGTAATTCTTTAGATGAGTAGATAGATTTAGTAGTAGGGCTAGGGACGACTAGTGATAGGAAGTTTCTGTGTATTCATGTGTGGTTCGTTAGAGACAGTTTTGTGCATTGATGTATTGTAAGAGCCAGTGGCAATAAAAATGTGTACTCAATTCAAGTCTTTTTGTGTGGTGCGAGAGAAGTTATCCCATAATGCCTGTAGCATCGCTTGATGACAGGCTAGGATAAAGTGGTGTCAGAAGTGTAGCTTGGACAATTGTTCAAGCAAAAACACTCACCCACGGCTCTAGAATAGTATTACTGTCAGTTTATCACAGGCTTAATTTGTGTTAGTGTAAAATGGCGTGTGCAGACTAGAACAAGTTGCGAGCTGTGCCCATCTTGACCGATTAACGTTTATTTATGCTTATTAAAATGTTTTGTGCTTTATGAACATGTTTTCTCCTGATTTGTAAGTATTATTATTATAGTTTTGTATCATTTATTTCAACAATTATTTGTTTATTTATGTGTATTTATGAAACATGATTCACGACGGAGCGATACACAAAATAATGAGCCGGCGACAATATCGATTTTTCCAATCTAAAAATAGCGCTGCGCCTGTGACGTATCGCGGTTGACAAACAGCTGCCCTACGCCATTTGCAATCAGCCACAGAGTGTTTACAAATCGCCAAGCGGCTGCTCGCCTGAATCTTTGGCTAATATTGAATATTATTTGTTTATACAAGCTATTTATTGAATATATTTATTTATTTGAACATTATTATTACCTTTATATTTATTTCAAAGCGTTTATTTATTTATTTGTAGATTTTTTCTATTTTCTACCGTCACGATGGCACTACTTTCGTTATGCAAATAAGAGTCCGTCTGCACAGCACTTTCACAAATTAAACAGAAATAGTTAGGGAACGCAGAAGACATTAGAACGAAGACAGGACAGTGACATTTACTATTAACTATACCACATTGTGTTGTCCGGGGGCATGTGATTGTGATTGTCAAACAAATGTCTAAAGTCATATGTCGTTTACAAATAGTTAATTATTGATGCTCTTGTAAACCAGGGATAACAAGAGCGGTGTATAAGAGTAACGCAAGGTGTATGTCAAGGTGCCAAACGATTGTACCTGAGGTGCCAATCGATTGTACCTGAGGTGCCAAACGAATGTACCTGATTGTCCTGGATTGCTGAGATGAGTATAACCAAATTATTTTGAATGCAATATAATTAATAATGCATCTCTTTTTCAGGGGGTAATCCGATAATAATTTTTGTACACAGGCATTCAAAAACTCAACATAGCTAATATACCTGAGTAAATATTTGAGTACCTATCAATTCTAGCTAATTATCCAACAACATGTCAACTTTAGCTGATTTCACACAAGCAGGCAAGGTATTAGGACACACAGGAAAGGAATTAGAGCAATATGCTGATCAAAAATTTAGGGAAGTAAAAGATGCCGAGAGAGACGAACGTGTACGAGAAAGACAACATCAGAAGGAGATTGCACAATTAGCTGAAGAAACAAAACAGAAACAGTTAGAACAAGATAAGGAGATTAAACAAAAAGAATTAGAGCTAAAGCAAACACAATTAGATCAGGAGAGAGAGAGTTACAACAAAAACAATTAGATCAGGAGAGAGAGTTAAAGCAAAAAGAGATAGATGAAATGGCAAGAGTGAAAGAAAACCAAATACAGATTGAATCAGAGACACAGTTAAAGATGAAAGGTATGGAAGTAGATTCACACTCAGAGATCTCCGCTACAAAACTAAAGAGTCAGCAAGAAGAGAATAAACTCAATAAATACAAAAATATTATTAAGCCATTCTGTAAAGAAGATTCCATTTCAGCATGGACAGAAAATATCAGCTTAAATACCATCAAGTACCAATCGATATGTGGGCCATGATCTACAAGAAAAACCTTAGTGGGGAATCCCTTAAAGTTATTGAATCAATACCAACTGATCTTAGATCAAACTATCCGTACATTCATGATAGAATAATGCAACATTTTTTACTTGATGCCCCTGGGTATCAAGTGCAGTTTTCTAACTTAAAACCAAAACCAAATGAGACCTTCATCGATTATGTCTCGAATGTCCAAAGCGTGCTGAATAGATGGCTTAGTGCAGCAAAAATAGGAAAGGACTATGAGAAACTTAAGAACTTAATAGCAATGGATAAAGTCATATCCACCGTCCCAACTCCTTTCGCTAAGTTCCTTCAGCAGTCAGACATCGAAACAATAGAACAATTCGAGAAGAAAGGCTCCGCATATTTTTCCTCAAATAGAGAAATATTTAAAACATCAAACATCGACTCTGAAATAGTCTCTTTTGTTAAGGACCAACCTAAAAGCTATCATAGCAATAAAATACCATTTCAGAGAGTCGACAAGAAAGATCAAAAATTGCCTAAATGTGTATATTGCCAACTTTTTCATGATACTTACTCTATGTGTGATAAATCACCAAACTATCCGGCACATCTTGAGATGGTCATTAAGAAACAACAAAACAAGAGAAGTGCATACAGGCGTGCAGTCAAATGTTTCTTCTGTTCTAGCTACGGGCATTATTACAGTAAGTGCCTAGGCCGCCAAAGAATGAAGGCCAACAGTGCAATTTTGATTGATACATCTTCTGATAGTGGAAGTGAGACTGAGTGTGACGTCCAAAACGAATTACCTTTTAACCAATCTGTAGATGTGTGTTGTGTAAACGATATTTTAAACTTTGATAGCTGTAACCAATGTCAACAATTTCATGCAGACGGCAAACTCACATGTGGACACATTGTAACATCCTCCTTAGAGAATGCTAATGCAGCTATAGCCTCCAGAGGCAATCTATTGTTTCACTCTGCATTGGTCAATGATAAGCCATGCCGATGTTTGCTTGACAGTGGGAGCTCTATTATTGGTATTAAAAAGGAACTTGTTAATCCAAAGGATTATACTGGTGACTCTGTAAAATGCCGTACGTTTTCTGGTAATATAGAAACCTATCCTCTGGCAAGAGCCCGTATAAACACCCCGTTCCTTTCTGGTACCTTTACATGTGCAATACTAGACAACCCTTTTACTGATTTACTTCTTGGGTGTCTACCTCAGCTAAGGCACTGTACAGATGAAGAAATATCTGTCTGGGAGGAGAAGAATGGATTCAATCCAGTGAACAGTTCAGATACCCTTAAACATCACAGTCCTAACAAAAGTGCTAGACCCATAATACTTGAAACTGATCAAGACGTAATGGTACTACTACCAGACAAGCATAATAATATGGTAACTTCATGGCAAGGGCCTTTCAAGGTGATACAAAGACTTTCGGATGTCGATTATGAAATATCGATAAACAGACACTTAGAGATATTTCATATCAACATGTTGAAACCCTATTTTTCACGACAAGAGACAGAAGTAGAGACATACGAACACAATGCACCCACACCTATTGATAAGACGACGGACATACACAACGCAACTACACTAGTTAGCGAGACTGGCAAAGCCGACAATATGCATACACCTAGTGAGCATACAGAAAACGCACTTAGCACCACAACCGTACTGAATCAGGTAGACGACGACGGGATGGAACTACCTGTTCCAATTGTAGACAAGCCTGCGACATTAGATTGTATACGGTTAGAACCGGAACTAACAGAAGAACAACGACGACAGACAATAGAATTAGTGACGGAATATAAGGACATATTTTCCGACATTCCAGGTAGGACGGACAGGATCGAGCACTCCATCCTTCTTTCGGACTCTAAGCCTATCAAATGCAGGCCGTACTCGATCCCACTTAGCTACAGAGAAAGTCTAAATAAGGAAATTCTTAATTTAGAAGCTAGTGGAAGCATCCAGAAATCTACATCTGAGTACTCCTTTCCAATCGTCTTGGTCAAGAAAAAAGACTCCACAATTCGTCTTTGTGTGGACTATAGAAAACTCAACAATGTCACTAAGATCGACGCAGAACCAATTCCTTCCTGCGAAGATCTTATCCTTGATATGTCCACCTCCAAAATCTTCTCTAAATTAGATCTTACTAAGGGATATTGGCAGGTCCCTATGCAGACTCAATCCATCCATCTTACTGCATTCTCAACACCTTTAGGTCTTTACGAGTGGTGGTTTCTTCCTTTCGGACTTCGAAACGCTCCTGCCACTTTCGTACGCCTAACTAGAGATTTACTACATGGAGTGACGAATACGGTGACATAAATAGATGATATTTGTGTCCATACAGACGATTGGACAACACACTTACTGAAACTAAGACATGTCTTCGATAGGTTGCGACTCTTCGGTCTCACTGTCAAACCGAGCAAAGTTGAACTGGGCCTACAAGAAATTGATTTTTTGGGTCATGTCATTTCACAAGGACAACTAAAAACTGACAATAGAATTGTTACGAAAATTATGAACCTGACCATGCCTACAACAAAGAAGCAGGTCAGGAGCCTTTTGGGTTTAGTAAATTATTATAGTAAGTTCATACCGAACTTAGCTGAATTCACAAGTGTATTTTCAAATGTTTTAAAAGCATCAGTAAAATTAGATGTCAAAGATGCATTATTAATTTCTGCATTGTCAAAATTGAAACTCCTATTTAGTAATGTACCAATCCTGCGTTTGCCTAATCCTAGGCTCGTTTATTATCTTAGGACAGATGCCAGCAGGATTTCAATCACTGCAGTACTAGGCCAGTTCTACGATGGCATCTTCCATCCAATTTGCTACGTGAGCCGCAAGATCACACCTGCTGAATCCAGATATTCCATATCAGAGTTGGAAGCCCTGAGTGTCATCTATTCAGTAAGGAAGTTACATCGATTTCTAGCGGGTGATCACTTCGTAGTACAGACCGACAACTCCCCAATCACGGTCATACAAAGTGGGGTGCATCGCAATGACCGAAATACCTGATACTCCACATCAAAATGTAGAATAAGATGATGTAATTTAGTACACTTAAAATAACCTGTGTAAAATACCCTATGTAAGACATAGACATTATGATCAGGACTGTGTGCTAGGAACAGTGAACCACCATGTGTCCATAGACAGCAGAATAAGAACTGTGCTCAAAGAACATGTGAATCACCGTGTGTACATAGACAGCTCGTTACTTACTATGCTCCATTTGTGTGCCGGTGAATCAACGGTGTTAAGCATGAAAGAACAGTGTCAGAACAATGCGTAAATAACAGACACGAATATACATTTCTACGACACCGGCGGATTCTACAAGTGGAAGGATACCCATAAGACACAAGTATGACTGTGTAGTTTATTTAATATACCCAGGACAAGTGTGTAACTATGAACTGTGCCAACAAAAGCAATTTCTGAACGTCACGGCAACCACTAACCTGGGGTAGTTAAATACCATGTATATATATTTATTTATTGTGATATGTATTATAACATGTTTTTAATATAGTTAGATTAGTTACTGTAATATAGATCTAGATTAGATTTAGAGAATATAATAGATTTTTTTCTGTAGTTTAGATAAATCACTAATTTACCCACTTACTTAGGATAAAAGTAGATTAGGATAGTACTCTAAACTTAATAATAGCGATTTGAATACTAGGATAGAAAGGTTAGATACGAACAGTACCATTTAGTTCATGTCATTTCACTTTATTTAATTCCATCTTAATAAACACTTTAACAACCTCATCATTTAAAATTAAAAGTAGTGTAGACCTTATAGGATAAAAGGATGATACATTTTACCATTTATACTAAAATTATTAATCATATTTGTTCATGTAGACATTAAAACATTTTTTTAAATTATTTTTTATTATTTATTTTATTTTTATTTATTTTTATTATTATTATTTTGTATTATTGTTATATTTCACATTATTCATTTCAGAAAGGTACATAACTCATCGCACATCATTTCATTTTTTTAGTTACTTAGATTACTTCCCTTAAATTAATTTAATTTTGTGCAACAAATTAGAATATATATTTTTATAGAATTAGCATTAGTATCTCAGTAGAATGTAGTGTTTAGTAGTATCATGTTACAAACTATCAACCCTATTTCATCCATGTAAATATTTTGTATATACGTGACTAGTGCAGTAAGTTACGCACAGTCATTAAGCTCAACTCTTTTCAAACTGAGCCAAACTTGTACAGTGTCACTACAAGGTTTTTAAATAATTTTTTTAATAATAAATGGGAGAATAAAAGATGTGTGACAGAAGTGTGAAAGTGAGAGAAAATGGAGAATATAGAGTGGAGAGTGAAGACAACCAGCGGATTTTTTCTGCCGCTCAACGCGACTTTTATTATTTGTCTGCGTCAAGCGTTTGGATTCATTGTTGAAATGTGCTGTCTCGAATGTGTTGTGTTTAGTTTTTGTGTTAGCCATAATTACATTCGACCTTAGGGAAAGTATTTTAAGTCTCATAAGACGGAAACGTAGTCACGAATTAGTGTTATACACTTATTTGTGGCCACATTTAACCGCATTATGGCACTTGAAAACTAACTTACCCATAAATTATAGACATACACACATATTGGTAGGCTGATTACATAGTAGTTACATGTAAACACGCAAACAACCAGGAATACAAACATGTAAAGTGCATACATTTTTTAGAACAAGGGAGATAACTCCGGGTCAGGGGACACAATAGACAACGAAACACTAACTTAACAGTGAAAGATAACTTTACACGCGGAAGCGAGATAGGTAAAACCTATCGCACACAGATTGTGCAAAGGTTGTTTAATATTATATGGGGGACATGAAGCAATTCGTGTGTTGATCCTAAGAAAGTCAACTTTGTATGGGTGGTGAGTTAATTTGCTATTTGAGGGCAGGTCTTATAAGACAATGGTCCGGTTAAGACAAACCTCTAATAAATATAATATTGCGATTGAGAAGAGGGCTCACGCCAACCAGGCAAGTTTGTGGCGATCACCAGTAGCCAAGTAAAGTAATACTACATTGTGACATTAGTCAGTAGAGGTCTATTGAGTTACCCAGAACCAAGTTATCAGTAGTCTTTGACAAAAATTAGACACACTAATTTTTAGAAACCTCTTGCGTCACAACCATGAGTCAAAGTTTGTAACACAGGAGGGGAGGGTGTGTGTCAAAGACTAGATTACAGAGGAGGGAAGACCACCCTGAATGAGTGGTCTACCTCAAGTAGATTAGAGGTAACCCAGTGCCCCAACATGAGGGCAGGGTATGTGTAGGGAGTAGATAGGAAGGGGAACTGTTAAACAGTTCTCTCATGAGACACGGAGGGGTCAACCAAAGAGTAAGCACTCTGGTCACGGTATAATCACGCCAACGTGATAGACACCAACTCAAGAGTAGGCTACTACTCTAAGCGTGTGGAATGATGTAGCACGCAAAAGCCGAAGTACGCACAAGGTCCTTCCGCGTACTGTGTAATCAGCACGCGGAGAATCGTCAGACTGGGGACAGACTTCGTAGGGAACACATCGCTTAGCGTCGATGCGTAATTCTTTAGATGAGTAGATAGATTTAGCAGTAGGGCTAGGGACGACTAGTGATAGGAAGTTTCTGTGTATTCATGTGTGGTTCGTTAGAGACAGTTTTGTGCATTGATGTAATGTAAGAGCCAGTGGCAATAAAAATGTGTACTCAATTCCTCTCGTACGACTGACAAGTCTTTTTGTGTGGTGCGAGAGAAGTTATCCCATAATGCCTGTAGCATCGCTTGATGACAGCGGACAATTCAACAGACCTACAACAATTATTAGATGTTGTAGTAACAGAGAGTGCAAGGAAAGGACTCTCCTTGAATATCAAGAAATCAGTAACAATGGTAATATCAAACAAAATGGTGACACCAAAATGTGACATAGAAATAGAAGGGAAAATCCTTAACCAAGTGGGTAATTTGAGATACCTAGGGGCATTTATAACATCAGATGGAAGATGTACAACAGAGATTAGGAGCAGAATAGGGAAGGCAAAAGCCGCATTTAAGAAAATGAAGAGTATCTTATGCAATAAGTCGCTATCACTGAATGTAAGAAAGAGAGTGCTGAAATGCTATGTAGAACCAGTTTTGCTGTATGGCAGTGAATCTTGGAATGTAAATGAACAAATTAAGAAGAAATTAGAAGCAACAGAGATGTGGTTCCTGAGACGAATGTTGCGAATTCCTTGGACTGCCAGAGTAACTAACGACGACTGCCTGAAACAGGCTAATGAAACTAGAACATTATATACAACAATAAGACAGAGACAAACATCTTTCTTCGGTCACGTGATGAGAAGAGAGGCATTGGAGAACATTGTAACAAGTGGAAAGATCGAGGGGAAGAGAGGCAGAGGCAGACCAAGAGAAATGATGCTGAATGGATTGAGACGGTGGCATGGAGGAATATCAGCAGCAGAGTTGATCCAGAAAACCAAAGACCGAGATCTATGGAGAGTCATGAACGCCTACGCCAGCCGGCACGGGACTTGACGATGATGATTATGAGCAAGACCTTACCATCAGATATGAAGGGGAACTTGAGGAATTCAGAACTATTAAAATAGTTGTCGGACAACAATTTATTTTAGTTACAACTTCAAGTTTTCAACATTTACCGCCAGGCGTTAGTGAGGATTACTCAGACACCAGGCAAAGAACAAAGGGGTTACATGTTAGTTAAATAAAAGTATAAAAATAAAATTGTTAAATTCTGTCGTCGAAACTCTGTAGACTGTTGATTTGATTCTCTTGTGGAAGTCTTCTAAAAGTAAATATATTTTGTGTAGGTTCGATTAGTTTTATCGTAAATATGAAGAAATGTGTTTATAATTATTAACTGAGCAGATTTTCTTGAACATCACAATGAATAGTGAACTGGACTCTGGAAACATTAAGACAACAGGACGATGGATCAAACGCTGAATATGACTTTATATTTAAAAAAGAAAATGAAAATGCAGAATATACAAAAGTAGTAATGAAAAATCTAAAATGTTGGTGAATGTTGCGGGAGAAAATATTTGGAGTACGTTAAGGAGAAATAAAAAAATACGAGCGAAATTTAGGGAGATATTTAAAGGTGAAAAAAAAAAAAGCAAATAAA
Organism: Cepaea hortensis; assembly: GCA_963921405.1. Lineage (NCBI taxonomy): Eukaryota > Metazoa > Mollusca > Gastropoda > Stylommatophora > Helicidae > Cepaea > Cepaea hortensis. The sequence goes on from OY992885.1 coordinate 33,463,669, forward strand.
GTTATATAAAGAAAATAAAGTCGATGTGCGGATTTCGGTGGGTGCGCGCGCAGGTGCGGATTTCGGTGGGTGCGCGCGCAGGTGCGGATTTCGGTGGGTGCACGCTATTGTGCGGATTTCGGTGGGTGCGCGCGCAGGCGCGGATTTCGGTGGGTGCGCGCGCAGGCGCGGATTTCGGTGGGTGCGCGCGCAGGCGCGGATTTCGGTGGGTGCGCGCGCAGGCGCGGATTTCGGTGGGTGCGCGCGCAGGTGCGGATTTCGGTAGGTGCTTGCGGATTTCGGTGGGTGCGCGCGCAGGTGCGGATTTCGGTGGGTGGGCGCGCAGGTGCGGATTTCAGTGGGTGCGCGCGCAGGTGCGGATTTCGGTGGGTGCGCGCGCAGGTACGGATTTCGGTGGGTGCGCGCGCAGGTGCGGATTTCCTGCGGATTTCGGTGGGTGCGTGCGCAGGTGCGGATTTCGGTGGGTGCGCGCGCAGGTGGGGACTTCGGTGGGCGCGCGCGCAGATGGGGATTTCGGTGGGCGCGCGCGCAGGTGGGGATTTCGGTGGGCGCGCGCGCAGGTGGGGATTTCGGTGGGCGCTCGCGCAGGTGGGGATTTCGGAGGGTGCGCATGCAGCTGGGGATTTCGGTGGGTGCGCTTGCAGCTGGGGATTTCGGTTGGTGCGCGCGCAGGTGGGGACTTCGGTGGGTGCGCGCGCAGGTGCGGATTTCGGTGGGTGCGCGCGCAGGTGCGAATTTCGGTGGGTGCGCGCGCAGGTGCTGATTTCGGTGGGTGCGCGCCCAGGTGGGGATTTCGGTGGGTGCGCAGGTGCCTTCATTTGTAGATGCGTAAATTGATAGATGCATAATTTGGCAGAACTTGCCAGGTGCTTTCGCAGGATCATTCTTTGGCCGGTGTGTTTGTAGCTATGTGGGCACATATGCTTGATTTGGCATGTGTGCATCTGAAGATGCATGCACGGATGCATAATTACACAGGAGCACACGCAGGTGCCTAATTTAGCTGGAGTGCACACCTGTGCTTAATTTGGTAGGTGCATCATTTGATGGGTGGGTAATTTGGTAGTTATAATTGCAGTTGCATAATTTTGTAGGTGCATAATTTGGAAGGGGCATAATTTGGAAGTGGCATAATTTGGTAGTGCACGCGCAGGTGCATAATACGGTTGGGGGTAACTTGGTATGTTCTTGCGCAAGTGTGTAGTTTGTTTGGTGTGCACGTAGGTGCATAATTTGATAGGTGTACGCGCTGGTGCAATATCGGCAGGAAATTCTGAATAAATGTTTTGTATGTCCGTTATAGAACGTCGTTGTCAATCCCAGCATTTATTGGCCGCGTGTAATTTTCTAAGCAATTTTACGTTCAGTGTTGTTTTTCCCCTCATTAGTTTCTTATACAATATTTCCAAATCACCTGCGGCTGAATTCCAACAGCATGTGGGGATTGTGCAATGCGTTCATAACTCCTAAGCCACAAGCACATTTTCAATATCTAATTATATCATTCTTAATATGGTATTGTGAGCAAGACCCTCTAAAAAGAAAAGAGGTCCTCTAAAAGTATTGGAGAGTTTTAGTCATAGACCATAACTTTATGAAGGGAAAATCCCAACTGCACCTCCCCGTGGTAGAGGATGGAAACACACCACGGTGTGGCTAACACAGCTCTGGGGACCGAGTATCCACCGGAATAAGTGGACAACTCTGCAGCTGAGCAGAGCAGGGCACTCACTTGTCCTGACAGTCGGAAATGGCTGCCAAAGGCAGAGGTAAAAGACCACCATGTGAATGTGGAAGGCAAGGGGAAACCACCACATTATCTTCCCAAGACTTCTTGGCAAAACATATATCAGAGTTAGTGAACGACGTTAATGGCTGTCTTAGGACATCCTCGTCCGGTAGGGACAGTCATGAGCCACAGGTGACACCAGACCGTCATCCAGCTACTGATGGCAAAATCATAACTAAAATAAATAAATTTAGAGTAGGAACATGGAATGTTAGGACATTAAATGAGCTAGGAAAGTTGACCAATGTTCTAAGAGAAATGGATAGCATGAATATAAATATACTAGGCGTTAGTGAGATGGTGGCTGAAGGGCTTGCGAACGTGTTTTGTGAGCCCGTATACCCTGGTTCGAAACACGGCGGTGCTAGTTTTTTCGAAAAAGGTATAGAGGCCGGTCGTTCAGAAAGAAATGGCAAACTACTGAACGTAACACTTGTCTAGTACATCAACAGCAGCTGAAAATGCTGGTGTTGACTGCAACGTCCCGTAAGGGATACGCAACAAATTTAAAAGTGAGATGAGATGGAAGGGATCGGGCAAAATTATAGCTGACAATCACACAATAATTTATTCTGGAGGGGATACACATGAAAAAGGTGTAGGAATGATATTAGATGAAAAAACAGCCAAGTCAATTAATGGATACTGGTGTATTTCAGATAGAGTTATTATGGTAAAAATCAAAGGAAAACCAATAGATATAAATATCATACAAGTATATGCACCAACAACAAGCAGTAGTGATGAAGAAATACAACACTTTTATGACGAAATAGAAATGGTGATGGCTCAAATTGGATCACAAGAAATAAAAATAATACTTGGTGATTTTAATGCAAAAGTAGGAAAGGGAAAAATAGAGGATGTAGTGGGGAATTATGGTTTAGGTACAAGAAATGAAATAGGAGAAAAGCTAATATAATGGGCAAATATCAATGATATGATAATTGGAAACACATGGTTTAAACACCATAAAAGACGACTGTACACATGGAAAAGCCCTGATAAGAAAATACGCAACCAAATTGACTACATACTAATTAATAAAAGATTTAGAAATGCTTTAATTAATGTAAAGACAATGCCTGGTGCTGACTGTAATAGTGATCATGTACCACTATGTTGACAAATAAAAGTAAGATTAAAGAGAGGGGGAAAAAATGGTTAAGAACATGAGACTTAATAAAGAGGTTCTGAAAATAGATAAAGAAATGCAAGAACAATACAGAGTGACTGTGAAAAATAGGTACAATGCAATAGCTAAAATACAGAGTATAGATGAACAATGGGAAATGTTAAGGGACTCCATTCATCAAACTAGCAAAGAAATATTACCGGAGAGAGGCAAAATAGCTAAGAAAAAATGGATGAATGAAGAAATCTTAAAACTGATGGACAAAAGAAAACAGAGTAAAAATGACAAACAAGAATACGCTAAGATAAATAAAGAAATAAAAGATAAATGTGGGAAGGCTAAAGAAAGTTGGTTAAACGAGCAATGCAAAAGAATTGAATTAAATTCCATTAAAGATACAAAAAATATGCACAGACAAATCAGTGAGCTTACAGGAAGAAAAATAAGAATAAATACAGGGTGTTTGAAATCAAAAACAGGAAAGATATTATTAGAGGAAGGTGCTATAATGAGGAGGTGGAATGAGTATATAAGAGAATTATATGATGGAGAAAGGGAAGAATTAACAGAAGATAGTAACTTAGAAGGTCCACCTATTCTGAAAGAAGAAGTCGCTGACGCTATGAAACGTATGAAGAAAGGAAAAACAGCTGGGCCAGATGAAATCACAATAGACGAATTAGAAGTATTGGGAGAATTTGGAGTAGATATATTAACCAAAATGTTGAATGATATTTACAGCAGTGGATATTTACCCAGTGATATGCTGAGATCTGTATTTATAGCTATACCAAAAAGACCAGGAGCAATTGATTGTGAAGATTTTCGTACAATTAACCTTATAAACCATATCACTAAGCTTCTACTCAGAATCATAATGAGAAGAACCAAAAAGAAAATAAAAATGGAAATTAGTGAAGAACAGTATGGATTTGTGGAAGGAAAGGGCACAAACAATGCAATTTATACATTACGGACACTAATAGAAAGGTCAATAGAGAAACAGAGAGACATATATTTGTGCTTCATAGATTATACTAAGGCATTTGATAAAGTAAAACATGATGAACTGATTAAAATGTTGAAATATATCAACATTGATGGAAAAGTTTTAAGAATAATAAAGAATGTTTACTGGAACCAAGTAGCAGCAATTAAAATTGGAAATAAAGAGGGTAGTTACGAACAGATAAAGCTAGGAGTACGACAAGGGTGTGTCTTGTCACCAGATCTTATCTCCCTGTATAGCGAAGTAATAATGAGAGAAATCAAAGAGATGCCAGGAATACTAGTTGGAGGTTATAATATAAATAATATACGCTATGCAGATGACACAGTATTGGTGGCGGACAATTCAACAGACCTACAACAATTATTAGATGTTGTAGTAACAGAGAGTGCAAGGAAAGGACTCTCCTTGAATATCAAGAAAACAGTAACAATGGTAATATCAAACAAAATGGTGACACCAAAGTGTGACATAGAAATAGAAGGGAAAATCCTTAACCAAGTGGGTAATTTGAGATACCTAGGGGCATTTATAACATCAGATGGAAGATGTACAACAGAGATTAGGAGCAGAATTGGGCAGGCAAAAGCCGCATTTCAGAAAATGAAGAGTATCTTATGCAATAAGTCGCTATCACTGAATGTAAGAAAGAGAGTGCTGAAATGCTATGTAGAACCAGTTTTGCTGTATGGCAGTGAATCTTGGAATGTAAATGAACAAATTAAGAAGAAATTAGAAGCAACAGAGATGTGGTTCCTGAGACGAATGTTGCGAATTCCTTGGACTGCCAGAGTAACTAACGACGACTGCCTGAAACAGGCTAATGAAACTAGAACATTATATACAACAATAAGACAGAGACAAACATCTTTCTTCGGTCCCGTGATGAGAAGAGAGGCATTGGAGAACATTGTAACAAGTGGAAAGATCGAGAGGAAGAGAGGCAGAGGCAGACCAAGAGAAATGATGCTGAATGGATTGAGACGGTGGCATGGAGGAATATCAGCAGCAGAGTTGATCCAGAAAACCAAAGACCGAGATCTATGGAGTCATGAACGCCTATGCCAGCCGGCACGGCACTTGATGATGATGATGATTATGATGATGATGATGATGATGATGATGATGATGATGATGATGATGATGATGATGATGATGATGATGATGATGATGATGATGATGATGATGATGATGATGATGATGATGATGAGCAAGACCCTACCATCAGATATGAAGGGGAACTTGTGGAATTCAGAACTATTAAAAATAGTTGTCGGACAACAATTTGTTTTATTTACAGCTTTAAGTTTTCAACATTTACCGCCAGGCGTTACTGAGGATTACTCAGACACCAGGCAAAGAACAAAGGGGCTACATGTTAGTTTAATAATAGTATACAAATAAAATTGTTTAATTCTGTGGTAGAAACTCTGTAGACTGTTGATTTGATTCTCTTGTGGAAGTCTTCTAAAAGTGCATATATGTTGTGCAGTTCGATTAGTTTTATCGTAAATATGAAGAAATGTGTTTATAATTATTCATTGAGCAAAGTTTGTTGAACATCAGGATCAATAGTGAACTGGACTCTGGAAACATTAAGCCAACAGGACGATCGATCAAACCTTGACTATGACTTTATATTTAAAAAAGGAAAAAATGTTTTGCGTATCCTTTTACAGGACTTAGCTGTCAACAGCAGCATCTTTCAGCTGTCTGTTGATCTCTTGGCAAGATTACGCTCAGTAGTTTGCCATTGCTTTCTGAGCGGCCGGCTCAGTATCCGCAAGTCACGAGCGGGGGTCGAACCACCTCAGTTCTCGCTCCGCTGCGAGACTCTGCGTGATAAACGGGATTACAGAGAGAAAGTGTTGTAACCCCACAGCCAGAGAGACCGGCTAAAAAAGGAAAAGAAAATGAAAATTCAGAATATACAAAAGTAATAATGAAAGATCTAAAATGTGGGAGAATGTTGCGGGAGAAAATATTTGGAGTACGTTAAAGAGAAACAAAAATACGAGCGAAATTTCGGGAGAAATTTGCGGGTGAAAAAAAAAGCAAATAAAGCTATATAAAGAAAATAAAGTCGATGTGCGGAATTCGGTGGGTGCGCGCGCAGGTGCGGATTTCGGTGGGTGCGCGCGCAGGTGCGGATTTCGGTAGTTTCGCACGCAGGTGAGGATGTCTTCACGTGCGCGCATAGGTGCGGATTTCGGTGGGTGAGCGCGCAGGTGCGGATTTCGGTTGGTGCGCGCAGGTGCGTATTTCGGTGGGTGTGTGCGCAGGTGCGGATTTCGGTGGGTGCGCGCGCAGGTGCGGATTTCGGCTGGTGCGTGCGCAGGAGCGGATTTCGGCGGGTGCGCGCGCATTTGCGGATGTCGGTGGGTCCGCGCGCGCAAACACAGGTGCTTAATTTGGTAAGTGCATAATTTGATGGGTGCGTAAGTTAGTAGTTAGGATTGCAGTTGCATAATTTGACGGGTGCATAATTTGACAATGCATGCGCAGGTGCATAATATGTTTGGGGGGGGGAGGGGTATTTGGTATGTTCATGCTCAAGTACATAATTTGTTTGGTGCACACGCAGGTGCCTAAATTGGTAGGTGTACGCACCAGTGCGTAATTTATTTGGTGTAAGCGCAGGTTCATAACCTGGTAGGTGAACGCACTACTGCGAAGTTTTGTAGGTGTGCATGCAGGTGCATGCGTAATTTAGTAGGTCGTATACCCTTGCGTAACTTGGTAGATGAGTGCGCAGGTATGTAAATTGGCCCTGTTGCCACATGAGAAATGCTAGTTGTATTTTGTAGGTGCATAATGTAATGGGTGAGCAATTTCGTAGTTATAATTGCTGTTGCATAAGTTTGTAGGTGCATAATTCGGAAGGGGCATAATTTGGTAGTGCATGCGCAGGTGCATAATATGGTTGGGAGTAACTTGGTATGTTCGTGCGCAAGTGTGTAATTTGTTTGGTGCGCACGCAAGTTCATAGTTTGGTAGGTGAACGGGCTAGTGCGTAATTTGGTAGGTGTGCATGCAGGTACGTAATTTAATAGATCCGTACACAGATGCGTAATTTGGTAGATGCGGCGGAGCTATGTAAATTGGTCCTGTTGCCACAGGAAAAATGGTCCACGACTCGCATTCGTATGTTGCCACAGGAAAGATGGTCCATGACTCACATTGGTAAGTTGCCACAAGAAAGATGGTCCACGACCTCTATTCATTTGCTGACGTAGGAAAGATGCTCCACAACTCACATATGTGTGTTGCTGTAATAAAGATAGTCCACGAATCGCATTCGTATGCTGCCACAGGAAAGATGGTCCACGACTTGCATCCATATGTTGCCACATGAAAGATGCAAGTTCTGAACAAATATTAACTTTAACTTATTTTATGATGCAATATCGGCAGGAAATTCTGAATAAGTGTTTTGTATGTCCGTTATAGAACGTTGTTGTCAATCCCAGCATTTATTGGCCGCGTGTAATTTTCTAAGCAAATATACGTTCAGTGTTGTTTTCCGCCTCATTACTTTTTTTTATACAATACTTCTAAATCACCTGCGGCTGAATTCGAACAGCATGTCGGGATTGTGCAGTGCGTTCATAACCCATAAGCACATTGTCAATATCTAATTATATGGTACTGTGAGCAAGACCCTACCATCAGATATGAAGGGGAACTTGAGGAATTCAGAACTATTAAAAATAGTTGTCGGACAACAATTTATTTTATTTACAACTTCAAGTTTTCAACATTTACCGCCAGGCGTTACTGAGGATTACTCAGACACCAGGCAAAGAACAAAGGGGCTACATGTTAGTTTAATAATAGTATACAAATAAAATTGTTTAATTCTGTGGTAGAAACTCTGTAGACTGTTGATTTGATTCTCTTGTGGAAGTATTCTAAAAGTGCATATATGTTGTGCAGTTCGATTAGTTTTATCGTAAATATGAAGAAATGTGTTTATAATTATTCATTGAGCAGATTTTGTTGAACATCAGGATCAATAGTGAACTGGACTCTGGAAACATTAAGCCAACAGGACGATGGATCAAACCCTGACTATGACGTTATATTTAAAAAAGGAAAAAAAAATGAAATTCAGAATATACAAAAGTAATAATGAAAGATCTAAAATGTGGGAGAATGTTGCGGGAGAAAAATATTTGGAGTACGTTAAGGAGAAACAAAAATACGAGCGAAATTTCGGGAGAAATTTGCGGGTGAAAAAAAAGCAAATAAAGTTATATAAAGAAAATAAAGTCGATGCGCGGATTTCGGTGGGTGCGCGCGCAGGTGCGGATTTCGGTGGGTACGCGCGCAGGTGCAAATTTCGGTGGTTTCGCACGCAGGTGAGGGTGTCTTTAGGTGCGCGCGTAGGTGCAGATTTCGGTGGGTGAGCGCGCAGGTGCGGATTTCGGTTGGTGCGCGCAGGTGCTTATTTCGGTGGGTGCGTGCGCAGGTGCGGATTTCGGTGGGTGTGCGTGCAGGTGCGGATTTCGGTGTGTGCGCTCGCAGGAGCGGATTTTAGTGGGTTCCCGCGCAGGTGCAGATTTCGGTGGTTGGGCGCGCATGGCTGATGTCGGTGGGTGCGCACATAGGTGCTGATTTCGGTGGGTGCGCGCGCAGTTTTGACACACACAACACCTGTAGCTACCAGAGATTTCTGACCTCAATATTCCTAGCCGATCGACAGCGGCTAATTACTAATGCCGAGAGGCGGGGCGTAAACTTCTAAGCGGCGCGATGGCAATATTGGCTGTTTTCAACACTTAAAATTATTTCGACTGCCGGCATTGATTTTAAGGATAACCGTTAATTACTAACTTATTACTTCATTACCTTAGATCCCCGAGTCCCATCTCTTGACATGCAGATGTCACGCACTGGCGGCGATAACAGACATCAATTTCTAGCAGTAAGAACTGCCGCCGTATTTGACGATGTTCGACTGGCGACTGATAGCGGATAGCTAAGTGCGCCTTCACAATGACATCCCGGGCCTTGTGAATCCCATGGGTCCCGGAGAACTCCAGAATCCCGTGTTCCCCGAGATAATTGTGGGTCCAACGTGACAACAATATCACGTACGCACTTTGCACAGTCCCTTCGCGAAGCTTCGAGATGTTTTTCGAACTCTCCGGACATATGACGTCACGAACTATTTTAACCGGGCATTTCCCTAGTTATAGTGACTATTTCAAGGGAGAACAACTCGTCGTCTTCGGACCAAAGGGAAATAATGCAGAGGACAGACATAATTTAGTCCGTTTCGTCACATAGTCCCCCAATTAAGAAGGTCGACCCGGTCGAACTTACTAGACTAAGAGAACTGTCTGAACTCTGAACCTGCACTCTACAGAATAAAATGGATCTACAGGAAAGGACGTTCCATAACGTTCACTTTCCCTGCGGTATCTACCTTATTGGCAGGGTTGCTGGTTCACCAACCACCACCTCAGACGTACGTTACCTCCAGCGATTAGGCCCGAAACGTAACGGCCTGGTGATCCGCTTACCCTCTAAACTGGAACGTTTCGCATCCACCTTGTGTAGGCCATCGGTTACTATACTGAAAGGTCGTCCGATCCTTCTGACAATAGGATTTTCCCTATCCCGACTCGGCATCACACCTGTGGACTGCTCGCGGATGTCGACCGAAGTGAATGGTCGCATACTCCAGGATCGTCTGGAGTACTCCCGCTCCTGCCTTCTCTCCCGCGAGAAAGGACAGTGAGCCTGTCGGCGGATCGAGTCACCCGACTGTCCCGTCGTGCCAGTTTGCCTACCCGACCTCGATTCCCAGTCTGCTTAACACTATAGGCCTCTTTCCGACGGAGCCTGTTCGCCCGAACAACGAGTGAACCCTTAGGAGACCGCAGAACCTCCCCACAGGATTTACTGCGTAGGACTGAGTCTACCTCGCCCTCGTCTGGACCCAGAACCGAATCTAGCGCGATGGTGGTCGCACTAAGTTGTGAGAAACTACCTCGGACTCTCCAAATTCTGAAGGAGAATACAATGGAACTTTCGCAATTCCCCGCGGACCTTCACCTCATACGTGGATCGGGACATTACCCGTTCCACAGGAAAAGGACCCTGCCATCCGAGTTCGAAATCCACCCCCTCGATTGGGAGAAGTACGAGAACCCTATCTCCAATACGCAGAGATAATCCGTTTCTGGTCCTGTGCTTTGGTGCCACCAGACAACACTCTGAGCACGACCTGATATATCTCCGCACGTCACCTGTCATTCAGGCCAGTGGTAGTGGCTGGAAAGACACTGGACCGTTGTCCACTCATCCCTATGTCCGGTTAAGGATAAGGTATGCACTCTATGTATCAAGTGGGATTTGCAATCAGTAGGGACTACCATTTGACCGTACTGGCTATCCCCTTGCCCGGCCCTACGATAAAGCAACCGGTTTTCTACATAGAACTGACCCGGGGATGTCGGGTCGGATTTTTTGGACAACTCCATTAGGTAGGGACGCAAGGTCGTGTCCCTACTTTGAGCACTGCTCACTAACCTCGCAAGAGAATGGTCATCTTCTTTACCAGACTGCACATCTCCATCCTTAGCCCTGGTCTGCCTAGCGCTCACTAGGCAATGGTTAGTGGTGTCCCCAAAGAACACATGTGGATGACCGAGGATCAAAGGGTAAATAGGATCTGGCAGCACAGCCGCTTTGATGCTACCCGTAACATACTTGCACCGAATGTCAATCCGAGCAATCGGCAAGTTCATAGCTACGAAGCGCTTCGTGGGCCGGCTGGAATTCTCTTTACCCGCCTGTTTGGTCTCGCTAGGTCTATCCCTATTTGCTGCGAGACAAGCAAAGTGCAAGTCCTTCTGCTTCCTTTGACAGTCTACTGTATTATGGGAAGGCGACTTACAGTATTTACACCACCTCTTACTCCACTTCCGTTTTGGGGAGGTGGGAGGGCTTTGCTTCTCGGGTTTCTTACCAGAGTTATCTACCAAGGTATCTGTTATACTGGACGATTCTTTGGAACCTTTGGTCTTGGGCTTCTTATCATGCCCCTTCTGCCTTGATTTTGGATCAGTCTGACTGGAATCCCCAGTCTCACCATAGACTTCCACATACATCTCAGCTAACTTATTTACTATGTCTAGCCTCTCCGCCCCATTTTCACCTAAGAAATCTCTCAAAGGCTTGGACATCTGAATCCTCATCTGATCTACCACCATCGGCTCTTTCAAACTCTCGTAGTCCTCTTGGAAACCGGCCAACGCCATCCATTTAAAAATGTAAGAGTTCAACCTTACACTATACGCAGAGAACATCTCACCTGGTTCTCGCTTGGAAGTTCTGAACCTCCGCCTGTACGAATGTGAGGTCATTTCGAATCTCTTCAAAAGAGCAAATTTAAGGGTTGGATAATCATTTTCCATCCCGGTAGAAGACGCGCATACACCTCGTACGCGGTGCCACGTAGTCCTTGTGGTAGCTTCAAATTCCAACGCTCAGGCTCTAAGCCCATAGCTTTACACATCGCCTCAAACTTCTCTAAGAATTGATCAATCTTCTCTTTATCAGGTCCGAATGGTGGAAAATTCCATTTCGTAGCATGGTACGCTGGTCTGCTGGATGCTGAAGAGCCAGGTAAAGCTTCTCCGCCTACTGCTCCTTCATTTCACCAACAGTTTTAGCCTCTACCTCAAATTGCTTCATCCGGAACTCATGTTCCATTTCCAGTCTCCTAGCTTCTAATTTCTTAGATTCTAGTTCAGCTGCTAGTTTCTGTGACTGTTGGTCTGCTGCCAACTTCTGCTCTTCTAGTGCTAACTTTCGAGCTTCAAGCTCAGCTCCTGATTTTCTCCGCTCCCTCTCTTCTGCTCTGAAGTCTCGTTCTACTTCAAGTACATAAGCTGTGACTGCATCACCTTCTAATCTCATCTCAGTTGCAGATGCTCGCACCTTAGACAAATCTAAAGTCCGAGTAGCCATGCTTAGTGTAAAGCATTACTAAGTATAGATACCAATGCAAACAATATGCCAACTCAGAAGTACAATGCTAACTACCAACTAACTAACAATGTAACTAATCTATACTATACTAAGTTAACCAAATGTCTGTCTACGTCAAAGAGAAGGTATCAGTAGCCCTGTTAGACAGATATAGGACAGAGAGCACTATCTTCTATCCCTACGAGATGTCAGAACAAAGAGAAGATCCCGGACGGTCCCCCACTCTATAGCTTGTAACAAACAAGACCCACAGGGCTTGGACAGGTATGTTACTATAGTTAATATCCCCAGCCTTTGCTCTGACCACCCCAATAGGACATTACATCTACAAGGCCCCACACAAGCCGGGACAGCTGACCTTCCCCTCCCCACTTATGGATTCCTACCCACAGGGGGCTCGGACAAGACACCAGTCATACCAGTACTCAAAGCCATGGCTAACAAAGCAAAATTTAATTTCTGAATACGTCAACTGTACTACTGTACAAAGGGAGGGATGGCTGAAAAGCCTTGATAGAATGCACTATATATATATATATATATATATATATATATATATATATATATATATATATATATATATATATATATATATATATGGTTGCAAGTATTATACGTATTCAACGGTATATTATTCACATATAATGTTTTTCACTACCGTCCCGCCTGGCCATAACAGGCACGGTATTACTAAATTGTAATTTCTCATTTGAGCTGGTTAAATATGCAACAAGCTTCAACATAGGCAAATAAATAGTGCCTTAATATGATGAACACCGGCTTCGAGTCATTGATCACTGTTTGATATTATGTTTCCACGTTCTGTCGGATTGGTGCAGCCCTGGACCGTTTGAGCACTTTTGAAGATGTTTCATTACTTTTTATTATGTCACCGTTTGGTACACGTAAACGTTGGACGGAGGGAATAACAGAGTCCATGGGATTATCGATACATGAAGCCCATAATCTGGCACACTCACGATGTTTATACTTCACCGCAAGGTACAAGAGGACATGATGAGATGAGATGAGATGAGATGAGATAAGATTGATTGTTACTTTTCTTTTCTTAGTTTTTAATTTGCGTGTTTTGTCATAACCAAATATGTACTAATGCTATTTAATTGACAAATTGAAAACAACCAAAAGGGCAAGTTAAGTATAGTGACTTCAGAGACAGCTAAATAACGGATCGTATCTATAACATTGAAGTTTTATTATAAGAATATACTAACAGAAGAGAAGACTATGCATGTATATGTTCTTTATGCCCCTTTATTGTGCTGCGCATAAAAGACTGACAAGTTCAAATGAATAAATATCACAGTGAGTTCGTAATATGTTATTGTAACTATATGATGATAATAATGAAACAACCTCAGAATAGTAATGCCTTCATATACGTTCAACATTATGACATACTAACCATTTCACTGTAAATAAATAACAAAGATTCAGTTCATATACAATCTTGGTTTTCTGAAACATAATAAGGAACAAACATGTGTTTTGTTTTGTTATGTTTGTTTGTTTGTTCTTTGTTTTAAATTTAGAATTGATTTTATTTGTAACTAGTACCGACGTAATAAATTCACAATTAATGTTTATTTTGTTTTAAACTGATAAAGCAATATTTTTTCTTCGTCATATCATTATCCATACATTAAAGATCAAGAGAAAAGATAAAGTCGTCCATGCTTAAGAGGACATGTGCCTATAATTTATGTTGTAATCTTTAAATCTGTCACATTGCTGCCATTTAAAAAAAAAAATAGATATTGCATATCCCTTATAGGACGTTGCAGTCTACATCAGCATTTTACAGCTGCTGCTGATGCACTAGGCAAGTTCACGCTCAGTAGTTTGCCATTGCTTTCTGAGCGACCGGCTCACATACCCCTAAGTTACCAACGCGGCGAGAACCGCTTCCGATTCTCGCGCAGGTAACGTTTCTTACGAGAATATACGGGATTACGGAGAAAGATGCTATCTCCTAGGCCAGGCAGACCGGCATTGATGCAATTAGGCGACGATATCAGCGTGATATGAAGTGAGATGATAACGAAAATGGCACAGATAAAAAAGCATGTCCGCCCGTATGTTCCCTGGGTACTTGATGGGAGAGAAGAGTGGTCACACTGTAACGTACCATAATGTTTTAAGAAGCGACTCAGGAGGGTTGACCAGGGGCTGGCACCAGATCCCGTAGAAACTATTAGGTGCAGATCCATGATCACCGGGCCGGGCAGTGGAAAGTCTAGCCACTACGCCACCACGGCTCCCTTAGCTCCCTCAGTATACACCAGAGTCTTGCTAACAACGAAGAATTTGTGTTTTAATATTAATATGTTTTCTAATTTCATGTTTTTCTTTAGATCTGTATGTGTTGTTCCCGATGAAGATTAGCATGATCGACACGACATTTTGTGTGTCTTAGTATACTTAATTTAGTTTATTATTATTTTTCTTGTGTATTTTTATTTGTTTCTCCCCCACCCCTACCTGTGATTTACGTTTACCATTGTGGAGTCTGTTGTAAGGTATGTACATTGTGTCTGTGTTTAGTATATCTGACGTTTTCGCAGGTGTTACACATACCTAACTTTGTATTTTTTTATATTATTACATCATGCATGAATGATGCATTCTGGGACACTGATGTTCAATACATTAAAGCAGGTCGAGGGGAAACATGTAGGGTCTCTGGTTGGAACAGATAGATTACATGTTATCTCTAACTCATTATCTAAGCATAACTTTGTATGCGATCTCGTTATAGCCCAGCTCATAAAATAAAAATTGTCAGCTAGGAACACTTTACTTATTGCACCAAATGTGTGTATCCGATTCCAAGACACTGAAGTTGAATACACTAACAGATCAAGAGGAAACATTGGGATCACATGTTGGCACAGATAGATAACATACTATTTCTAACTCGTTGTTGTTGTTGTTATTATTATTGTTGTTGTTGTTGTTGTTGTTGTTGTTGTTGTGGGGGGTACGGGGTGTCAGGCATTGGTAGCACCTTTGGTAAGGATGGCTCTCATGTCCTTTCAGGACCCATCCCCCACTGGTCCAAGTCTGACACCCAGCTCGTGCCTGTGGCTCCTAGTAGCTGTCAGCATGCGACAGCGGCCACCCCCCGGGCAACAGCTGTGAGAGGCTGGCTAAACCAGGCATGGGTATCCGATTTGGTGTCAAACCAAGAGGTAAACTATGGTATGCCTACCCAGCATGTGAAGACAGGATTCGGCAGACTGCGCGGAAGAAATCATTCCTGATTCAACGGGCAAGACGGCGTTTACCTGCAAAGCGTTGTGGAACGTAATGAGCACGGCAAGGCACGTAGAGCGCCCTGGTCATCCACTGCACCTGTATTCGTCTCCAATCGTCTCGACTTGTCTTGCCACTGGACTCAGGCGAGAGAGTGAGGTCGACGAACTGCGCAACTCTTCCTCACTTTAATCCAAGTCATCGCGCAAGTCATTCTTCATCCAACAATGTTGTTGTTGTTTTGTTGTCACCCACTTATGCCGTTGTGCGCCGTGGGCAGGGATTATTAAAGTTTCAGTGCCTGCGACTAGCACCTTTCTTCCAATTTCCTCCGTGATTCATGAGCACGTTTCTAGGATCAAGTAAATCTAACACATTATCTACATTATTATAGGACAAAATAGAAATCGTGATAAATTGTGTGTTAGTTTAAAATTAGCTGAAGCAAACTGAAGCCGTTATAAATCCCAACTTGGTGTGACACATTCAATATCAATAAAATAAGTAACACCCAAAAGAAGTACACAATACAGTCTAAATGAAAACAAAGACGATGGTTTTTATGTAAGCTCGATGAATCATTAAAATGATACATTTTAAAACAAATATACAACAAATTGTATAAATTGGCAAAAAACTAATTTTCAAAAGCTGCATAAATATAATCGTTGTCAAAAATAGTTGTAGTTTTCCTTTTTCTTTATTTCTTTCTTTTTTTGTTTGTTTGTTGGTTATTGTTTTTATTTTAAACTTAGAGTAAATTGATGTTCAAGTTTAAATATTCAGTGCCACTTGTCCGCCAAATGAATGTATTACCATCGTCATCTGCCCTATCAAATGGCATTGGTCTTCGTGTCTCCACATATTTCCATCCTTGGTGTTCTGGATCAATTTTGTTGATGATATTCCTCGATGCCACCCTCTTAGGTAATCCAGCATTGTTTCTCGTGGTCTGTCTCTGCCTATTTTACCGCTGATCTATTCAGTTTTCACGATGTGTTCCAATGCCTCCCTTCTCAAGGCCAAGGAACAATGTTTATCTCTCTCTTTGTTTTTTTTTAAAAATAGTTATATATAGTGTCCTACTATCATTTGCTTCTTCTAGGCACTCGTTAATTACTTTGGCAATCTCAGGTATTCGCAACATTTGTCTCACGTCTCCGTTGCTTCCGACTGATAAACGAAAAAAGAGTCATTGGAAAGGTCAAATGTAAGACGGGTCTGCGTGCCCAATTTGTGACCCGTTAAAAATAAAGTTCGTTCGTTCGTTCCTAACTTTTCCGGAATTAATTGATGTTTCACATTCCAAGATTCACTGCTATAAAACAGAACATGTTCTTTTTAACATATCAATACTCTTTGACATTTGATGTTGGTGGCGTGTTGCAAAACATACTTTTCATCTTCTGAAATACCAATTTGCTTGGCCCATTCTGCTCTTAATTTCTGTCACGCATCTTCCATATCAAATTATGATTGCCTGTGATATGAATTCATTGACTTGATTTATCATTTTCACTTCCCCATAACATTGTGGCGTGTTTATGTTTTTATTTTTATTTTTAATGACCATTGTTCTGTTTTCTTGATATTCAAGGCAAGCCCCTTGTTTGCACTCAGTTACTAATATCTCCATCACATGCTGCAGATGTATTCAGGCTTTCACAAATTTCCATTCAAATTTTATTTGTAATGAAGATCTACCATCGACACAATGGCGAACTGGCTAGGATGTCAGATTTAACATTCTCCCGTCACTGTGGTGTGGTCCTTTTGTTTCTTTCTTGCTTTTTTTTTTTTTTAATGACAAATTATTTCTGTTTTCGTGATATTCAAGGTACGACCTATTTTTGCACCTTATTACTACTATCTCTAACAGATGTTGCAGATGAATTTAGATTCTGATGACTTTACATCCAATTTTCATTTTATATCATATACATACACTAGTATTCAAATGGTTTGTTTGTTGTTGCATAAGCTTAAGCCTCCATTTGAAGGAAAAAGTCAAAGTGTTTAAAGTAATAAACTAATTAGAAGTTAATTCTCAAAGTAATCAACTATAATGTGCATAAGGCCTATTTGATGTCCACGTACGTAGCCGCAGTAGCTACACCACAGTTATTGTTTAACTGTGACATCAGAATGTAGCCATCATTTCCCCAGTAAGTTGACCAGGAGTTTTTGACCAGCCAGTAGTTCTGACCATTCAGTGTTCCATAACCTACTGCCAGCACTGAGTGATCCAGACTGTCTGGATCGTTTTCTGAAAATAAATAGTATGTGTTCGGTCAGATATAATGGCAGAGCACAGTGGCATAGTTTAGAATATAATCTCTCTCTCTCTCTCTCTCTCTCTCTCTCTCTCTCTCTCTCTCTCTCTCTCTCTCTCTTTTCTCTCTGTGTGTCTCCTTTCTCTCTCCCCATCTCTTCTTTCTCCCAGTCCCTCTCTCTCCCTCTCTTTTTTCTCTAAATCTCTCTCCATCTCGCTTTCCATGTATCTCTCCTTCTCTTCTCTATTTCTCCCCATCTCTTTCCAAGTCTCTCTTCACATCTCTCTCCATCTCTTCTCTCTATCTTTCCACACCTCTCTCCCCATCCCTTCTCTCTTCATCTCGCTCTCCACATCTCTCTCCATCTCTTCTCTCTCTATCTCTCTCGCCACATCTCTCTCGCCATCTCTTCTCTGTCTCCATCTCTTCTCTCTCTCTCTCGCTCTCCATTTCTTCTCTCTCTCCAACTCTCTCTCCAACTCTCTCTCCATCTCTTCTCTCTCCCCAACTCTTTCCAACTCTCTCTTCAACTAACCCCCCCCCTCTCTCTCTCTCTCTCTCTCTCTCTCTCTCTCTCTCTCTCTCTCTCTCTCGTTCTAATTATCCGTGAGTTTGCATGACATTTGTATCCTTCCTCTATTCTGTTGTGCCTGCTTGCCGTCACGGCAGTCATATGTTCGAACCCCCCCCCCCCCCCCGGCAGGTATTTTTATCTTTGCTGCCTGATACGTACAATTGCCTTGAGAATCAACGTGACATTGATCGCAGCGTCCCGAAAAGGACATGCTCATATCGTATCAAGGAACCCATGTCATATAGTAACAAGGACCCCCATGTCATATTGTAACAAGGACCTCCATGTCATATCGTAACAAGGACCCCCATGACATATTGTAACAACAAACCCCATGTCATATCGTAACAAGGACGCCCCATGTCAATTCAGTCTACAAGAAGATGTCGTGAGAAACAAAGGTGACCAACACTGATATTGACCACATTACCACTCGTGCGCCGATTGCTCTAACGAATATGGGGCTAGCACCATATACCATAATGTTTTAAAGAGCGTAAAAGAGGTGCCGCTGACTAAACAGGACAAGGACTTCCAAAAACCCAATGACAAGAGAAAGTGCGCCAACTGCCTTGGCAAACATGGAGCAAGATACCTGGGCTGTCAGTACTTCCAAAGACACAGAGACGTCTTAAAGACCGCCATAAATACAAAGACACCATACAAGGAAGCACTGCTGAGGTGCGAGACAGCAACAGGCATCTCACAAACCGAAAAATCACAGCTCCAAGACCAGATTGACGAGCTGAAGAAACAAATCAAGGCACAGCTGACACTGACATCAACCAGCGACAATGAAAAACCACTGGCTGACATGAAGGAAATCCAGCATAGCATCCACCAAGAAATGGAGTTCATGGCACAGATTAAAAATGAAAATGAAGAAATTCTATACGCAATCAAGACATAAAGAGAATTATTGAACGTCGAAAGGGAACTATCCCAAACCAAGCCAGCAGAAGCCACACAAAAGACCACAGAGAAGCCGCGAAATGAAACCAAACCAAAGGCCGACCAGAAACCGCAAGCCAAGGCAGCGATCCACCCACGATGTCCAAGGAACTCGAGGGAGAACCAGGACTCTTCCAGACACCTAAGAAAAGGTATGAGAAATTACTCAAAACACCCATAAGTGAAATGAATAAAGACGAGTTCGCCGCCGCAACCAAATAATTTCAAAGAAGCAAACTAGCCAACAACAACAAAAAAAGTCAAATAAAGAGTCCTTATAAGGACTGCATAATATCAAAAATGACAAGCCAGAACTAACACTGACTAAAGGAACCGTCAGAGGAGACGGACACAAAGGAGAACCCGCCGGCCAATTCTCCAGCTGACGTCCAGGCATAAACGCTTCAAGATCGAAAAAGCCAGCTAACACTGGTGCAGAAAAAGAGGCAAATTTAACCTGCATCATGAATCACCACAACTATAGCCAACGCCACAGATGCTGGTTGAACGTTGTAGAAAGATTTTTAAAATTTTCTACCAATCGGAATCGGAGCCGGAAATAACTACATATCTCGGAACAGTCGTAACATCAGATGGGAGGTGCCCTGAAGAGATTAGAACAAGAATCGTTATAGCAAATGCTTTGCAAGATGTAAAACATACTTACCAATAAAACGATGTCAATTGCAAAGATAAAAAGTGTGTTGAAGTGCTGTATAGAACCTACTTTTTTTTATATGGATGTGAAACATGGACAATGAGTGGACAAGCTGAAAAACATCATATGTCAGTGGAAATGTGTTTCTGACGAAAATGCAAAGACTACCATGGTCAGGCTGAAAATCCATCGAGCAAATCCTACAAGAAAAGAATGAAAACCGTAATCTGATTGGAGAAAATAAACGTAGATTGTCAAAATTTTTTGGGCAAGTTAAAAAAAAAAAAAAAAAAAAAAAAACTAGAAACCTTGATGACAACTGGCAAGATTGTCAGAAAAATAACAAAGGAAAAGCAGAGAAGTAAATACCTGGATGGTTTGACCACATGACATGGTCGGGACAAGAACACGGAGCTGATCCACGACTCTTGTGATCGTGTAGTATAGTGAAACATGACCGCCCACGCTTATTGGCATGGCACATGGTGATGATGATGATACTAGCGGATACTGACAAAACTCTGATGCTGGCCCGTATACAGGAATTGGAAGTGAAGCCTGGTCTAGCACGTTAGTGCCGCCTTGGAGGCGAAGAAAGAAGATGTCTTAACCAATTGTCCATGGGAACAGTGAGTAGAAATACTTTAGGTTGACTGGTGAATCGGAGGAATGATCACTCTTGGAAATGCCCAATGTCCAGTGACGTCGTTCAACATAACTTTTTATGTATACACACAAGAAGACAAGGACAACCCACCGTTGCCTCGGTCCCTGTAAACTATTCTATTCAACTAATTTTACATTCTGTATAGGAGATAACGAGATGTAGAGAGGCATGAAAGAACATGTCAGTTGATAAGCAACTTGATGATGATGACAATGATGATGACACACACACACTCATCCTGGAAGCAAACTTACTGCACTGTGGCTCGTAGTAGACACCATTGGCGTAGAAGCTGAACGACTTGTGGGATGCATCGATGCCCACAGAGATGGGTCCTTTGTTGAAGATGGACAACTTGAGGGACGTGAGGTTACCTTGGGGTATGGTGGTGTAGTTTGTGATCTGGACAACTGGGTGTACGAGGTTCTTCTTACAGAAGCTGTCCTGTATGGGGGAATGAACAAACTTTGCGTTAAGACAACAAATTCAGCAAAATAGTCATTGTTGTTGAGGAGCAGGTGATCAACTAGTTAGTGAACCAGTCTCTGGCATCCGGAGTTCTTTAAAGGGTGTATCTTTAATGACTGTGCAGTGTTTGAAAATATTGCCGGTCAAAGTTTTGCATTTACCTATTATGTTGCATGAACTTTAGAGAGGGTGGATACAAAACTTGGACCGGCAATATTTTCAAACTCTGTACCTCGTACCAGCAAAGGCTTTTGTCTCTGTGGTGTAAAATTGTATCTACCATAGAAAACATTTTATTCAACTAATTCCGCAGCAGAGGTAAGCATGGCCGAATGGATAATAGCGTCCTTTCTTAACTATCCGGTGTGCTGATGCCGAGGGAGCGGGTTAAACCACTACACCGGTATGTTGTACAAAAATATTGACTTCTCGTCCTTGACTTGGGGATGTAAATTACGACCTGGTCATAGGGAATGTTAATCTACTGACAAACATCAGTCCAGTGCACTAGAAGTCGTAGGGCGTGTATGAACAACGCTTGAGTGCAAAGCGAGCAAACGAAACACAGAAACAAAATAAATCCAGTAGCGGGAAAAATGTTGTGAGTATATGAAGTGTTTGAACCAATACCCTTTTGTAGGCCTGGGTGCATTGAGGAAGAGATGGCGAGCGAGAAACATGTCGTGCCCGATGTTAATTTTTTTTTATCAGTTGACTGAGGTGCAATGTTTATTTGTCAGAGGGATAACATTTTTATCCGTTGGAGGTAACATCAGAAAACTCATAGTCTACCCACGCTTCATTTTGTCACGAAGGAAAATCAGCCTTCACAAATCAGCTAATTAACTGATTCCCAATTACCCCCCCCCCCCCCCCAAACCCCCACCTCCCTCGTGACAGAGAACAAGTTGTAAACATAAGTCATACTCCAAACCATAACTCCCAGAGAAGAAAACCACCAAAGACACGCCGCCAAAATCCTTACAGAAGAAATCAAATCGAAAGTATAGTCCTTTAATTTTACACGTGGAACTGTGATTAGATATGCAAATGACATAGTCCCCCTCGCTAATAGTTTTAGAGGAATAAAAGCGCCGATCCTGTCTCTCAAGAGACGGTGACACGCAACATCATTTCTCAGTTTAAAGCAAAAATAATGTCTATAGACAAAACTTTATGCCAACCAGGGATCATAATCAACAATGAAGACATTGAAAATGGTACACACTTTGACTGTCTTCTCGCTATTTTCAACAACAATGGCGACTGGTCAAAAATAGTCAGACACAGCCAACTGTGGCTAGAAAACATCTAGAGACGGAACGGCAATATCTAGAAACGCAGTTGGTGAACATCTGGTTGGGAAAATGACTGCCAGTTCAATCGGGGGTGAACTGTATTGTTCGCAGAGGACTTTTGTGGTGACATTCTGGCGGTGGCATTATGCACAGTGTGCCTGAGCGGGCCACTGTTTGTCGAGACTTCTGTCTTTTCCACTTTACAAATGCAGCAGTGAGGAACATTTTATATGATTTTCACTGGCACGGGAACGGAGTATAAAGGGGACGACCCTTTGCTGTGATGTTGGAACCGCGACTAACGACTAGTCAGACACAAACTGGCGATAACAAGGCAGGGGTTAGACAGAATTAAGAAGAGTTGATGGCACAACATCAGGGAACAAGGTAAAGTAACATGTATGAGAACGCCAATCTTCCCCGTGACAATGTATAAACGCGAGCAGTAGATCATTTCGCAATCATTCATTCATTCAGTAGCATGTCCTTTGCAGAACCTCGCTGCCATAACAACCTTCCGGAATTTCGCAATCACTAAAGAAAATTTTGAATTGTGTGCTCAATTGCCACGAAACAATTACTAGAATACCATGGACTAAGAAGTAAATGATACAATCCTACAAGATTTGGACATCGAAAAATAACTGGCCTATAATCAGTATCGTGCAACAGAAAGTGAAATACTTTGGTAATATAAAATGTCACAGTAGCTTGGAAAGAATAGTGATGGAAGGCAAAGTACGTAAATAAAGAGGCAGGGGTTAATCAACACAAAGAAGAACACACGGCACTGTTGACACCTTGCGCGTGAGAGCCTATGCTCCACTGGGAGACGAACAACAGGAGAAGAAGAGGCAGATTGGAAGTGGCGGTTATCGTGGCCAGTAACTTGTGTCATTAACTCTTTGCGGAGATCAGCATGGCCGAATAGATAAGAGCTCTCGTTATTAAACATTCCGCTTGCTGATGCCGAGGTTGCGGTGTTTATCCCTACACCAGTCAGTTAGACTAAAATGTTGACTTCTCTTCCTTGACTTAGAGACGTAAATTACAAGTACCTCTAAAGATTCGGGGTTCGCCTGATGGCGAGGGGCACTGGTAATAGAGAAAAAGCTGATCACCACGCAAAAACAAGTCCAGTGCACTGGAAGTAGTAGCATGTGTATGACTACACTTGAGCTCAACGCGAGATAGTGCCAAAATAATAATAATAATAATAATAATAATAATAATAATAATAATAATAATAAGCTTTTTGCTTCATTTCCTCCCTTTTTATAAATATTTTAAAATATATATATTTTTTAAAATATAACCATGAATATTTCAGACTCTCTCTCTCTCTCTCTCTCTCTCTCTCTCTCTCACTCTCTCTCTCTTTCTCTCTCTCTCTCTCTCTCTCTCTCTCTCACACACACACACACAACACACACACACACAATATCGTGGAAATAATTAACTTTCTCTTCTGACTGCGGTGTAATGTGTTCGTTCCACACGTCGGTCATTTTTACTTAAATGTTGGCTTCCCGTACATGGATATAAATTACAAGTACCTCAGAAGTCGGAGTGGGTTCGCCTGATAGCGAGGGTCACTGATAATAGAAAAAGCTAACTGTCACGAAAAAAAAAAAAAATTCAGTGCAGTGTATTAACTATTAGCAACTACTTGAAGTAGTAGTACATATGCGAAATATGGCAGAGTTAAAGGGGATGAACGAAAAAAAAAAGCTAAACAAGTTTTGTGACAACTCAAAGAAAAGAAATATCCTGTACCAGAAAATAGGAAAACCACAGGTCCTTAATTTATTCAGCCAAACAAAAAGTAGGTTTGGACCAAGCAGGTACACAATCAAATGAACAAGAATTATAATGTAAATGTCAGTTCACTGAGCACTGACACAGCCGAAGATACTACATATCAAAATAAATAACACGGTGATGCTAGTGTTGCGATATATCGTCCTTGTGTCCAAATGGCAGCTAACATGTGGGGATATATTATTCTTCTGTACTGAATCAATTAAAGAATTGAATTAATTTTACGTTACTTCCGGTCCCCAACATGGCTGTTAGGCATTGAACCGTTAAGGCCTCTGGCGTGTTTATGCTTGTGGCTACGGTTTGTATTCGCATTTTCCTCATGTTGGACTGGTAGTACATGGCTCCGTCGCCCCGAGTGGGTGGCGCGACACTGTGAGCTGTGAAATTCGTGTGGAATGCGTTTACATCTGTCCGCTGTTATTTGCACAGTGAACTACATGTTCGGAACAATAGACGGCTGTCGTTGAATTGACTGGTTTGCCTTTTCGGTTCACGAGTGCTTTTTTTCAGGAGACTCCCGTGAGTCGTCGCTGGAGCTATGGAGTTCGTGCTTTATCCAGCACTTTCCGCGGGTCGCCCTGCGGAAAGAGACCGAGCCATGTGGAATAAAATCCGGGTCAATGAAGTCTTTCTGGTGGCTGCCGATTCCATCGACGATGAACTGTACTTTTCGTGGAGGACTTTTGTGTTGGCATTCTGGTGGCGGTATTATACACAGTGCACCTTTTTTGGGCTGTTGGCTTGCCGAGACTCCTGTCTGTTCCACTTTTCGCAATGGGCAGTGGGGAGCATATTATGTGATATTCACTGGAACAGGAATGGAGCATAATGGGGACTGACCCCTTGCCGTGAAGTTGGAACCGTGACTAACTAACTAAATAACTAATTAATGGTTCCGTCGCTCTGCTACTGAGTGAGTGCGTTGGCGACACCGTGAGCTGTGAAATTCGCGTGGAATGCTTTTACATCTGTCCTGTACAGTGAACTGCATGTTCGGAACAATGGCTACCGGCGGTTGCTGAATTGACTGTTTTGCCCTTTCGGTTCACAAGTGCATTTTTCGGGAGACTCCTGGGAGTCGGTGCTGAAGCTGCGGAGTTCGTGCTTTGTGCGACACTTTCGGCGGGTCGCCCTGCGGTAAGAGACCGAGACATGTGAGAAATCCCGGGTCAATGAAGTCTTTCTGGTGACTGCCGAGTCCATCGAGTATGAACTGTGGTATTCGTGGATGAATTTTGTGTTGACATTCTGGCGGCGGCATTATGCACAGTGTGCCTGTGCGGGCTTGATGGATTGCCGAGACTCCCGTCTATTCCACTTTTCACATATGACAGTGGGGTACATTTTGTGTGATATCGGCTGGCACTAGGATGGAGCATAATGGGGACGACCCGTTGCCGTGAAGTTGGAACCTCGACTAACTAACTAACTAACTAACTATAACTATTAATTTTGCGTGCAAGTCAAATTTGTCATGTCACATTTTATAGAAGTAACGAATTGCTTACAATGGCCAAGTATTGACCGTACTGCGTTTCACTTGTCAAGCCGCCATTTGCAATGATGAACTTGTACGCCTGAAAGTCCTCGCCGCCATCGCAACCGTAGTTGCCTTCCCCCCAGGAGCAGTCAACCAGTTCTTGTTGGGACAAACGGATCAGGTTACCAGTCTGGCCAACAAGAGTTCAAACAGCATTAATAAACAGTGACAGTTGCATAGTCTACTCACCATCTAATCCTATCTCATCTTGTTCCTCTTGTACCTTGCGGTGTCGACGTGAAGCATAAACAGCGGCATAAATAACCTGTTTATGGGCTTCATGTTGTCACATAGTCTACTATCACATTTAATTAGACATTTACGTGTTACTTATAAGTTCTTACTGCTGTCAAGACAGGTAAAGGTAAATGTAATAATACAAGTAAATGCGAGAAATTGCCAACAATTCCACTTTATCACATGCAGTCTGACAAACAGAATTCAAACACCATTAGTATAATTCAATGTCATTAACAAGTAATATATATATATATATATATATATATATATATATATATATATATATATATATATATATATATATATATATATATATAATTAATATAATGTATCACAAGTTCGATTCCTGGCTGGGCGACTAAAGCTTTCAATTGTTATGTTGTCTAGTGCGACAGACTGTTGCTAATTCAGTACTTATGAATGTGTTTATGCATTGTCGTTGTAGCCTCATAGATCCCGCAATTATTAATAATTATATAAATATACACATAGCAGGCTAGTTGGTGTATAGGTTATGACCTTAGACTTACAATGTCGTGAGCTCGGTCGGACTAAAGTATGATGCCAAATCTCGTCGATCGCTATGGGAGGGAAATACTGACCATGTATTCCCCGGCGCACTCAGGCCTATAAAATGTGAAGGTCTTAACACTTCACATAACCACAACAAGTCCCTGCTTACTGAACCTGTTGTATTGTGTGTATGTATGCACATATCAGTCATATGTGGCACAACCATCCGTGTAAGACCCGTACAGCATACAATGCGTTCCTCTGCACAAAGATCTTCCGGGAAGCCTCCTAGTTATCATTACAGTCTTAACTCCATCTTACACTGGAGATTGCTGTCTTTTATGTCAAACACCTACCAGTCAAACTAAAACACCGACCATCACCGCGTTCTGAGAGTGGATCATTGGCAGCGATGTCATTTTAAAATGGCATATCCTTTGTAGGTCGTTGCAATCAACCCCAACGCCAGGTTCATTTTCTAGGCATTTTACGTTCAGTAGATTGTGATTGACTTCTGAACGAGAAATCAACTTTCAAGTCCAAACTGACGCGTGTAGGAAACAATTACGCTATCTTGTCATCAGCGTACCGGAATTGTAAGATCTAGAGTGCACCTAAGCCTTCGGCCACGCGGAAGCCATGCCATACCTTCAAGAAATTGGCCCCTTCAATGGTACCAGTGGTTCCAAAACTCCAGCAGGAGCCACAGATGGCCTGGTCTTTCACGGGAGTTACTGCACCTGAAAAAGCAACAGATCATAATGTTTCATTGTTAGTTGCGTGTGCTTTAAAGGGCGTGGCAGTCAACCCCGGCATCGATTGGTTGTTTGTGATTTCCAAGATAATTGTTCGCTCAGTAGTTTACCATTCTGAACGACAGACGTCTCATACCGTGGAAACCAAGGCAATGCGGGTATGGTTCCAAATCGCATGTGGCTGATTTCCACACCTCGACAAGGTATGTCGGGGAATTTTGAAACTGCGCTTATCATTATCCCCTAAAGCATAGACGATGATTCATTACAGACACATTAACAATTTTGTCATCCAAAGAAATATTGATTTAAAATCACAAACGATACAAATCTTATGTTTTTCTTTGGACCATTTTCCATTGAGAAATGTCCTTAATTTGCTTGCTGTGATTAGTATCCCAATGTACGTCCTTCAACAATAGATGATGTCTGGACTATTTTTACTTGCTTCAATTTTGGCAAATTTTCTTAATTGTTCCTTGTCGTTGGGTACGCTCTCATTTCTGTGTCTTCATCATAAAGGTCAAAAGGTACCTGACCGCACTTCCAGGCCAGTGACCAATTTGGCATTCCATCAGTGATGTGGCCGGTATTTCGCTGAAGACCTTACACCCTCAGACAATTGTTGGTGTCTGTCAGCAATGATGCTTGTCAAGATCGCTACAGTCTTATGCAGCTATATTTGCCAAGACAGGATTATTTATCCAAACACAGCTCGACTATTCTGGACACTTGTTAAAGCTACCTGATATTATTTGACAGGGAGGCTCAGTGGTGAAGTGGCTGTGCCGCATGCCTCACGCCCGAATGTTGTGGGTTCGATTCCGGACCACAACATTTGGTTCACGAGTGCAGTTTTCTCAGAGACTCCTGGGGGTCGTCGCTGGAGCTTCGGAGTTCATACTCTATTCGACTCTTTCGGCACGTCGCCCTACGGAAAAAGACCGAGCATGTGGGATAAAACCCGGCGCAATTAAGCCAACCCTTTTGACTTGTAACCAATTTTTTTATATTTCACAGCGTCCGGATAAATGGAGCAGTGCAGAAAAGTGTTTGACATGATCTTGTATTAATTGTTGGCAATCGGATGTTTGCTGTAGTCTAGAAACAGCATCATCATGTAGCAGATCCTTTGCAGAAGGTCGATCTCGTCACCATATTGAAGGTTCTCGATCGCTTGCCAAGTATCCTAGCTCTGGCACATTTATTATCAGATTGCCTGCAATGGCTCTTGTCCATCTTCTTCCTGGTGACCCTTGCCTCTTCTTCCAGGCGCCGTGCATCACTGCTCTACCACTGTTTTTTTTACAAGCGGCGACTATGGAGAGCTAAAATGAGACTGACCATACCACCCTGTAGACAATTTTAGCTGTACAATCCAGCCAGTTGTCAGCATGTCCACAAGGGGTTTGACGTGAGTTGGCTGAGGGCCTATGGTGATGAAAAGAAGAGCCAGAAGAAGAAGAAGGAGAAGAAGAAGAAGAAGAAGAAGAAGAAGAAGAAGAAGAAGAAGAAGAAGAAGACATAAATGTGAACGTTGACCACTTCACACTCTAGTGCAGTGGTTCTCAACTGGTGGGGAATTCCCCCCCCCCCGGGGGGAATTTTAGGGTTTCCAGGGGGGGGGGGGGATGAAGACCATTTCAAGATCGCGTTAATACAAGAACCGATTACTTGATATCGTTTTTCCCTTCATACTTTACAGTTAAGTCCGACTTTGTGAAGACACATGAAGGGTGTAGCATAGGTGGGAGCGCAAGCGCAATTGAAATACCACTACTTTTATCGTTTCTTTACTTATTCAGTCTCTCGGTAGAGATTTGTTCGCAGCAGACGAGCATAATCTCCGCCGGGCCTATTCTCGCTGGTCGCGAGATCCGCACAGTGGAATTATGGGAGATTTGCTTGCAAATAGACAGGCAATATCTCCTGCGGTAGCTATGGCGGGCCTATTCCCGCTGGTCGCGGGGACCGCTAAAAGTCAGGTGGGGAGTCTGACGATAGTGCACGCTTTACACAGGTCCGGACACTTGTGATCGACAGATGTGCGCGCCCTCATGGTCCGGGCTCGTACAAGGCCCTCACATGTGGGACATGGCTGAACGCCTCTAAGCCGGGTCCCTTGGGTGTCAGGGTCTGGCCATAACTCGCCACCGGCTCGTGGTGGTGAGGTCTCGGTGGATTGACGCTGAGCCGCCAGCGTCTGCAGCCTACCTTGTGCCAGACGTATTGGTTACCCATTCCTCTGGAATACACAAGACTAGGCCGAGAGAGGGGTCATGTCGTTTGGGCGCCACATGAATCTCTGAAGCTCTGCCCAGACATTGTGATGGAATATTGGCCACATTCCACTCACATACTTTGGTCTGTCAAGACTGCAAGGTGTCAACAACAACTTTAAGTTAAGTACGTCTCATCCTTCTAAAATTCATTTGATAAAGTCAGTAGACCCACAAATCATGTTTTATGTGGATGTCTAGACTTGTTTTAGTATGTGCTATTAAATTTACCTTACATTTTTACGTATACTGTATAGGGGTGGGGATTTTTGGATAGGAAATATGAAAAGGGGGGGGAGGGGAATGACGTTCTGAAAATACGGTGAAGGTGGAGGGGGGAGGGGACGGGCCAAATTTTTGATAGGAAGGGGGGGGGGGAATGACGTTCTGAAAATATGGTGAAGGGGGGCACGGGCCAAAAAAGGTTGAGAACCACTGCTTTAGTGACTATCTTTCCATAAATGTAATGTATAGTTCTAACAGGCAAGATTTAATTTCACAGAACCGTGAAAATAAACTGTAACATGTAAACATTGAACATTTTACCGATAAGCCTCCAGTCCCACTGATCCGGGACATCTTGCACTTGTATGGCCTCAAGCGTGAACTTTTGTCCCCCACGGTTGCCATGAGTGTAGCGGAATCCTCTCATCTTCTTCAACTCATTCTCTGTCTTGTCAGCAAGATGGTTGACATTCAGCGTGTAGGACAGACCAGCACGGTTCTTGGAGTGGATATATCTACAAAGCAATCATATTCTCATGATGTACCTAGACTGACTTTGTCAAAGATCTCGGAGCAAGGTCATAATTATAATGTATCATGCTGATACGCTTAGGCGGTCATGTTTCGCCATCCCACACCATCACAAGAATTTTGGAACCGCTTTGTGCTTCTGTCTCGACCATGCCATGTGGCCAAACCATCCAGATAGTTATCTCTCTGCCTTCCCTTTATTCTGTGTTCCTCAATCCTGCCAGATGTCATTAAGGTTCATTTCTTCTCATAACGTTTCCACAAATCTTGACTGCCTATGTCTAATTTCTCTAATCAGTTTACGGTGTTCATTTGGTGTTTTTGTAGGAATTGCTTGCCAGCATTGTGGCCAAGGGGTTACGAATGTAATTGCGGGAAGTTTGGAACCAGGCGCATTGCATTGATTTCCATAAAAAGGTATGAGAGCCGGTCGTTCAGAAAGCAATGGCAAACTACTTAAAGTCAACTTGCCAAGAAATCACGAACAGCCAAAAATGCTGAGATTGACAGCGACATTTTGTAAAGGATATATAAAGGATATAAAGAAACGTTTGTTTTAAAGGACTTGCTCATTGGGTTTTCTGTCTGTCCATGGTACTCTTTGCATTTCCCCCGTAAACAACATGTCAAATGACATCAACTGATTCTCGCTTGTCTGGGTAATTGACAACGATACGCATCCATGTGACAGGTTCCATCTAACACTTCAACACTTCTTTTCGTTGCAATTAACATCTTGTTATAGGTCAGTATGTTTTTCATCTTGCAAGAGACTACGCTTGCCATAGCGATTCTTGTTCTAATCTTTTCAAGGCATCTCCCATCAGATGTTATGACTATTCCGAGATAGTTGTACCGATTCCCGTGTTTAAGAATATTCCACTTTACGCGTATATATCATTGTGACATTTCTTTCTTCTTTGAGACGACCATAATCTCTATCTTATTACAAGTTAATTCTAACCCTAGTTGTTCACTGTGCTCAACAACCGCATCTACTAAATGTTGCAGATCCTGTTCGTTGTCTGCAATTAATACTATGCATCTTATATTATCGATGCTATGTCCCCCAATGGCGATTCTTCTCATATCCTCTAAACTTCGCATAGTATTTTCACTACATAGGGAAACATTATCTGGAGACATTATGCATCCATGACATACGCCTTTCTCTTAATAGGCTGATATTTACCTACTTCATTATCAATTTTAATGGCAGCTTGTTGTTTCCAATATATATTTTTAACTAGTCTTAGGTCTCTCCCATCAGATTGTACTTCTGCAATCTTCTTTCTTTTGTCGACACGTCTTACACCATCAACGCCTTTGTATTATAAATGAAGCAAAGATGTAGGTCTTTGTTTACTTCTGTCTAACACTCCATTAATGTTCTCGGCAAACAAACAGCGTTTATTGTACCCTTCCCTTCTACAAACCGACATTATTCTTTCCTTTATTTCGGGTTGTATTTTCTTCCTAACTCTATGCATGATGATTCTTAGTAAAACCTTTGTGGTGTTGATCACTATGCTAATTGTTCTATGTTGATTTCATTTAAAGGCGTCTGATTTCTTCGGGGTTGCAATAAATATAGATTTAAATAATTCAGGAATTATATCGTCATCTCCAGTATCATATATTGTATTCAGCAGTCTGGTACCTGATCTATTCCATATTCTTCTAAGGCATTGATCATTTCTCTTGTGATGTTTTCTGGACCCGAGGTCTTGCCAGTTTTCACATCGTTAAGAGCATTCTCATGCCATATTCTTTAGTGATGAATTCCTTTAGGCCGTGGGAGTTCGGCAAACCTAGTGGCTAGAACCTCGCTTGTCGGCCAGTGGTCATGGGTTTGATTCGCACTTGGGCCGATTCGAATTTTTAAGACTGACTTAGGCTCGCAGAATGACCGAGACTAAAATGGGTGTTAAGATATGTCTTTGGAAGTAAAAGTGGACGTCTCGATATCGACCACACCATCGTCGTTGTTTGTTTTTCATTACCTCTGACCTGTTTACTCTCACTAGAGAAGTTATAATTATGGTCCACCCCAGCCTCAAATTAATGACCTGATCAGCCACATTCCGGATTTGCTTGCTTGTGTTCGCTGGCTGTGAACTCCAGAGTGAAGTCCTGTATGCCGGATGAATACATCCTGTTGTCCAAACATCAATGTAATGTCATACCGGACCTGAGGTTTGCGTGAGTATCCGTTGTTCCATGTCTGGCTCATTGGTGTGCAGACTGGTGGTTCCTCGCCATGCAGGCAGATACTTTCCGGCTTCGGAGGAATCATCGATCCTACTGATGTTAGCCAGGTCTTCGAAGGGACCTGTTGCCCAGGACGCACGGCGTGGGCGTGTCAGCTGGTCTTGGCCAGTATAGATCCCGGCCCTGGAGCCTTGGAAACACCTCTGCGTCCCACATTTCGGATATTAACTGGAAGAAGATTGTTGCCCGCAGGAGGTAATGGCTAATACTCATTTGCGGCCTACCCTTTGGACTCTTGGAAAAGCTCTCTTCTAACTATCATTTGGGAACGCCTTGACGCCACAAAGACAGTTCATAAATAAGCACATATGTATTGGTTGGCGCTCATAGAAGTATGGGCAAGAAGTAGAGACTAGAGGACGCACTAGACAACATACAAATTGAAAGCTATAGCTACCGACCCGTATTCGAAACTGGCACCTCCAAACCTCGACAGCGCCTCGCTGCAGGAACAAGTGTACTTCGACGCATGACCATGATATAGGGTTGTCTAGTTGATCGTCATTTGGAGTTGACAGGGTCGAATACCGGTTGGTATTCATAGCTTACAATTGTTATGTTGTCTAGTGCGTCCTCTAGTCTCTAATTCTTTCCTCTACTTCTTTTAGCCCCGGCTCCGTGGCGAAGGCGTTACAGGTGCTGTTCGTAATCTCGTATACCCATGTTCGAAACACAGTTGCGGGCGATTTGGCAGCAGACCACCTTGTTTTGGTTTTTTACAAAATGGTAATTGTGCCGGTCGTTCAGAAAGCAATGACAAACTGACACTGTCATTTACTGAAAATATAGTACCTTGCGGTGTATGGCAGGGGGGGGGGGGGTCCCTTTGAGCCTGAGGAATTAAGGCCGCCTGGCTAGTGCAGTCGCCTTGAACTGTGCAGGTTAGGATTTTCTTTTTGCTCACGACAGAAAAAAATCCCATACCTTACCGAGGTTTTGAACCCGGATCTCCTGAAGGAGAATCCGACGTTCTAGCCACTCGGCCAGCCGCTCCTCATTGACAAACTACTGAACGTAAACTTGCCAAGAGATAATAACAGCCAAAAAGGCTGGTGTTGACTGCAACGTCCTGTAAAGTATATGCAACTAAATTAACTACTATTAATACCAAACAATGCACGTGATTTTATTTATTAACTCTCTTCTAACAAAGGGGTTTATCGACAAACAGCTAAATGGCACGTGATATGTCGATGTGGTTATCTAACGTTCAATAACAGTGCCCAACAGTGCGACTAACATCTATTTCTGTAGTAACATGTCCGGGATGTACTTTACACTACTCGGCATTACTATATGGCATCGATTCACGTGGGTTGATACTCACCTGAGGTTCTGTCTAAACACGTGCATCCTGGAATCATGCTCATCTGGTGAGTACTGCTTCTTGTGTGTGGTCTTGAACTGTTCAAAGCTCTCGTGGACATGGTGATCGTCATGATGGACAAACTCTCTGATAGGATTCATCATAATCGTGTCAGTGTGGGACACATTAGAATCAGGGAATGACGTACAAGTCAGATCTGGGGTAGAAGGATATTTCACATTTACTACAGTTATACCAAAACATTACAGAAACATAAATATCAGATCTGTAAATTGAAATTAAACCGATATGTTTCTCCTACTCCTCTTCCTCCTCCTCCTCATAATCATCATCACCAGGTGCCTGGCCAGCTGGCGTAGGCGTCCATGTTTCTCCACAGATGTCGATCGTTAGTGTTCTGGATTAACTCTGCTGATGATATCCCATGTGCCACCATCTCAGTCCATCAAGTATTATTTCTATCAGTCTGTCTCAGTCTCTTCTCCCACCCTTTTTCTCAGTAAATACTAAAGAATTATAACGTTTCTCCTACAATAAGAAAAAGTCAGAAAGCTTTCATAATGAATATGAGATATGAAGACTACGCATGTCTTGTCTCTTCTCATCTTGTTCCTCTTAGTCTTTTGCCTAGCGTGTCGAGTTGAAGTATGAACAGTGGGAGAGAGCCCGTTTATGGGCTTCATGTATCGAGATTCCCACGGACTCCGTTATTCCCTCTGTCCATCGTTTATGTGGTCGGCCACTTCTTCTGGTTCCATCTGGTCTGTACATCATTACTTGTTGTGATATACTGTTAGTTGGTAGCCTTGTTATATGGCCAAATACATTAAATTTTTCGTTTCCTTTTGGGAATTAAGCTGGAGTTTGTTGACTTAAACTTAAAGTCACATCCCAGAAAGTCAGAGTGTACTGGACCGAATCAGGGCCTGCGATGCCCTAATATGTCCCTCCTAAACACAGCATGTCCCAAAACAGAAATATGTTATGGGTCTGAAATGTTGCAGGATCATCACTCTGTGATGTTGTAGGACCATCACTCTGTGATGTTATAGGACCATCACTCTGTAATGTTGTAGGACCATTACTCTGTGATGTTGTAGGACCATCACTCTGTGATGTTGTAGGACCATCACTCTGTGATGTTGTAGGACCATCACTCTGTGATGTTGTAGGACCATCACTCTGTGATGTTGTAGGACCATCACTCTGTGATGTTGTAGGACCATCACTCTGTGATGTTGTAGGACCAACACTCTGTGATGTTGTAGGACCACCACTCTGTGATGTTGTAGGACCATCACATTATGTAGGCCTGAATACAGAAAAGAATATGTGGCTAATGTTTTCCTCTGTTGGCGGACGACGAACGCAGCCGTCGAAAGCTCGTCCGACCACGTTCTTGACACTATCAGCGTAGCTCCTTATCAACGAAACTAACGCGCCTGCCAATGTGCCTCTCCGCAAATGTGTAATTCCAGTCCTGGTCTGCACACTCCGCTCGTTTCTGAACATGGAGCGGGAAACGAGATTTCAGCAACACAGTCCCACGGAGTACCGAAAAGCCTCAACACCAACCTCACTCCAATAATACACAAGAGCCTGGCAGGGCTCAACAGATTCAGTCCCAAACAAACAGCTGTTTGGACCAAACAAACATGGGCAGCGGAAAATGGGATGTAGGACTGTGTCACAGTTATGACTTGAAAGTTGGTAATATGACAGCAGACATGTCTTATATATCAAATTAAAGGGTTACAGATGTAAAAGTACCGAATATAAGACCACGGAAGATACGGGAAGCCGCTTAAGACGATTAATCATCCCATGACAATTAATCAGCTGAAGGACCTCATCCCATGCCACTGAATCAATTAAAGGACCCGAACACCGGTCCATTAGACTTAAGAAGTACAACAGAGTATTCCAGAGGATTTGCGATTAGTTGTCTTTACGTTTATGCTAGTTCTATACTTACTGTCAGGCACAGCAAAGTCTTGGGAACTAAACTGTACAGGCGACTCAAAGGCCTGGTAATCCACGTAGTATTTGTCATAATGAGAACCTATGAGTGAGTCATAGCCCATCATCTCATAACGTATAGGGTTGTTCTCAGGAACTGACGACCAGAAGGTGTATGTGTTTACCTGGGGAAGGAATCACATAGACATAAAACACCTGTCTATGCGAAGACCAACCAATATAATTTAGTGGACAATGCATTTGTCTACCAACAATGGTCCTGGGTTTGAACCCCCGGGAGTGAAGTGGAAGAGTGGATCCCCCTAACCCATTTGACTTTAGCATATATAGTGAGTGGCACCTTGCAGTCTTGACAGACAAAAGTATATGAGTTGGAATGTGGCCAATATTCCATCACAATGCCTGGGCAGAGCTTCAGAGAAACATGTGGTGCCCAAACGACATGATCTCTCTCTCGGACTAATCTTGTGTTTTCCAGAGGAATGGGTAACCAATACGTCTGGCACAAGGTAGGCTGCAGACGCTGGCGGCTCAGCGTCAAACCTCCGAGACCTCGCCTCCACGAGCAGGTGGCGAGTGATGGCCAGACCCTGGAACCCAAGGGACCCGGCTTAGAGGCGTTCAGCCAAGGCCCACAGGTGAGGGCCTCGTATGCGCCCGGGCCATAAGGACTGTCAAACACAAGTGTCCGGATCTGTGTAAAGCGTGCACTATCGTCAGACTCTCCGACTGACTTTAACGGACCCCGCGACCAGCGGGAATAGGCCCGAGGGAGATACCGCAGGAGATATTGCTCGTCTATTGCGAGCAAATCTCCCATCCTTCCACTGAATAAGTAAAGAAACGATAAAGTCATCGTAGCATATATATATATATATATATATATATATATATATATATATATATATATATATATATATATATATATATATATATATATATATATATATATATTGGGAACCCTTTCAGGCCAAGTTCCAAGATGGCGACGCGATGTCTCATTGTTCTTGGGGGAGACGCTGTTCAGTGTTTTTCTGTGGATTCCCTATGGAAATTCCCGTGAAATTCGTGTGGATAGTGTTTTTCCTTTGGATTATGTGATGTTATTTCGTGTTCGTTAATTGGAAGTGTTCAAAAGAAGCCACGGAAGGCAGGTGGTGGATGAAATTATGAGGGCAGCCGACAGATATTTGTTGGTTATGGTCTCGAGTTTCGCGACGGCAAGCTTTCTCTCTTTCGAGAGACAATGATTGCGGTCACCCGGCCAGTATGGTCACTGCCATAGAGGAAAGCAACGGCAAACTACCTCTTTGAAATTGCCTAGTTTATTATGATTCGCTTAAAGACTGATCATCGCAAGACAAGGACAGAGACATTAAAATTAGGAACATGGAACGTTAGGACGTTAAACAACGACGGAAAATTAGAGAACATAACACAAGAAATTCAAAGAGAAAAAATTAATATATTAGGTATGTGCGAAACGAGATGGACAGGAGCAGGCATCAAGATACATAAAGATTTTAAGATTATTTATTCTGGAGGTGAGGATCGACATAGGGGAGTGGCAATAATTTTGGACCGGAAAACATCAACGTCTGTTCAGGGATATTGGGCCGTGTCGGACAGAGTTCTACTAGTTAAATTGAGTGGCAGACCTTTTAACATAAATGTTATTCAAGTATATGCCCCAACAGGAGAGTCCAGTGAAGATAGTGTAGAGGAATTTTATAATGACATAGAGTCTGCCTTAAAGAAATGTAAAAATTCAGAAATAAACATCATAATAGGGGACTTCAATGCAAAAGTAGGAAATCAAGGGGATAGATACACAGTAGGAAACTATGGTTTAGGAGAGAGAAATGAAAGAGGATACAGACTAGTAGAGTGGGCAAAAGAACAGGAAATGATTGTAGGAAACACCTGGTTCAAGCAACACCCTAGAAGATTATGGACCTGGAGGAGTCCTGATAGCAGGATTAGAAACCAGATTGACTACATTCTCATTAGCAGAAGATTTAGAAACGCGCTAACAGTAGCAAAAACAGTTCCCAGTGCTGATTGTTATAGTGACCACAGACTACTCACAGGAACATTGAGGATAAAGTTGAAGAAAGTCAAGTATACAACAGGGAACACTAAATATGATTTGTGTACATTGAGTAATGACAAGGAAATACAAAACAAATTCAACATAGAAGTACAGAACAGATTTGAAATATTGTCTGATCTAGAGATCCTATTCCAGGATGTGGATGATCAATGGGAAATGTTAAAGAATGCAATCAATGTGGCTGCAGAAAAAACTATTCCAAAATTAAAGAAGGTGGGTCGTAAGAAATGGATGACAGAGGAAATTTTACACTTAATGGAAACAAGAAGACTCAACAAAAATAATCCTGCCAAATATGAAGAAATTCACAGACAAGTCAGAATATTATGTAGGAAGGCAAAAGAATCATGGCTTGAGGAAAAGTGCTTAGAAATTGAAAAACAACACAACAGTCAAAATACCAAATTAGTGCACAAAAGAGTTCAGGAACTTACTAATAAAAGAACAAGTACATCAACAGGCTGTCTAAAAACTAAAGATGGCAAAGTCATAATAGAAAAAGATCAGATTCTACATGTATGGACAGATTATGTGAAAGACCTGTATAATGATAACACAGAGGAAAATATGCTATTAGATTTAATAATGAAGGACCAGCAATTTTAAAGATGGAGGTTCAAAATGTTCTTAAGCATATGAAAGCTGGCAAGGCCCCCGGTGCAGATAACATCACAACAGAAATGATTAGAGCTCTAGAAGAATTTGGACTAGAGCAAGTCACTAGACTGCTGAACACATTATATGATACTGGAGATATACCTTCTGAATTATGTAATTCTGTATTTATTGCAATCCCAAAGAAATCAGGAGCCTTAGAATGTGATCAACATAGAACAATTAGTATAATGAGTCACATCACAAAGATTTTGTTACGAATTATCATGCAAAGAGTGAGGAAGAAAATACAACCTGAAATAGGGGAAGAACAATGTGGTTTTGTAGAAGGAAAGGGTACAGTAAATGCTGTGTATATGCTGCGAACAGTTATTGAACGTGCTTTAGAAGTAAACAAGGATATACATCTTTGCTTTATTGACTACACAAAGGCTTTTGATAGAGTTAGACATGTCAACATTGTGGATATGCTTGCAGATCTACAAATTGATGGGAAAGACATTAGACTTATAAAAAACATATATTGGAAACAACAAGCTGCCATAAGGATTGATAATGAAGTAGGACAATACCAACCTATTAAGAGAGGTGTTAGGCAGGGATGTGTAATGTCTCCAGATCTTTTTTCCCTATACAGTGAAAATATTTTCAGAAATGTAGAACACCTAAATGGAATCAGCATTGGAGGACGAAACATAAATAACATTAGATATGCAGATGATACAGTATTGATTGCAGACAATGCACAGGATCTGCAACAATTAGTAGACGCTGTGGTTGTACACAGTGAGCAGCTGGGTTTGGAATTAAATTGTAGGAAGACACAGGTTATGGTCGTCACTAGGAAGAACGAAGTACCACAATGTAATATACAAGTAAATGGGAATATTCTTCAACAAGTGAATCGGTTCAATTATCTCGGAACAGTCATAACATCTGATGGCAGATGCCTTGAAGAGATTAGAACAAGAATCGCCATTGCGAAAGTAGCCTTTAGCAAGATGAAAAACATTCTGACCAATAAAATGATGTCAAGTGAAACGAGAAAAAGAGTGTTGAGGGGATACATAGAGCCTGTTCTTTTGTATGGATGTGAAACTTGGACAATGTGCAGTCAAGCAGAAAAACATCTGATGGCTGCAGAAATGTGGTTTCTGAGGAAAATGCAAAGAATACCTTGGACAGACAGAAAAACCAATGAACAAGTACTACAAGAGACAAATGAGAATCGTAGATTGATTAGAGAAATTAGACGTAGACAGTCAAAATTTTTTGGACATGTTATGAGAAGAAATGGACTGGAGAACTTAGTGACAGCTGGCAAGATCGAGGGGAACAGACCAAGAGGAAGACCGAGAGGAAAATACCTGGATGGCTTGCCACATGGCATGGACGAGACAGGAACACTGAGCTGATCCACGACTCTGGTGATCGAGTGAAATGGCGAATCATGACCGCCCACGCTTTCCGGCATGGCACATGATTGATTGATTTCAGGCCACTAAGACAGTTAATAAATAAACACACATGTATTATTTGACGCTTATAGAAGTAGAAGAAAGAAGTAGAGACTAGAGGACACACTGGACAACATACAAATTGAACACTATTGCTACCGATCGGGATTGGAACTTGTCACCTCCAAATGACGACAGCGCCTCGCTGCAGGAACAAGTGTTCATCGACGCACGAACATGATATAGAGGTGTCTAGTTTGTTATGCGTTGAAGTACACTTGTTCATGCAGGTAGGCGCTGTCGTCATTTGCAGGCCGCTCTGTGCAAATACGTATATAAGGATATAACCCGGTGCAATGAAATCGATTCTAAACACAGACGTGATAAATAAAATATTGCACGATTTCTTGCCCGACATATTTCGCTGCATCTCGTCCAGTGCATGCTGCAGAGTTATATATCATGTTATGCGAAAGTTTTAATGATACTTTGGCTGGAATATGATATCTATCATTGCTAATATTTCACTATTATGTAGGATGTTATATCCACGGAAGTCTTTCACTTAGCCGAGATGCAACGAAAATGACAGGCAAGAAATCGTGCAATATTTTGTTTATGTCGTCTGTGTAAAATTTCACTATAGGAATACATTATTCTCTCGCCTTTAATCACATTTTAACCCTTTTCTAACACCTGTTCAAAATATAGCAGGAGTCTACGTGGCATAGGGGTCAAGCCGTCTGCTTTGCTCTCTAAGGTTCGAAGGTTCTTTTCCGGACTGCAACAGCCCAACACAAACGCAGTTTTTACAGAGCCTCTGGGGGTCTTTGCTGGAGATAGGAGCTCGTTCCTCGGGCGATGTTCTCAGCAGGCGGCTTGTACAACTCGATGCAATGCGGTCGATCCTCTTGTAGTTAACCTTTCACCTCTTTGTATGCCACAGGTAGAAATCAAATATGAAGAAATCAAATGTTAATGTTTGTTTTTTTCTTCTTAATTTAAGTAACTAGTACTGATGTAATAGAGTTGAAAGCAATGCTTATGATTTAATATTAGCTGATCCAGTGCCGAAGGATAATATATCGCAAATGTGATCACCCATTTGCACAGAAGAATGACGTATCGTCGTTCTGAGGTCCTCGTGTTAATTTTGTTATTCCGTGGCATCTTCCGCAATTTCAATGCTCGATGAACGAAGATTTACATTGTATAGTATAGGGTGTACTTTTAATGGCTGTACAGCGATTGAAAATATTGTCGTTCCAATTTTTATATTCACACTCTGTAAAGTTCATACAACATAATAGGTAAACACAAAACATGGACCGGCAACATTTTCAAACACTGCACAGTCATAAAAAAAAAAAAACACTCTACTTGTTCATGTGATTGTGTACCATGTTTGGTCCAAATCTACTTTATTATTTGGCCCTAAATCAGTTAATCTCTTTATATGGCACATGTAGCAATCAAATGTAAATTTGTTTTTAAATTTCAGTAACTAGTACTGTAGTAATAAGTTGAAAGCAATGCTTATTATGACTGAATATTAAATTATAAGACGTCTATATAAACTAAAGATGTGATAAGATTCGCATGTTATAGAAACATAGCTTACTTTCTTTCCATTAATGTTCACTTTTTGGAAAGCATTTACTCTTCTTCCGTCTAGTGTCTGCTCACCAAGGAACTAGATGTGAGAAAATAAAGAACAAAACCATTGATAAAAAAGATATCACTGTGAAATATTCAACCGTACACATCACTTTCAGTAATTTCATACTGAATCTTTTCATTCAATACAACTGTCACCTGGGCATTAGCCTTCTTTCCTAAAACGCATTAGCTATAAGTATAAAGAGAGTGCTGAAATGCTATATAGAATCTTCTTTCCTGAAACGCACTAGCTATAATTATAAAGAGAGTGCTGGATTGCTATATAGAGCCTGTTTTGCTGTATGCAAATGAATAAATTAGGAAGAACTTGGAAGCAACAGAGATGTGGTTCCTAAGACTAATGTTGCAAATTTCTTGCACTGCCAGAGTAACTAACAACGATTGCCCGCAAGAGGCTAAAGAAAAAGACAAACAGCTTTCTTTGATCGTGTCATAAGAAGAAGGCATTGGAAAACATCGTGACAACTGGAAAAATCATTGGGAAGGGAGGTAGAGGCAGACCAAGAGAAATTATGCTGGATGGACTGAGACGGCGAGGAATATCACAGAGTTGATCCAAAACACCAAAGACCGAGATCTGTGGAGAGGCCAGACCCACGCCAGATAGCAGGGCACTTGATGCTGATGATTCCATTCCAGCATTTCTACAAGAACGCTGTTTGTCTCATTCTTATTATTGAGTATAATGTTCTAGCTTCACCAGCCTCTTTCGGGCAGTCGTGCTTAGTTACTCTGACGGTCTAAGGAATTCTCAACATTTATCTAAGTAATCACATCTCTATTGCTTCCAAGTTCTTTATAATTGGTCCATTTACATTCCGAGATTCACTGCCGTACAGCAAAACATGTTCTGTATAACGCTTCATCACTCTCTTTCTTACATTCAATGATAGTGACTTACTGCACAAGATACTTTTCTTTTTCTGAAATGCAGCTTTAACTTGCCGGGGATTAGAATACGGACCATATATTTTACTTTGTCGGAACTTAGATTGTTTTAACTAATGTGGGCACTTCTAGTTAAGGGCCATTATTGAGCCGTTTGAAGTGGCACACAGTTTGTCGTGAGCTAGTGGTCTCATATTGTTAAGTTGTGAAATGACTGTAATTGTGAAGCAACTTCAGTTATGAAATTGTAGTAATTGTGACGCTAGTTGAATTATGAAATGACTGTATTTGTGATGCAAGTTGAGATATGAAATTGCTGTAATTGTGGTGCAAGTTGAGTTTTGAAATGACTGTATCTGATGTAAGATGAGTTATGAAATTGTAGTATTTATGATGCTAGTTGAATTATGTCAGAGATAATATAAACAGGGGTGCCCTAAATATCGGTGGTCATGACATACCAGAGATTTGATATGCGGATGATACAGTATTGCTATCACAACACAGAATGGTATAGAAAACATAATAACCTCAACTCATTACAGAGTGATGGTCCTTCAACATCACAGAGTGATGGTCCTACAACATTATAGAGTGGTGGTCCTACAACATTACAGAATGGTGGTCCTACAACATTACAGAGTGATGGTCCTACAACATCACATAGTGATGGTCCTACAATATTAGAGTGATGGTTTTACATCAAAGACTAAAACAACTGAATAAATTGTGGAGTGGGACAGATAGAACTAGAAACATTAGATTTTTAAGAGCATGCATCTTTCCCATTGCAACATACGCATGTGAGATATGGACATTTACTAAACAAGCTGAACAGCGCATAAATGCCTTTGTATATAAAAGTTATAGACGAGTTCTTAGAATATCTTGGATAAAGAAAAGAACAAACACATCAGTACTTCAAGAGCTGAATATTGAAGAAGGTTGTTATTCTTTTAAAGACGATAAAACAAAGAAAATTGAAATAATTTGGTCATTTGAAATGTCACGAAGATTTGGAAGGCCAAAGAGAAGATAGATGCAAGATGTGGTGGGTGTATTGGACATGGGACATCTTGCTTATGATCGAGAGGTTTTCCGGAAGGTTCCGGAAGCCAGTCTGCAAAGGACATGCTACTGAATGAATGAGTTGAATTCTGAAATTACTGTTTTTGTGGTGCAAGTTGAGTTTTGAAACACTGTATATCTGATATAAATTGAGTTATGAAATTGCTGTTATTGCGATGCTAGTTGAATTATGAAATTACTGTATTAGTGATACAAGTTGAGGTATAAAATTACTGTTTTTGTGGTGCAAGTTGAGTTTTGAAAAAAAACAAAAACAGTATATCTGACATCAGTCGTGTTATGAAATTGCAGTATTTTAGAAACAAGATGAGTTGTAAGTCTGCCAAATAATCAACCCAGCCCAGCAAGAGTTTCGTAAGAAATACTTAACAATAAAATTAGTTGGTTCTGTAACAAACACTTACAGTAAAACCAGTTGGTATTGTAACAAATACATACAGTAAAATTAATTTGTTTTGTAATAAATACTTACAGTAAGACCAGTTGGTTTTCTAGCAAA
The DNA here is from genome assembly GCA_963921405.1 of Cepaea hortensis. NCBI lineage: Eukaryota > Metazoa > Mollusca > Gastropoda > Stylommatophora > Helicidae > Cepaea > Cepaea hortensis. The sequence continues at coordinate 33,507,597 of OY992885.1, forward strand.
TACTCACAATAAAATTAGTTGTTTTTGTAATGCGTACATTAAGAGGAGCGGCTATCCGAGTGGCTAGAATGCCGGATTCTCCATCGAGAGACCGATGTTCGAATCCTCGGTAAGTTTTTTTTTTTTTCTGTCGGGGGCAACCCCCCCCCCCCCCCCCACCACCATAACTTGCACAATTCGTGGCGACTGCACTAGCCAGGCAGCCTTGATTCCTTAGGCTCGAGACTCCACCCCCCCCCCCCCCCCCGCCCCTTTTCTTGCCATACACCTCAAGGTATATAGGCAATAAAACAACACCAAAAGACGGGGCAGTAAGACAATTACGCCAGGCCTTACAAGTGTGCGACTCTGTCCAGGCATGTAAAACTACAAGGATGAAACGAATACAATGACAACAAATCAGAAACCATGAAGCTGATATACGCATCTCCATTTACGAAAGACGGAGTACGAGATACAACATAAGGGCCCCGACTATAACCAAACCGATAAGTCGACGGTTGAACGGGGCCATTCTTCACAAGAATTGGAATTGGAATTGGAAAATGACAGTGACTTACAATAAAGTTAGTTGGTTTTGTAACAAATACTTACAGTAAAACCAGTTAGTTTTATAACAAATACTTACAGTAAAGCCAGTCAGGTCAGGTAGAACGGTAGTAGTCGAAGCAGGATCGTCCTGAGATCCATTCACTTGAAAACAGCTCAGTTTGTTCAAAACAGTCTCCGTGCTGTATGGAATAACCAATAACGACGCTCCATAGGGAAGACCTGGCGCAGAACCCAGCTGAACTGTGCGCTGGATGCCTGGGTTCAAGTGTTTACGCTTTTAATGTTGACATTTTCATATAAAGTGAAAAAAAATTTTTTTTTTTTGGGGAAAGTTAAAAGATATGAGAAGAATCACCACTGGGGGACATAACATCAATAAAATAACATTATATTTGCGGATGATACAGTAGTGGTTGCAGACAACGAACAGGATATGCGATATTTAGTAAATGTTGTTATTGTATACAGTGAATAACTAAGATTAAAATTAAATTGTAAGAAGACACTATTATGGTCGTCTCTAAGAAGAAAGAAATACAACAATATAATATACGGGTAAATGGAAATATTCTTAAACAAGTGAATCGGTACATTCATAACATATGATGGGATGTGCCTTAAAGAGATTAGAATAAACATCGCTATGGCGAAAGTAGCATTTTGCAAGATGAAAAACATACTGAGCAATAAAAATATGTTAATTGCAATGAGGAAAAGTGTGTTGAAGTGCTATATAGAACCTATACTTTTGTATGGATGTGAGAAGTGAACAATGAGCAGACAAGTTGAAAAACATCAAATGGCAGTGGAAGTGTGATTTCTGACGAGAATGCAAAGAATATCATGGAGAGACATAAGAACCAATCACCAAGTTCTACAAGAAGCGGATGAACACGGTAATCTGATTATAGCAATTAGACGTAGACAGTCAACATTTTTGGACACGTTATGAGAAGAAGTAAACTAGAGAACTTGGTGACAACTGGCAGGAATGAAGGGAAAAGAACAAGGGGAAGGCAGAGGAGTAAATATCTGGATGGCTTGGCCAAATAGCATTGTAGAGACAAGAACACAGAGCTGATCCACGATTCTGATGATCGTGTGAGATGGCGAAACCTGATCGCCCACGCTTATCGGCATGGCACATGATGATGATGGTATTAACATTAGAAAGAGGTCAGCGTGGCCGATGGGTTTATCGCGCTGACGGCGGAGTAATATGTTCGTTCTAAACACCGGTTAGTATTACTTCAACGTCTACTTCTAGTTCAGAAAACAATGGAGCTGCTGGCCGAGTGGCTAGAACGCCGGACTCTCCTTCGGGAGACCCGGGTTCAAATCCTCGGTAAGGTGTCGGATTTGTTTTCTGTCGGGGGCAAAAAGAAAATCCTAACCTGCACAGTTAGCGGTGACTGCACTAGCCAGGCGGTCTTAATTTCTCAGGCTCAAATACACCCCCCCCCTTCCTCCCCCTTGCTATACACCGCAAGGTACTATACTGGTAGTAAATGACAGCAATGAACCTGAGCTTTAGGATTTATCGTAACGTCCTGCAAAGAACGTGCTAGTTTTAAAAAGTCACGCTTCTTTAAAACATGTGATCTAGTTGACGGCGATAACCAGGATTCCAATGTCATCGGGTTCGATTGCGAGCATGACGTGCTATGGGTGATACCCTCACTATTCGATTTCATGCTACTGTGTGCAAATTAAATGCTAAAAATAACTTGCACGTTGGAACATGGAATGCCAGAACACTTACACAAATTGGAAACTAGAATACATTAATGATGAAGTGGGTTTACAGCTGCTGATTTATGAAACAAGTTTCCTCCGAAGTCGGAGAGTGTCTGCCTGTACGGCGAGGAACCACCAGTCTGCACATCAATAAGCCAGACATGGGACAATGGAGACTCACGCAAAACTCAGGTCCTGTATGACATCACACTGATGTTGGACAACAGGATGCCTTCATCCGACATACAGGACTTCGCGTTGGAGCTCAAGCCAACGAACACAAGCAAGCAAGCAAGCATGAAACAAGTGTACTTTATTTGTAATACGAGATGAGTTATTGGTTGGTTGGTTAGTTACTTAGTTATTTTTTAGTTAGTTAATTATCTAGTTGGCTAATAGTCAGTAGGTTAGTTAATTAGCTAGCTAGCTAGCTAGCTAGTTAGTTAGTTAGTTAGTTAGTTAGTTAGTAAGTTAGTTAGTTAGTTAGTTAGTTAGTTAGTTAGTTAGTTAGTTAGTTAGTTAGTTAGTCAACAGATGATCCTCACTACACATAAAACGATTCATTCTATAAGTTCTCTGATTCCATTCTCCCGAAGTCCGTCATCGTGCGAAGGTTGATGACATTAGTTTTGTGGTGGTTGAGAATTCGTTTTTTGGCCTCGTAATGTCTACGTTGAGTTACAAGACTGCCAAGTGATGTAATTAACTGATTAAGTGCCATGAAATGATTTATCGTCTCAAGCGACTTTCCTCCCGTATCTGCCATGCACTTATATAAAATAGCTTTCCTTAAGCAAACCCGTTTAATTTGATTCACAATACAACATGTCTGCTACCATATTAACAACTATTAAGTCATAACTGTGACACACCACACACCCCTACATTCAATTTTCCGACATCCATTTTTGTTTAGGTTCAAATTTACTTTTTTTGTTTTTTTTTGTTTGACACTGAATCTGTTAATGAAGTAATGGATCCATTTACATGTCTTAAGGAGCATGGGTAAATGGTTCGACACCCATATTCTTATAGCCCAATCGGTACTCGTGGGTTACAGACAAGAGATGATCGTAACCCCAGTTATGGCTTCGTCAGAAATTTTTTTTTTTTTAATTCGCATATCCTTTACAGGACATCGCTGTCAACAGCAGCATCTTTCAGCTGTCTGTTGATCTTTTGGCAAGATTACGCTCAGTAGTTTGCCATTGCTTTCTGAGCGGCCGGCTCAGTATCCCGCAAGTCACGAGCGGGGGTCGAACCGCCTCAGCTCTCGCTCCACTACGAGACTGCGTGATAAACGGGATTACAGAGAGAAAGTGTTGTAGCCCCTCAGCCAGAGAGACCGGCTCGTCAGAAATACTTCAGTAAAATTAGTCAGGTCAGTTTAAATGGATATAGTTGGAGTAGGACTGTTCAGGGGACATTCACTTGAAAACAGCTCATTGTGTTCAACCATGCTAATCGTACTAACCAATAGCGAAGCTCCATAGGGAAGACCAGGTGCAGATTCTAGTTGAACTCTGCGCTGAATGCCTGGTTTCAATTATTTAGATTATAATGTTGACATATTCATTTTTTTTTTTAAAATCACCCTTTAACATATTTTATGCGACTTTGACTCTACACGAGGCTCATGTGGGTCTGTTTCCTCTCTCTCTCTCTCTCTGTTTGTTTGTGTGTATGTGTGTGTGTGTGTCCCTGTGTGTGTGTGTGTGTGTGTGTGTGTGTGTGTGTGTGTGTGTGTGTGTGTGTGTGTGTGTGTGTGTGTGTGTCTGTCTGGCGAAGTCAAGGAAGTTTTGTGTAGGGCATGCTCTGTGGTTTGCTTTGGTGCACAGATGCTGGTAGAGTAACTGAGACCCATTCCCTGGAGCTATACTCTGAGTCTACATGTCCTGTCCTAAGTCAGAACATTCTGGTCTGCGTGTTTCTGCCAAGCTCATGTTATGGTGCTACGATCTGTAGTTTTCATTTTCTTTTTCCTTCACTTCGGTCTATTATATTGCTTTAGTAGCGTTTTCACCTCGCTAATGTTCTGGGATGGGTAGGAATGTTCCGTAAGCTTTTGATAGCTCATGCATCTTATCATTTCCAGAGTTATCACGGTGGGCAGGTATCTATGTCAGAAATATTCTTATAATGTATGGGATTCAGAGTAAGACAATTATTGACATTTTACCAGATCTGAGAATCGAAGAAACATAGCTCATACACAGTACAACATATGGCAAACTGACACACTTTGACCATATTAACCTTCTAAATGACGTAGAACTCCCTGGCCTAGGGGTTTAACGTCTTTCTCAGTAATACTGTATACTCTCGTGTTTAACGTGACGTGCGCGAGAATCGGTAACGGTTCCCACCGCGTCGGTAACTTATGGGGTATGTGAGCCGGTCGCTCAGAAAGCAATGGCAAACTACTGAGCGTAATCTTGCCAAGAAATCAACAATCAGCTGAAAGATGCTGATGTTGACAGCGATGTCCTGTAAAGGATATGCGAACAAAACAACAACAACAACAAAAGAAGTAGAAACAACAATAAAGGAAGGCGTAGCTCCTGAAAGAAAAGGCAGAGGTCGAACAACACAAAGGTGGACTGAGAAGACTAAAGACACCCTGGGCATGACACTGCTTGAGGCATGGGAACTGGCTACAGATGGAGAGTCTTTTCAGCAACCTGCGATGAGAGCAAAAGAATAGCTACATGACGATCCTGGTAAGATAATTCTAAAAGGGAAGATAATTCTAGCAGCTTACCTTCGTAGTAGTCTACCCTGCTGCGGTTGGTGGCTGTATCCAACAATGCAGAAATGGGCTCAACTATTTCCGCATACGGTAAGCGGATCACAGCTCTAATCCTGTAGGATTTGTTGTACACTGGGGGATCTACACCCTGGCACACAGCAACTGACAAAATGTTTAAAAAAAAGTTCCTTAAACTGACTGAAGTGACACAGAAATGCTGTCATGTAAAGGGGTATGCTATCTTGTGCAGGTTATTTTCTTCAGCTGTGTTTGCTGTACAAATAATTATTATGAAGACGCTGAAATATGTAATAATACATATATTATATGTTTATGTGTGTGTCTGTGTGTGTCTGTATGTGTGTTCGTGCCTGTGTGTGCCTCTGTGTATGTCTGCGTGTGTGTCTGTATTCCTGTCTCTCTGTATCCCTCTCTTACATATGTATTACAACTTATCACAAACATTAGACAGAGGCAGTAATCGCTTCTTTTTTTGGGGGGGGGGGGGGAGGAGGGGGCCACGTTATTAGAAGACAAAAACTGGAACATGTCGTGACAACCGGAAAGATTTTCTGAAAATGAGATAGAGGAAGACAGCGGAAGAAGATTATTGACAGTCTTGTGACATGGCACGAAAGGGAGTCAACACATGAGTTGATCCATGCCGCCGGAGATCGCAATTTGTGGAGAGGCATGATCACCCACGCCAACTGGCAAGGCACTGGATGAGTGCTTGTCCTCCAGTCCTGCCAGTCTGCCAGATAGTCGCCCGGGTTCAATCCCTCAGCAGGCGCAGAATTTCCTACCTTTTTACGGCTCTTATGTCACACCATTAAGATAACACAGGTACCAGGTAATTTTCTAAAATTTTCAAAGAAGGAATTTCTATGAGGAAATGAGTTGTCCACCTCGCCTGATTATGCTGTAAAGGTTATACAATGGCTCAACGCATCAACAGCAGTATTACCATAGGACTACAGTTACATTTGTTCACACTGAATTAAGCCGCAGTGATATTGACCACATCATCCATCAAGTGGGTGGGAAATCCTACAACAATATGTAGTGAGTACACATCTAACAAACCTATGTAGAAGCTTATACAACAACAGTGAATGCATTGTGAGAGCAACTGGAGGACACTCAGAACCCTTAACCATAAGATCTGGAGTACGACAAGGTTATGTCCTGTCCCCTCTCTTGTTCATAACATATATAAACAGCATATGTAAAGAAACCAGCCAAACGGAGACCGCAAGAATACCGCATGACGAGAACACAGAAGGAGAACCATCTGAAAATCTAACTATTAGAGAACTCCTGTTTGCGGACGACCAAGCACCAATAGCAAAATAAGAAGCTGAATTACAAGACCACATGCATAGTCTAAACGAAATGTGAAAATTAGCACAAACAAAACAGACGTAATGACTATAACTAAAGAAGAAAAATAAAAAAAAAACAACAACAAGTCACATAAACGAACATCCCTTGAATCAAGTAAAGAGTTTCAAGTACCTAGGAATTATAACATCATCAAATGGCAGATCAGAAGACGAGTTTGAAAATAGATGCAACAAGGCAAACCAACTCATTGGACAAATGGCACCAATATTAAATAACAAAACATGTATCAATAACTACTAAGAAAGCACTTCACCGCACAATCTCCCTACCAACTCTATGCTACCAATGCCAAACCTGGACAATGACAGAAAAAGAGAAAAGAAAAATCACAACAACAGAAATGAGATTCCTGAGAAGAATGCTCAACGTATCAAGGAGAGATAAGATCAGAAATGAAGAAATCAGGACTAAAGTGGGGGTTATAGCTGCACTAGATTTAATTAGAAAGCAGCAAGTCAAATGGTTTGGCCATGCAAGTAGGTTACCAACTAACAGTATACCACAACAAGCAATGATGTACAGGCCAGATGGAAACAGAGGAAGAGGCCGACCAAGTAAACGTTGGACGGAGGGAATAGCAGAGTCCATGGGAATATCAATACATGAAGCCCATAAGTGGGCACTCTTTCACTGTTTATACTTCACCTCGACACCGCAAGGTACAAGAGGAACATGATGAGATGAGATGAGATGAGATGAGATGAGATGAGATGAGATGAGATGAGATGAGATGAGATCCATCATGTGTCCGCTGGCCTGTAAAAATATAGCACCAGCACCATATAGCCAATACACAACATGTCGCATAACAGCGACCTTCATTTACTTTACTGGCTCCTACTGGCTTTGGCGAATGTGTTACAAATGCATTTCGTAATCCCGCATACCGCGTTCGAAATACAGCTGCGGGCAATTTGGAAGCAGACCGCTTTGCGCTGGTATGAGTGTCGTTCGTTCAGAAACAATGGCAAACTACTGAATGTAATTTTCATACTGCCAAGTAAGCACAAACAACCAAAAAATGCTGCGGTTGACTATGACGTCCTGTAAAGAATGTGCAACTGACTATGTTATTATGTTACTATCTGGGAATTATTTTGACACGGTATGTCGAGAAATTGTGAAACTGTGTTCACTAACCCCTCAGCAACACAAGCCGATCTATACCTTTTTATTATGATTTATTTCGCATGTTAGATGTTCACTAAGATCAACTCTTCTCTAATATGGCGGATAGGCTGTGGAGCTGTTAAGGCCTCTGAAGTGTTTTTGCTCTGGCCATGGTTTGCTCACAAATTTTCCTCATGTTGGACTGGTAGTACATGGTTCCGTTACCCAGCTACTGAATTAAGTGCATGGAGCGACACTGTGAGCTGTGCATTTCATATGGAATGCTTTTACATCTGTCCGCGATTGTATGTATTGTGAACTGCATGTTCATAAAAATGACGGGCGGTCAGTTGCTGAACTAGCTCGTTTTGCCTTATACTGTAATGTGTGTGCAACTTGGTTTTCTAATGAGTGCCACTTCCAACGACAATGGATGAACTGTCATTTTAGTGGTGGACTGTTGTGTTGGCATTCTGGCAGCAGCCTTATGCATGCCTGCCTGGGCGTTCTGTTGGTTTGTCGGGACTGCTGTATGGTCCACTTTTCACATGGTACAGTGATGAGCATCCTATGTGACATTCATAGGCACACGAATGGAGCACTATGGTGTGACCTTTTGCTGTGAAGTTTGAACCGCGAGTAATGATTAACTTAAAAAGTGTCAAGCATAGCAGGAAAAGAAAATATATGACACCGATCAAAAATAGAGCGTGGAAAGCAGTGGGCATATGAAAAGTGCGGACCCAATCAATGTATAGTATAATAAATATGCTTAGTACTTACGGAGACAAAGAAAAGCGCAGGCACCTAGCGTCGTCATGATTAGTGAAATAGAAATTTGAAAGAGCAGTTTATTTATAGCCCATTGAAAAATCACGTGATTCCCTCACCACGTGACGGTGACTTTGGAAAATGTTCAGAGATAAGTAAGATGTTCATTTGTTTTATCTTTCACCTTTACAGCAAATTAGTAGATCATGGGAAATTATACGTAATAGTGAAAGCGATTAGAGAAGGCTTTAATAAAAAAAATAAAAAATACAAGACCTTTTGCCATGCCATCGAGGCATGGAGAATGGCGACCGCACGATCAATGCACAGCGTGGGAACATCTGCAAATGGACATGCATGCAACTTGCTGATGGATTATGACTCATGCTGATGTGTCGACATGGTGTCTCTCTTGTTGATAAGATTAAAAGCTCGCCATTTCTGGCAGTGAGGAGCCACGTAGAAGCTGCACTCTGGGATATAAAGCACGTAAGAACGTTATATCATGGAGAAAGCGCAGCATTCACTGAAGAATGTAACTGTTTTCCCCCCGTTCGCTAGCTTTGAACTAGTGCGTAGTCCACGCTAGACTGATATTTGCTTGTAGGCTAGATTTCCCTATAGCCAGTACTCTCGCCATCAGGCGAACCCACTGCGACTTCAGAGGTACTTGTAATTTACGTCCCCGAGTCAAGGACGAGAAGTTCAGATAGTAGTCCAACTGACCGGTGTAGGGGTTGAACTCGCTACCTCGGCATCAGCACACCGGAAGTGTAAGAGCGGAAATTGCTTCAGGTCAATTACTAAGATATGTTCCCATTTATGATCAGTTCAGTATCTCTACACGTGTGACACGGCCTGACATCGGTGATAAAACTGATTTGTTTGGATACAACACTTATCGCTTGTCCCAGGACACCTAAATCGTTCGATCTATTCTTGTTTTGTTAATATCCTTTATGCACTACTTATCGAGATCATTATCACACGATATTTTCGCAACGTAATGCGATCGTAATCGCCGTGTGTGGCTTCTTGAAACGCCCAGTTTCATAATTCCCTAACATACCGAGTAAGGGTTAATTGTCAACGGCGGGCGATTTCGAAACAGGCTTCTTTGCGTTATTTTGATGCAATAAGACGTCGGTCGTTTAGAGAGCAATGACAAACTACTGGACTAACAATGCCTAGTAAATCAAAAACTACCAATAAATTTTGGTATGACTGTAGCGACATGTAAATGACTTGCAACAAACTTTAGCTAATATTGTCATACAATGAGAGGAGCGTCTGGCCGACTGCCTACAACATCGGGCTCCCCCATTCGGTAGTTGTGGTTTTTAAACCTCGCATAGCGATGGATATGTTTTTCTGACCTGGAAAAAAGAAAACCCTATCCTGCACAGTTCTCGGCTACTAGACTACCAGACTCAAGACTTCCCCTGCTCCACACCGTAAGCTACTATAGATAGTCATTCATTCATTCAGTAGCATGTATTTTGCAGAACTTCGCTCCCATAACAACCTTCCGGAAAACCTCTCGATCATAAGCAAGATGTCCCGCGTCCGATACACCCATCAGGAGATCACCCGCCACATCCTGCACCCATCTTCTCTTTGGCCTTCGCCTTCCTCTCTTCCCCCTCCATTATTGTTCTCTCCAAACTTTCGTGACGTTTCAAGTGACCAAAATTATTTAATTTTCTTTGTTTTATCGTCTTTAGTAGTCAGCCTTCTTCAATATCCAGCTCTTGAAGTATGGGTGCATTTTTTCTTTTCTTTATCCAAGATATTCTTAGAACTCGTGTATAACACGTATATTCAAAAGCATTTATGCGTTGTTCAGCTTGTTTAGTAAGTGTCCAGGTCTCACATGCGTATGTTGCAATGGAAAAGTTGCATGCTCTTAAAAATCTAATTTTTGTAATTCTATATGTCCCATTCCACAATTTATTCACTTGTTTTAGTCTTTAAAGAGCAATGTATATTCGTCTTTTAATTTCTTTAATTGTGCCACCATTATTGGTAATCACTGACCCAAGATATTCAAATTAATCCACCATCTCCAAAGTTTCCTCATTAACATATATTTCGTTCTCCATAATAGTTTTATTTGTATGCATTATCTTTGTTTTTGCTATGTTAAGATATAAATTGAGATTTTCCCTATTCAATTGGGTTGACTTTTATAATGATCTGGAAGATGTCATAGAAGAAACCCCCAAACAGGACATCCTGATTGTGCTGGGAGACTTCAATGCAAAAATAGGTAGAGAGCAAACTAATAAAAAAGTGGCCGGTATGGAAAGCCTACATACAACTTCAAATGATAATGGATGGAGAGTCATCAACCTGGCAGAAGCCAAAGGACTGCAGGTTAGCAGTACCAGACTACAAAGAAAGGATATACACAAACAAACTTGGAAATCATGTGACAAGAGAACCTATAATCAAATAGATCACATTTTAATTAACAACAGAAATGCATCAAACATACAGCAAGTCAGAAGTTATAGAGGAGCTGAGTGCCACAGTGACCACTTCCTCGTTGGAGCAAAATTTAAAATAAAACTTAAGAGAGCTTTCTATACTAAATTACAAAGATTACACCCAACATATAACAGAGAAAAACTGCAAGACATTACAGTCAAAGAGAAATTTACAGATGAAATAAAATGTAAACTTGAAACTCTGCAAAACCCTTTGGAGGAAAGCATTGACCAAACTTGGTTGAACATCAAGAATACAATTCAGTCTACCGCAGAAGAATGTCTCGGTGTGTTAACCACGCATAGAAAGAACAGATGGTTCAATCAAAAATGTGAAGAAGCAGTCATTAGGAAGAAGAATGCCAGACATGTATGGTTAAATGACATCAATAACATCCAAAAGGAAGAGCATTATAGAAATGAATGTAAAGAGGCTACAAAAATAATCAGACAGCAGAAGCGAGAATATATGAGTAATATAATCAAAGATATGGAAACTAATCACCAGAAAAATGAATCCAGAAAATTTTTTAAAGAACTGAAGTCAATGAAACGAGGGCACCAACAAAACACATATGGTTTAAAAGACAAAAATGGGAATATGATAAATACCAATGAGGAAATGTGCAACACATGGAAAGAATATTTTATTGAATTACTAAATTGTGAAGCTCCAAGTAACATTTTCTCACAAGAAGAGGTTCTAACATGCGAACCACAAATTGAAGAACCTACATTTGAAGAAATCCTATATGTAATCACACGACTTAAAAACAATAAGGCAACTGGAACTGATGGAATTGCTGCTGAATTTATAAAGGCAGGTGGCCATGCCTTACATCTAAAGCTATACGAACTAATAATAAAAATCTGGAGGACAGAAGAATTACCCCATGACTGGAAAGAGTCATTATTGATACCTATCTTTAAGAAAGGAGACAAGTTCCAATGTGGAAATTATAGAGGAATATCACTACTGTCCACAAGCTATAAGATACTATCCGCAGTATTACTAAATAGACTAAAACCATATTCAGAAGACATATTAGGTGACTACCAGGCGGGTTTTAGACAAAACAGATCAACAATAGATCAGATATTTATCTTACGACAAATAGCCGAGAAACATTGGGAATATAAAAGAGATCTCCATAACATTTTTGTGGATTTTAAAAAGGCTTATGATAGTGTCCATAGGAATAGTCTATGGAATGCTATGCAGGAATTTGGAATACCAAGGAAGTTAATCACCATGACCAGACTATGCATGGAAGATACTTATAATATAGTAACATATAAAGGCAGGAAATCAGACCCCTTCCAAATAACATCTGGCTTGAAACAGGGTGATGCACTATCGCCGCTACTCTTCAATCTGGCTCTAGAGAAAGTTGTAAGGAAGGTAAAGGAGGAATGTGATATTGGAGGAACATCCAAGCTGCTTGGTTATGCAGATGATATAGATATTATAGGGCAAAGTGAACAAAAGACATTGGAAATATTGACTCACTTAAAGGAAAAAGCCCAACAGATGGGGCTGGTTATCAACCAAGATAAGACAGAATATATGGTAATTTCAAGAGACGGAATGGCTAGAAACTCTGGCCACATACAAATAGATAATATGACCATTAAAAGAACGGAAACATACAAATACCTGGGTACGATCTTCAACTGCTCCAACATCATAAGGGAAGAAATACAAACTAGAATCAACTCTGGAAATAAGATATACTATGCACTACAACATCTACTAAAATCAAAGGCGCTATCTCGTAACACCAAAATCACAATATACAAAACACTGATCAGACCAGTTGTGCTGTATGGCTCTGAAACCTGGAGTACAACGAAAGGAGACGAAGCCTTGTTACAAACCTTTGAGAACAAAGTTTTAAGACGCATCTTTGGACCCATTAGGGATACACAAAGTGGAGAGTGGAAAAGAAGAAGTAACAAAGACATTTATGATCTGTTTAAGTCCCCGCTAATCACTGGTATCATGAAGGCTAATAGACTACAATGGCTGGGGCATATAGAAAGAATGGAAGATAATAGGGAAACAAAACTCGCTTACACTCAGGAAATAAATGACCATAGACCCCGAGGTAGACCAAGAAGGCGGTGGAGAGATAATACATGTACAGACCTACAAGCACTTGGAATCAACCACTGGCAAGAGAAGGTCCACCAGAGAGACGAATGGAGACGGATTGTATTTGCAGCAAAGAACCTCAATGGCTCGGAACGCTGAAGAAGAAGAAGAAGAATTGGGTTGAGGCTATTAGGTTTTCTATGCCATTCTGTGTTGTGGATAGCAATACTGTCTCACCAGCATATCGAATCTCTGGTATGTCATGACCACCGATATTTAGGGCATTATATTGCTTGCTCCCTGTTTAATATCATCTCTGACATTTCTCATTATATTTTCGGCTTACAGGTTAAACAAATAGGGGGCAGCACACGGCCCTGGCGGACTCCTTGTTTGATGTCAAACCAATCTGATGTCTCGCCATCTATTCTAACTGCTGCTTGTTGGTCTAGACAGAGCATTTTTATGAGTTGTATTACATATTACATAAGCAAACATCAAATTCTGTCAAAGGATATTGGGCTGTGTCAGACAGAGTTCTATTAGTAAAATTAAACGGAAGACCTTTTAAAATAAATGTAATTCAAGTATATGCCCCAACAAGTGAAAGCAGTGAAGAAAGTATAGATGAATTTTATAATGACATGGAGTCTGCTTTGAAGAACTGTAAAAAATCAGAAATAAATATCATAATGGGTGATTTCAACGCAAAAATAGGAAAGCAAAGCGATGGATACAGTGTAGGCAACCATGGTTTGGGAGAGAGAAATGAAAGAGGTTACAGACTTGTAGAATGGGCAAAAGAACAAGAATTGGTTGTAGGAAACACCTGGTTTAAACAACATCCTAGAAGATTATGGACATGGAGGAGTCCAGACAGCAGGATTAAAAACCAGATAGATTACATCCTGATAAGCAAAAGGTTTCGAAATGCATTAGCAGTTGTAAAAACAGTTCCAAATACAGACTGTTACAGTGATCACAGATTAATTACTGGCACATTGAGGGTAAAGTTAAAGAAAGTCAAGTATACAGCAGGAAACCCTAAATATGACTTGTGCAAATTGAAAACTGACAAAGAAATACAAGATAATTTTAACATAGAAGTAAAGAACAAATTTGATTTATTGTCTGATCTAGAGATCCTATTTCAAGATGTAGATGATCAATGGGAAATGCTGAAGAATTCAATCAGTTGTGCAGCAGAAAAAACTATTCCAAAAGTAAAGAAAGTTGGCCGTAAGAAATGGATGACTGAAGAAATTTTACAACTAATGGAAACAAGAAGACAGAACAAAAATAATCCTGCCAAATATGAAGAAATTCACAGAAAAGTCAGAACCTTATGTAAGGAGGCTAAAGAAACATGGCTTGAGAAAAATTGCAGAGAAATTGAAAAACAACACAACAGTAAAAATGCGAAACTAATGCACAAAAGAATTCAGGAGATTACTAATCAAAGAACACGTACATCAGCAGGCTGCCTAAAGACAAAAGATGGAAGAGTCATAATAGAAAAAGATCAGATTTTACATGTATGGTCAGATTATGTGAAAAACCTTTATGACGATAGCAGAGACGAACAATATATTGTTCAAAATAACAATGAAGGGCCAGCAATTTTGAAGATGGAGGTTCAGAATGCTCTTAATCATATGAAATCTGGCAAAACCCCCGGTCCAGACAGCGTCACAACAGAAATGATAAATGCTTTAGAAGAATATGGAATAGATAAAGTTACCAGTCTGCTTAATACAATATATGATACTGGAAATATACCTCATGAGTTATGTAATTCTGTATTTATTGCAATCCCAAAGAAATCAGGAGCCTTGGAATGTGATCAACATCGAACAATTAGTATAATGAGTCACATCACGAAGATTTTGCTAAGAATTATCATGCAAAGAGTTAGGAGGAAAATACAACCTGAAATAGGAGAAGAGCAATGTGGGTTTGTAGTAGGCAAGGGTACAGTAAATGCTGTGTATATACTGAGAACCGTAATCGAACGTTCTATAGAAGTAAACAAAGATCTACACCTTTGCTTCATTGACTACACAAAGGCTTTTGATAAAGTGAGACATGTCAACATGATAAGGATGCTTGAAGATCTACAAATTGATGGGAAAGACCTTAGACTTGTAAAAAACATATATTGGAAACAACAAGCTGCCATAAGAGTTGATAATGAAGTAAGCCAATATCAGCCTATTAAGAGAGGTGTGAGACAGGGATGTGTAATGTCTCCAGATCTGTTTTCCCTGTACAGTGAAAATATTTTCAGAAATATTGAAAATATGGAAGGAATCAACATTGGGGGACGATGCATCAATAACATTAGATATGCAGATGATACAGTCTTGATTGCAGACAATGAACAGGACCTGCAAAATTTAGTAGATACGGTTGTTACACACAGTGAACAACAAGGGTTAGAATTAAATTGTAAAAAGACACAGATTATGGTCGTCACTAAGAAGAACGAAATACCACAGTGTAATATACAAGTAAATGGGAATATTCTTCAACAAGTGAATAGGTACAATTACCTCGGAACAGTAATAACATCTGATGGGAGATGCCTTGAAGAGATTAGAACAAGAATCGCCATGGCAAAAGTAGCCTTTAGCAAGATGAAAAACATACTGACCAATAAAAAGATGTCAATTGAAACGAGAAAAAGAGTGTTGAGATGCTACATAGAACCTGTACTTTTATATGGATGTGAAGCTTGGACAATGAGCAGCCAGGCTGAAAAACATCTGATGGCTGTAGAAATGTGGTTTCTGAGGAAAATGCAAAGAATACCATGGACAGCCAGAAAGACCAATGAACAAGTCCTTCAAGAAACAAATGAAGATCGTAAACTGATCAGAGACATTAGACGTAGACAGTCACAATTTTTTGGGCATGTTATGAGAAGAAATGATTTGGAGAACTTGGTGACAACTGGTAAGATCGAGGGGAACAGACCAAGGGGAAGACCTAGAAACAAGTATCTGGATGGCTTGGCCTTGTGGCATGGTCGAGACAGAAACACGGAACTGATCCACGACTCTGTTGATCGAGTGAGATGGCAGAACATGACCGCCCACGCTTACCGGCATGGCACATGATGGATGGATGTATTACATGTGATGGGAAGCCCATATTCATCATGTTTTCCCAAAGTTTCTAATGTTGTACAGAGTCGAATGCCTTTGAATAATCCACAAAACATGAGAATAGGTTTAAATTACATTTTCTGCACATCTCTATTATTAAATGCTTGTTGAGTATGTGATCTCTTGTTTCTCTTCCTTGTCTAAATCCAGCTTGAACCACGTTAATTTTTTCTTCCATTTTCTTACGTAGTCTTCCCATTATGATTTTTAGTAGAAGATTACTTCCATGACTGATCAGGGCAACAGTTCTATAGTTGCTGCATAATTTCAGGTCGCCCTTTTTGGTATTGGAATGAAGATAGTTCTGTTCCAATCGTTTGACTTTAATGTGCGACAGATGTGTATTCTTTCGTCTCCTCCCTCTTTAGTTAGTTCAGCTGGTATCTCATGACATTCTTCGCTGGCTGCTGAGGATGGGGAAGGAGCGCTTATGGGAATGTCCCGAATGCTGTGATGTCGGTTCCTAAATCAATCAATCAATCAATCAATCAATCAATCAATCATGACATCCAGGTGATTTACCATTCTTCAGGTTCTTAATTGCCCATGCAATTTCATCTAATGAGGGTTTAGGTTCTATCTCAGTCATTGGTTCATGTATCTCATTTATATCCTCGCTGTTATTAATATCACACATTCCACTGCACTATTCTTGCCATCTTTCTAGAATTTGTTTAGATTCTGTTAAGGTATTTCACAACTTTTCACAGATAACATTTAATTGAGGTTGGACATTTCTTGTCAATAACTTAATTTTTTTGAACATTTCGTAATTTCTTCCAGTCTTATAATATTGCTCTATTCTGGCACAACAGTCTTGTGTATATTGGGTTTTATCTTTTCTTGTCTTAATTTTTATTTCTCGAGTTAAAGATGTATACTTCATCCTGTTGATATCGGATTCACCTCCTTTGTGTTTCAGTTCCCTTGTTGTTTTATTAACTCTAACTATAGACAGTAATGACAGTTTTAAGAAAAATCATACAATATGACCTGTGGTCTTTTAATTACACAGCATATGCCCACTAGCAGAACATATATGAAAATGAATCGTGTGTGTGTGAGTGTGTGTGTGTGTGTGTGTGTGTGTGTGTGTGTGTGTGTGTGTGTGTGTGTGCGTGCGTGTGTGTGCCTGCGTTGCTGAGAGACGGAGAGGGTTGTGGTTTGCAGTATTGAGATTTTGTTGACATTATGGAATCGAGTTTTCACCTTCCTTCATAGTCAACAACGCTTGCTCATAATTATTTCAGAAATACAAAAGTAAAGAAACTGTTGTTGGTTTGTTTGTTTTTTTACATTCCCTCACGCGCATTGGTTTTATGGTGCTAGTCCTATATGTGTTATAGACCAGTTGACACCGGATGGGTGCTGTGGTCAGTATCTCACCGGCCGCCTTTACTTCTAGGGTCATTTCCTGGTATCCATTTTAAGCCGGGTCAACCTGGGTCCCAGGTCAGTTTCTTTCATTTACATTCGCCTCGATGGAGATCCGAACACACGACCACTCGGCTGACAGGAAAGTGTGCTAGTCACTGCATAAACACGATTGCCATTTAGTATGTGGTGCTAATCCCATATTTATATACAGCAGCAGACTCGATGGGTGATGCGGTGCTATCTCCATATTTGTATACACCAGTAGACTCGATGGGTGATGTGGTGCTATCTCCATATTTATATACAGCAGTAGACTCGATGGGTGATGTGGTGCTATCCCCATATTTATATACAGCAGTAGACTCGGTGGGTGATGCGGTGCTATCTCCATATTTATATACAGCAGTAGACTCGATGGGTGATGTGGTGCTATCTCCATATTTATATACAGCAATAGACTCGATGGGTGATATGGTGCTATCTCCATATTTATATACAGCAGTAGACTCGATGGGTGATGTGGTGCTATCCCCATATTTATATACAGCAATAGACTCGATGGGTGATATGGTGCTATCTCCATATTTATATACAGCAGTAGATTCGATGGGTGATGTGGTGCTATCCCCATATTTATATACAGCAGTAGACTCGGTGGGTGATGCGGTGCTATCTCCATATTTATATACAGCAGTAGACTAGATGGGTGATGTGGTGCTATCTCCATATTTATATACAGCAATAGACTCGATGGGTGATATGGTGCTATCTCCATATTTGTATACACCAGTAGACTCGATGGGTGATGTGGTGCTATCCCCATATTTATATACAGCAGTAGACTCGGTGGGTGATGCGGTGCTATCTCCATATTTATATACCGCAGTAGACTCGATGGGTGATGCGGTGCTATCTCCATATTTATATACAGCAGTAGACTCGATGGGTGATGTGGTGCTATCCCAATATTTATATACAGCAGTAGACTCGGTGGGTGATGTGGTGCTATCTCCATATTTATATACAGCAGTAGACTCGGTGGGTGATGCGGTGCTATCTCCATATTTATATACAGCAGTAGACTCGATGGGTGATGTGGTGCTATCCCCATATTTATATACAGCAGTAGACTCGGTGGGTGATGTGGTGCTATCTCCATATTTATATACAGCAGTAGACTCGATGGGTGATGTGGTGCTATCTCCATATTTATATACAGCAGTAGACTCGATGGGTGATGCGGTGCTATCTCCATATTTATATACAGCAGTAGACTAGATGGGTGATGTGGTGCTATCTCCATATTTATATACAGCAGTAGACTCGATGGGTGATGCGGTGCTATCTCCATATTTATATACAGCAGTAGACTCGATGGGTGATGTGGTGCTATCCCCATATTTATATACAGCAGTAGACTCGGTGGGTGATGTGGTGCTATCTCCATATTTATATACAGCAATAGACTCGGTGGGTGATGCGGTGCTATCTCCATATTTGTATACAGCAGTAGACTCGGTGGGTGATGTGGTGCTAACCCCATATTTATATACACCAGTAGACTCGGTGGGTGATGTGGTGCTATCTCCATATTTGTATACACCAGTAGACTCTATGGGTGATGTGGTGCTATCTCCATATTTGTATACAGCAGTAGACTCGGTGGGTGATGTGGTGCTATCTCCATATTTGTATACACCAGTAGACTCTATGGGTGATGTGGTGCTATCTCCATATTTGTATACAGCAGTAGACTCGGTGGGTGATGTGGTGCTAACCCCATATTTATATACACCAGTAGACTCGGTGGGTGATGTGGTGCTATCTCCATATTTGTATACACCAGTAGACTCTATGGGTGATGTGGTGCTATCTCCATATTTGTATACAGCAGTAGACTCGATGGGTGATGTGGTGCTATCTCCATATTTGTATACAGCAGTAGACTCGATGGGTGATGTGGTGCTATCTCCATATTTGTATACACCAGTAGACTCTATGGGTGATGTGGTGCTATCTCCATATTTGTATACAGCAGTAGACTCGATGGGTGATGTGGTGCTATCTCCATATTTGTATACACCAGTAGACTCAATGGGTGATGTGGTGCTATCTCCATATTTGTATACAGCAGTAGACTCGGTGGGTGATGTGGTGCTAACCCCATATTTATATACACCAGTAGACTCGGTGGGTGATGTGGTGCTATCTCCATATTTGTATACACCAGTAGACTCGATGGGTGATGTTGTGCTATCCCAATATTTGTATACACCAGTGGACTCGATTGGTGATGTGGTGGATATCTCTCCGACAGTTTTAACTTCCCAGAACAGTCCCTGGTACCCATTTTAGACTGAATGGACATGGGACCTCGGACCAGCTTTAGCAAATCTAACATGGATGGGGGTTTGGAACACATGAACACCGAAGCGGTAGTTAAGCTTGCTCATGTTTCAGAACTAGGCTTTCATTTTAACCAAACATTATGGACTATGTGTACGTATTCCTACTTTATGCCATACTACGGAAGCCTTTATTGTGTTATACAAATACTGATAATAATTATCTTTATCTATGACTTAGGCCGAGGAGGAGCGCAGTTGAGAGTGTACAAACATTATCCTGGTGCGAGAAAGTACAACTTAAAGACTAAATGGAAAGTCATGGCAGACTTGGCCCAGAGCCTTGGTTGGAAACTGGCCTAGGATCGAAGTTCCGTTAAGCGAAAAGTTAGAGCATTGCTTTGCTGGTCCGTCAGCTTCTGCAACTTGTCTTGTTCCAGATGTAATGGTGATACCTTTCCTTTGGAGTAAACTTGGCAGGCTAAGAGAGAAATCGTGATGCATGGGCAGCACACCGTCTCTGCAATTCAGACCAGGCTTTGCGCTATTGATAGATTATTATGCCTTTATTTTAAGTATACTGAAACAAACTATCGACTGTCAAGACGGCAAGGTGCCACTAAAGCCGATATGGACTGCCGCTTATAACGCACATATCTCGTTACTTGTACATGTTTGGGGTTACCGTGGTAGGAGGGAGGTTGGGTGGGTGAGGGGGGGGGGGGGGTTATAGTTTTTAATTTTAAACCAAATGTATCGCCTAAACAGCTTTGATTGTGTAGTTTCCCTGTTGTAGAAACGATTCTCCACCTTTTCCCGTCATTTGTCAATTCCATAAACGGATCAGTTCACTTGAGGCATGCTTCCAGCTGACCCAATGGCAATCTGTCATCGTGATAACATTTTCAGAGACCTGCCTGTCCACAGTTGCTTTTCCACGTTTGTTTTACTTTTAGGTTCTTAAGTTAGTTGCGTGTTCTTTTCAGGACGTCGCAATGAACCCCGGCATGTATTGGCCGTTTCTGATTTTCTAGAAAATTTTACGCTCTGTACTTTGCCAGTGTTTACTAAATGGCCGGTACTCAGACCGTTGTGAAAATTAACGCAAAGCAATCTGCTCTCAGATCGCCTGTTGATGATTTCGAACATAATATATCGGGAATGTGAAACTGCGTTCACTATTCTTAAGCTACAAATGTCATTTTATGTTTTCCTTCCTTCCTTCCGGAAGTAGTAACGTCACCTTTAGAAGGGGGAAAAACCCGAAGTAGTTATCTCCCTTAGTCCGGGAATTATGAAAATTGATGCTCTGAAACACATCACTCGTGACATCATATAGAAGCAAAAACAAAGAACACTTGAGGCTTCGCCTCATGTTTTGGGTCTTTATTTTTGTTTCTACATGACGTCACGAGTCAATATCGTGTTCCAGCCGGAGCATCAATTTTCAGTTACCGGACTGATGGAGATAACTACTTCGGGGGTTTTCCCCCTTGTTAAGGTGACGTTACTACTTCAGGAATGTTTTAACAACTCAAGCACGTATTAATTTCCATTCACCTTTAGCGCACACCTAAGAATAGCTGTCCCCAGAAAGTGGTAGTAATTGACCAATAAGGTTGAATTTCGGACAATTCGTCTTCTGGTTTCTCACGAAAAATATATACATTTGAAGACACTTGTGAAGTCAAATTGCAAATGTGATGACAAAGTTGATAGAGCGAGAAAAAATATATTATTACTTGTTTTGCTATTCAAACTACTGAACTTTACCAAAGCATAAACTGTCGAAGACATGAACTTATGTTGATGAAGCCATGAACTCCCAAAACATCTGAAGCTGAAGAAATGAACTTACCAAAACATTAACTGCCGAATACCTGGAATTACAAAATATGCTGAAGAAATGAACTTACCAAAACATGAAATGTCGAATACCTGGACCTATTGTGATGAAGACATTAACTTATCATAAAAAGGTATACAGATGTAAGCCATGCGGGTCATTTATGTATGACATGAGGTACATTTATGTGAATAAAATTGGGTGGAACTGCGGTAAAGCTGTGAAAATGTAAACAATATAAATGACACAAAGTAGTGCAGCTTTACATGACAGAATTACGACACATACAGGACGCTGCGGCGATTAGCCTTCATCAGCAAACAAACACATTCACAAAACACAACATATAGTCACGGAGATCTCATGTGACTACATCAAAACGTGACGACAGGACGAGAAGAACAAAAAGATGAAAAAAAAATGAAAGCAATGAAGAGAAAATGAAAATTGGAAAAAAATGTTCATATTTACCTCAGAATTCCGAGCAGTGTATAACCCCGAATATCGCCGAGTCTTCTTTTTATACCCAACCCAGGGAGTGGGAAGTAGGATGATGACGGTGTGGTAGGGTAACGGTTGAGTGAGCACATTGAAAGAAGGGAGGGGGTGGAGGCAGGAAAGTAGGACGGCAACCTGTGATAGTAGTCTGAGAATGGCATCTGAGCAACCAAGTGGATGTACTAACAAAGCATGAGTAGGTGCCAGTGAATGGTTTGGCCCTGGTGGACGAATATTGACGAGCAATGGAGTGTGCATTCAAGTATGATGGCGATACTAACCAAACTCACATTATGCACTCCTTTATGTTATTATGAGGCAAGTTCTAAAGTCTGGGTGGACTGATATGCGTGAACACACATACATACATCTACACAGCTCAATAGACATTCATACAATAGTGCAGGGTATATATGAGAAGATAGATAGACAGATAGAGAGAGAGAGAGAGAGAGAGAGAGAGAGAGAGAGAGATGGAGAGAGAGAGAGGGAGAGAGAGAGAGAGAGAGAGAGAGAGAGAGAGAGAGAGAGAGAGAGAGAGAGAGAGAGAGAGAGAAGTATAGTTACGGTGATATGCCACATGGAGTATGCGGACACATGATATTGGTAGGCACAGAGAAGCAATTTTTGAGGGAGAGAGAGATGGATGTTTATATTGAGTTCGTGAAAGCTTCCAAATAGCTGTGCGTTAATGTGCGTATGGAGTGACCAGAAATTATACCGCAATTTAATCATCATGTTCCCATTTTTAAGGATCTGTTCAGCTGTCTGTGTAGTTTGTTCACACGTACACATTGGTGACAGACCCGCTTTGAGTCTTCGTGAAAGACTGTCTACTCTGCTGTTTACCGTTCAGAGACGGAACATGATTACTTGCTGTGCACTATGAAAATAGTTGTCAGTGTCTCTTTTTTATTGAGGCAAAAAAAACAAAAAAAAAACACACACACTAGGTAGGTAGGTATGTATATAGGTATGTATGTAGGAGGTAGGTAGGTAGGTAGGTAGGTATGTAGGAGGTCGGTCGGTCGGTCGGTCGGTCGGTCGGTCGGTCGATAGAGAGAGAAAGAGAGACAGACAGTCAGACAGACAGACAGACAGACAGACAGACAGACAGACAGACAGACAGATAGATAGATAGATAGATAGATAGATAGATAGATAGATAGATAGATAGATAGATAGATAGATAGATAGATAGATAGATAGATAGATAGATAGATAGATAGATTCCCGCCAGAAGCTGGGACTTGTCAGCTAGTCTATATCTATAAAACAGAATGTATGTATGTATGTGGGTAGGGATGTATTTGATGCGTTCGATAACGGTCCATCCGATTGAGATGAAATTTTCTACACGTCTTCTTTTCATTCCCGTGCAACCATAGTTTTTTTTTTAAATTGTAGAATCAGCTATTTACTTACTAAAATGTAATAATTAAATTACATGATTAACATAAGAAATAATATATAAAGGGACATAACTTTTTGTAGCATTGCTATGTCTTAGGTTAAGTCCCCTGGCAATAGATGGATAGATAGATAGATAGATAGATAGATAGATAGATAGATAGATAGATAGATAGATAGATAGATAGATAGATAGATAGATAGATAGATAGATAGATAGATAGATAGATAGATAGATAGATCTATCTGACCCTATAGATAGAGAGGGTGGGATAGACGGAGGGAGAGACGGACGGACGGGCAGGCAGGCAGACAGACAGATAGATAGACAGACAGACAGACTGACAGACAGCCGGGCCGGGTCATCAGATAGACAGACAGACAGACAGACAGACAGACAGACAGTGGGGAACGGGAACTTATATGACTACTTATATGAATTAAATGAGATGCTCCCCATCAGGGGCTGGGCGAAGCCGGGCCGGGTCAGACAGACAGACAGACAGACAGATAGTCGGGAACGGGAACGGGAGCTTATATGACTACTTATATGAATTAAATGAGATGCTCCCCACCAGGAACTGGGCGAAGCCGGGCCGGGTCAGACAGACAGACAGACAGACAGACAGACAAGCAGATAGATAGATAGATAGATAGATAGATAGATAGATAGATAGATAGATAGATAGATAGATAGATAGATAGATAGATAGATAGATAGATAGATAGATAGATAGATAGATAGATAGATAGATAGATAGATAGATAGATAGATAGATAGATCCCCGCCAGGGCCTGGGCGAAGCCGGGCCGGGTCAGCTAGTTTATTTATATAATCACGTTTCATGAAAGAACCCCCATTTGGAGACACCTCTAAACAATCCCATTTAACTTAGCGCTGTTTGTTTCAAAACGAAAATCACAAGACAATTTTAAAAAATGCGGGGATGTGTCTTGGTGAAGCTGTAATACTGTTAAAATGATGGACGTAATCTCTAAGTCGTAAATTATATACCGCATATAAACAAACTTTGAAATCTGCTGTAAAATCTCCAGAACAAAAAATTTTTTGTTGGGTGGACATAATGATAAGGTTATATACTAAATCTCATCATTTTCCCTCAGTTGGTTACTGAGATATGGAATTTTATATTGAGCCAAAAAAAAAAAAAAAAAAAAAAAAAAAAACCACTATAATTTCTTTTACCACATTGTTATATGTATTTTATATGCACGTAAAGTAAAGAACCCGTTTACACACATTAAGGTACACTGGGTATATGGTGCTAGACCTATTTTAAGCTGGGTCAACATGGGAGCCCGGGCCAACTAAAGCATTTTTGAATTTAGAAACTGCTACCATGTGGATCGAACCCATGACCATTATACCGGCAGTAGAATCTCTAGCCACTGCGCCACCGTGGGTCCCTATTTTATGTAGGGAGCGACTGGCCGAGTGGCTAGAATGCCGGGCTCTCATTCGGGAGACTCGGATTCGAATCCTCGGTAAGGTGTGGAGTTTCTTTTCTGTCCGGGGCAAAAACAAAACTCTAACCTGCACAGCTCGCGGCGACTGCGCTAGCCAGGCGACCTTAATTCTCAGGCTCAAGATCCCCTGTCCTATACCGCAAGGTACTATAGGCAGTAAATGAGTTTTTTTTTTTTTTTTTTAAATTTTTTTTTAAATTTTATATTATTATTATTATTATTATTATTATTATTATTATTATTATTATTATTATTATTATTATTATTATTATTATTATTACGAGTCTGTTTATTTTATTGCATTTATTGTCCTGAGGTCCGCGTGATTAGAATTAAATTGTAAGAAGACAGAGATTATGGTCGTCTCTATAGTATGTCCACATTTGTTTGCCTTCATTCACGATCAATTATTTTGACAACTGTCTGTTGCATCGTTATGAAATTTTTCCAGCCGTCTTATATTTACCCTCACCCAAGGAATATGTCTTTGATAGGTCCAAAAACAACTTAAATCATTGAAAGCGGCGACATTCCTTTGATGTTTTGCTTAACAACTAGTGATTTCTCGCTAAAAAAGTTATGTTTACGGTAATGGGGACCTGCAAATTCAGATGACAAACAAAGGCGTATCCGGATTCGTATGGGAGTGGGTGTAATGAAAGAAGTAGCTTACAATCGACAGGGTCGGCTGCTGTTTTTATCCCATATGGCTCAGTTTCTATCCGCAGCGCGGAAAGCGTCGCACAAAGCACGAACTCCGTAGCTCCAGCGACGACCCTCGGGAGTGTCCGAAAAAAAGAATGCACTCTTGAAATGAAGGACGCGGCCCGGAATCGAACATACAACCTTCAATCCATCCTTTCTCCAATAGTCCACTTCCTCTTTCAACACATGGTCCTGGCGTTTTTTCCAGTAACTTTTATCAATATTTAATAGCGCGGACAGACAGACAGACAGACAGACAGACAGACAGACAGACAGACAGACAGACAGACAGACAGACAGACAGACAGACAGACAGACAGACAGAAAGGTAGGTAGGTAGGTAGGTAGGCAGAAAGGTAGGTGGATGGGTGGGTGGATGGCTGGCTGGCTAGCTGACTGGGTGGGTGGGTGGGTCGGTCGGCCGGCCGGCCGGCAGGCAGGCATGCAGGCAAGTAGATAGATAGATAGATAGATAGATAGATAGATAGATAGATAGATAGATAGATAGATAGACAGATAGATAGATAGATAGATAGATAGATAGATAGATAGATAGATAGATAGATAGATAAGCAGGCAGGCGGGCGGGGGCGGGCAGGCAGGCAGGCAGGCAGGCAGACAGACGGATAGATAGATAGATAGACAGATAGATATATAGATAGATAGATAGATAGATAGATAGATAGATAGATAGATAGATAGATAGATAGATAGATAGATAGATAGATATCGGTCGGTCGGTCGGACGGCCGGCAGGCAGGGAGGCAGGTAGGCAGACAGATAGATAGATAGATAGATAGATAGATAGATAGATAGATAGATAGATAGATAGATGTATAGATAGATAGATAGATAGATAGATAGATAGATAGATAGATAGATAGATAGATAGATAGATAGATAGATAGATAGATAGATCCCCGCCAGGGCCTGGGCGAAGCCGGGCCGGGTCAGACAGACAGACAGACAGACAGACAGACAGACAAGCAGATAGATAGATAGATAGATAGATAGATAGATAGATAGATAGATAGATAGATAGATAGATAGATAGATAGATAGATAGATAGATAGATAGATAGATAGATAGATAGATAGATAGATAGATAGATAGATAGATAGATAGATAGATAGATAGATCCCCGCCAGGGCCTGGGCGAAGCCGGGCCGGGTCAGCTAGTTTATTTATATAATCACGTTTCATGAAAGAACCCCCATTTGGAGACACCTCTAAACAATCCCATTTAACTTAGCGCTGTTTGTTTCAAAACGAAAATCACAAGACAATTTTAAAAAATGCGGGGATGTGTCTTGGTGAAGCTGTAATACTGTTAAAATGATGGACGTAATCTCTAAGTCGTAAATTATATACCGCATATAAACAAACTTTGAAATCTGCTGTAAAATCTCCAGAACAAAAAATTTTTTGTTGGGTGGACATAATGATAAGGTTATATACTAAATCTCATCATTTTCCCTCAGTTGGTTACTGAGATATGGAATTTTATATTGAGCCAAAAAAAAAAAAAAAAAAAAAAAAAAAAAAAAAACCACTATAATTTCTTTTACCACATTGTTATATGTATTTTATATGCACGTAAAGTAAAGAACCCGTTTACACACATTAAGGTACACTGGGTATATGGTGCTAGACCTATTTTAAGCTGGGTCAACATGGGAGCCCGGGCCAACTAAAGCATTTTTGAATTTAGAAACTGCTACCATGTGGATCGAACCCATGACCATTATACCGGCAGTAGAATCTCTAGCCACTGCGCCACCGTGGGTCCCTATTTTATGTAGGGAGCGACTGGCCGAGTGGCTAGAATGCCGGGCTCTCATTCGGGAGACTCGGATTCGAATCCTCGGTAAGGTGTGGAGTTTCTTTTCTGTCCGGGGCAAAAACAAAACTCTAACCTGCACAGCTCGCGGCGACTGCGCTAGCCAGGCGACCTTAATTCTCAGGCTCAAGATCCCCTGTCCTATACCGCAAGGTACTATAGGCAGTAAATGAGTTTTTTTTTTTTTTTTTTTAAATTTTTTTTAAAATTTTATATTATTATTATTATTATTATTATTATTATTATTATTATTATTATTATTATTATTATTATTACGAGTCTGTTTATTTTATTGCATTTATTGTCCTGAGGTCCGCGTGATTAGAATTAAATTGTAAGAAGACAGAGATTATGGTCGTCTCTATAGTATGTCCACATTTGTTTGCCTTCATTCACGATCAATTATTTTGACAACTGTCTGTTGCATCGTTATGAAATTTTTCCAGCCGTCTTATATTTACCCTCACCCAAGGAATATGTCTTTGATAGGTCCAAAAACAACTTAAATCATTGAAAGCGGCGACATTCCTTTGATGTTTTGCTTAACAACTAGTGATTTCTCGCTAAAAAAGTTATGTTTACGGTAATGGGGACCTGCAAATTCAGATGACAAACAAAGGCGTATCCGGATTCGTATGGGAGTGGGTGTAATGAAAGAAGTAGCTTACAATCGACAGGGTCGGCTGCTGTTTTTATCCCATATGGCTCAGTTTCTATCCGCAGCGCGGAAAGCGTCGCACAAAGCACGAACTCCGTAGCTCCAGCGACGACCCTCGGGAGTGTCCGAAAAAAAGAATGCACTCTTGAAATGAAGGACGCGGCCCGGAATCGAACATACAACCTTCAATCCATCCTTTCTCCAATAGTCCACTTCCTCTTTCAACACATGGTCCTGGCGTTTTTTCCAGTAACTTTTATCAATATTTAATAGCGCGGACAGACAGACAGACAGACAGACAGACAGACAGACAGACAGACAGACAGACAGACAGA